>CAJQUW010015895.1:0-56937 GCA_907163375.1 Prostheceraeus crozeri | reverse complement strand
TCCGTTTACTTATGAAATTAAAGATTTAGATAATGAGGATATCAGAGGCCGTTTTTATCAAAATGAATTACAGAAAACAGAGCTTTAACCTTTAGGTGGCGCTTTAGCTAGCTTCGCTTGAGTTATAGATTGTTTAACTCTAACATAATATCTAGAAATGGTACTCCTTTTTGTAATTTGTACAAAACGGATAAACATAATTGTCCACAATAGGTAGTGCCTGGTGTTTGAATTTGAAACGTATTGTATGTTCCCGTTCCAAGTAATTCTTTTACTTCATTTGTAGGGGGCAAACCGTATGAATCAAAATAATAGTTCTGCTGATGATTTTTAACGCCTGCTGACCAATGTACACCTTTTTCATTTGACGTATGAAGATTTGTTATGAAATTTACAGTTATTGATGGAACTTTGTTCCGGGAACTGAAGGTTCCTGTTGGCCTATTTTTTAGGAATTGTAATTCGTTTCTCATTAGAACATGAAAATTCTTTATTCCTAATCGATTAGCGATTTTCTTTAGGTCGAAATTCGTTGTCGTTTGTGTTCCATATAATTTCAAAAACTCATTTATGTTGCTCATTTTATAATAAAAAAAATTTCTTAAGGGACCCCTAGAAGTCAGAAGGGGGGGGTATTGATTTAAAACTGGTCTCTAATGATGTCTTTCTTTACTACTTATTCAATTTTGAAATGATTTAAAACATTTTTATAATGATGACTTTCCTTACTGTTTAGTCAGAAGGGGGGGGGGTATTGATTTAAAACTGGTCTCTAATGATGTCTTTCTTTACTACTTATTCAATTTTGAAATGATTTAATTTAATCTAAATTTAAACGTTACATTGTTGCATTGTGTTAGTGTTTAACTACATAGAGTTAGTGTTTCGCACATCTTTTATCAATAGTAATTCATTACTCATCAATATGTGAAAATTCTTTAATCCCAATTGCTTAGCAATCTCATTTAAATCGAAATTTAATGTGGTTTTGTTTGCCGTATATTTTTAGAATGTCTCTAATGTTTCTCATTTTAAATGGAATAAAATCTATTTCAGAACTTTCTCAAAAGAATTAGCGTGTAGCAGCTGCTAAAATTGTTTCAGCTGATAGGGGTGAAGGAAATCACAGACAATAGCGCATAATGCGAGTTGTGAAATCTCATTCACACTATGAGAACAAAAGAACAAATACAATCTAAACACAATAGACATATGAGAGAGAAGAGAAATGAATGAGCATTTCTCTTCATTTTGGGTTTCCATAACAATCATTCATGCGACATTGCTTTGAATGGAAAAATACACCAACTGTCGCGCCGATGTCAGAAAGTTTGTCGATAAAGCTGTCGACATGGTTCGATAGTTGGTGTATTTTTCCATTAGCGTTCAAGGTCATTCTATTAAAAGCATATGGGAATTATTCTCATTGAAGACAAGCAATTGTTTTAAAGAATGCATGTCATTGTGAATACAATATTCCTGTAACAGACAGGAACGAGAGAGAGAGAGAAAGAAAGAAAGAAGACACGCTGCTCCGTAAAAGTTTAATTGAGATAACGAAGGATATATTCTTGCGGTTCCTTCCACTTTTGTTTCTTCCATTTCTGAAGTTCCTTCCATTTTTGTTTCATTCATTTCTGAAGTTCCTTCCATTTTTGTTTCTTCCACTTTTGTTTCTTCCATTTTTAAAGAAATATTTTTAGTCACATGATATATTTTAAAAACCTGAAAGATGGATAAAATTCATGAATTTGAAATTCTCAAATTTGAGATTCTTAACTTTTATGATTTTTTGGTGTCCTGGAACGGTCATGATTTTGGGGGTGAAAATCGAACCGAAGGTTCTAGGGCTTCACCCGATGGTAATTCTCAAATTTGAGATTCTTAACTTTTCTGATTTTTTCGGTGTCCTGGAACGGTCATGATTTTCAAGGTAAAATTGTAATTCTCAAATTTGAGATTTTCAACTTTTATGATTTTCGGTGTCCTAGAACGGTCATGATTTTAAGGGTGAAAATCGAACCGAAGGTTCTAGGGCTTCGCCCGATTGCAATTCTCAAATTTGAGATTTTGAAAAATTTGAAAAACTGGGTATTTTTAAAAACGCTTAAATTTATGAATTTAGGTCTTCATAACCTGAAAAAGGGTTCAAATTCATGAATTTATGTTGTTTTTAAAAATACCAATTTTTTTTTTGACCTGTCCTGTCCTGGAACGGTCTTTTGCCCATTACTTACGCAAGACGAATTAATATATGCATTAAAGAATGTGAACAATTCAAAAGCTAGTGGACCAGATAAGGCAGGCTATGAAGTGTTGAAGAAAAATATTGACGACACGTTATCTATACCAGAAAACATGTTTAACCAAATTTTAATTGATGAAATGACTCCTTGGAACCTGAGCTGGACAACCCCAATATACAAAAAAGGAGATAAAAATGAAGCTCAATTGTACCTGTCTCGAAAAACTGATGACAGAAATTTTCAACAATCGTATAAATAAATGGATTGTTGAGTATGACATTTTGCAGCAATCTCAGATAGGATTCCGGAAAGAGGATTGTGGACGGTAGAAGGCACAACGGTAAATAACATCAATTCCGTTTGTCGCAGTTATAAGGATGAATATGACGACTTGATTAGATGGGATACACTGAATGACATTGTGAAAAAGTTGGAGGCTACTGGCAATGTTCTTGACATGCCCAAAACTGGCCGTTCACTATCAATAAACACTGAGGAAAACCGACAGCTGGTACATGAAGTGCAAATACAACATCCATGCAATTCTTTGCGGCGTATCTCAAGAGAACTCGACATATCCTTTGCTTCTGCGCAGCGCATCATAAGAAACTAGGATGAAAAGTCTGGCGACCGAGGTTGGTTCGGAAATTAAATGAAGAAGATTTCGACAGGAATTTAGAGTTTTGTGAAAGGTTTAATGAACTGTTCTACGACAATCTCAATGTTATTTGGACAGATAAGTCCACCTTGAAAATGAACCGACAAATGAATCGTCACAATCAAAGACAGTGGAAGATGTAAAGACTGTAAACTCGTAGAAAATTTGGAAACGGTATATATCTATGATGAGTACAAGAATATCCATGGTAGTTCCTATCTTCTAATGTATTAAGATTATCCGATATCTTCGTTGAGGACAAATAAGTTGTTTCCAAAAGCTTAACATACAGAGATATGAGAGTTTTCAGTCTTTGAATATTACATAGTCTTTGGTCACAATGGTGTGCTACTGTGTTGACAGTCCACATGAAATTTTCGAAAAATCTCTGAACACTCCCTGAGTACACGTTTGGGCTGGCATTTGTCCTACGTCCATAATTGGACCCTACACTGTAAATCTCTGGATACGAAAATTACATACAAACATATACCAAAATTACATACAATTTGAAACTAACATCTGATACGAGATTCTGGTATGCCTACAGAGATCTGGTATGTTTTTCATACCACATCTCACTCACTTTAGTATGTGATTTGTATGCAGCGATCCGAACTATTCCAATTGTGATTGGCTGTTTTACACTGAAATACGAATTGTTGGTATGTTTTATATACGAGACCCGATGGAAATTCATCCTTATTCGTATGCCTCTGGCATCCATTTGGTATGTGCAGTTTAAGTTACATAGCAAAAAAATGTATGTATTACATGCGACTGTCAAATAACTTTTTTCGATAATACAAGTGGTGAATATTTTTTTTGATAGTGATATTTGAGTACATTAGATTTATTGTGAATTTTCTGCTCCACGAATATGTCGTTTGGCAGGACGTTTATTTAACTCTACTTTATGAACCAAGTTGATAAACATCATTTCATTTAAACGATATCTGTAGTGAAATCATGTTGACTTATATATCTCAAACATGACTATTTTTGCGTTCATGAATTATAATGTGTTTTTATTTCGGATTGATAATATGCTTAATTTCAAAATTACATAATGCATAATTGTTAAAGGTTGAAATCTTATTGATTATTCATGAAACACCTTAGACTTACGTGTATTAAAATCGAATTCAGTATTGTAAGTTTGACTTTTGAATGTCATTATCTCACTACTTACAGAACAGTAGTAACATTAGTGTGATCTTTATTGACAAAATTCCTAAAATCAACATTCTCTGGACATGATTTATGCTTTCTTTTAACATTGTGCTGGTATGGCTTTAGTATGTAAAGCATACCACATTTGAAATAACATACGAAAAGCATACAAACATATACCAAGATAATACAGAAATATACCAAAAAAATATTTTGGGATGCATCCTTCGTATGTGATTGGTATTGAGCGATTTACAGTGTATAAATACAGATCACACAGCTGTGTATATGACACTATATGTTTTAGCTTTCTATAGTGTAATCTTTACTTTTGGAATTTTTCGGATTGCGTACGTAAGTCGTGTATATTACTGAATTGGTGACACTTCTAACACTATGAAAATGTTTTTACTCATCTATCTTAATCAACAATCATGTAGTATGAACACATATGTATATCAAATGATGATTTATGTAAATAAAATGAAGTACCCAAAAATTATTCTTTTGCTATATTCACTATTTTTGACATATGTTTATCAGGCAATTTGCAGTGTACGTAGATTTTAAACTTCGTTGCGTAGAGAAATATTGCGTGAATGAATTAAATATTTTGGTGGTATTGATTTTATGTGGTCTGAGAATCCATACAAAATGGATTGAAGGTACAGAGTGGTTATTTACACGTCTCGGCGCGTGAATTTAGCTAAAACTACTGTCTGCCGTTATCCTCACGCTCCGAGAAGTTCCATTATCGTACGTGACGAGACGTGGATAACTGGCCTTGAAGGTAACCTATTTGAATATATACGGCTTTGAGTCAGTTCGTTCTTCATATTACAGGCTCGAGTGGCTATTGAAATACGCGCGAACTGTGTTCTATCACATTGTAGGAACTCAATGTGCCTCTGGAACGAGACTTCGATCTTGGCTGGTAGGAATGGTAGAAAGTTGTGAGATAGTTCTTTGGAAAGCTAAGAGTAAGACAAATTCAGTGGACGAAACGGCGTGTCTCTACGTTTGTTCGTTGAGGTGTGAGAGTGACTTTAAGATTTCTGACCATCACCGAAAAACGACAGAGATTGACTTATATATCTCAAACATGACTATTTTTGCGTTCATGAATTATAATGTGTTTTTATTTCGGATTGATAATATGCTTAATTTCAAAATTACATAATGCATAATTGTTAAAGGTTGAAATCTTATTGATTATTCATGAAACACCTTAGACTTACGTGTATTAAAATCGAATTCAGTATTGTAAGTTTGACTTTTGAATGTCATTATCTCACTACTTACAGAACAGTAGTAACATTAGTGTGATCTTTATTGACAAAATTCCTAAAATCAACATTCTCTGGACATGATTTATGCTTTCTTTTAACATTGTGCTGGTATGGCTTTAGTATGTAAAGCATACCACATTTGAAATAACATACGAAAAGCATACAAACATATACCAAGATAATACAGAAATATACCAAAAAAATATTTTGGGATGCATCCTTCGTATGTGATTGGTATTGAGCGATTTACAGTGTACTTCTTTACAAAAAGTGTTAAAGGTGAGAGTTATTTAGATATGCTCGACACATATGCTTTTTCTCAAGTTCAACAACTTCACCGTGCAGGGGGGGACCAAAATTATATGTGGTGGCAACAGGATGGGGCTCCTCCGTATGATGCCAAAATTGTTCGAGATCGTCTGAACAAGGAGTTCCCTCATCGAAGGAGGATCGAAAGACGTGGTTCTGTTGAGCGGCCACCCCGTAGTTCCGATTTGTCTCCATTCGACTTCTCAGTGTGGGGAACTGTGAAGAAACTGTTTTTCAAGAATCGAATTCAAAATCTTGACCACTTGAAAACATTGATTCGAGAGGCATTCAAGACATTTGATCAAGACTTATGCCGTGACATCTGTTTGTCAGTACGTGGAAGAATTCAGCAGTGTGTAGAGGCGAATGGTGGTCATTTCCAAAAAACGGCAGTAATGTAGATATCGTTGTAACATTTCAAGCTATAGAATTATTGCAATAAAATATTTTATCTATTATGGTAATTATAATTATATTTCATTCTCCGTTAGTACTGGAGTGCATCACAGAGACCATGGCACACATCAATGAGAATACAATTAAAATGAAGTTAAGTAATGGGCAAAAGACCGTTCCAGGACACCATAAAATTCAAAAAAATAGTATCTTTAAAAACGACATAAATTCATGAATTTAAACCCTTTTTCAGGTTTTTAAGACCTAAATTCATGAATTTAGTCGTTTTTAAAGATACCGATTTTTCAAAAAATTGTACTTTTTAAATGGTCTAAATTCATGAATTTTGGTCATTTTTCAGGTTATGAAGACCTAAATTCATAAATTTAGGTGTTTTTAAAAATACCCAATTTTCAAATTTTTCAAAATCTCAAATTTGAGAATTACAATTTTCACCCTTAAAATCATGACCGTTCCAGGACACCGAAAATCATAAAAGTTAGGAATCTCAAGTTTGTGAATTACAATTTTTACCTTGAAAATCATGACCGTTCCAGGACACCGAAAATCATAATAGTTAAGATTTTCAAATTCATGAATTTTATCCATCTTTCAGGTTTTTAGAATATATCATGTGACTAAAAATATTTCTTTAAAAATGGAAGAAACAAAAGTGGATGAAACAAAAGTGGAAGAAACCGCAAGAATATATCCTTCGTTATCACAGTTAAAAATAAGTGAATTGAACAAAGAAAAACACAAAGATAGAGTACGCTGTATGAAAGATAAGTAATCTCAATTATTATTAAGATTAGAGCATTATAAAAAATTAAGAAAGAGATGGACCAAAGTTAAGAATGTAACACAAGGAATTGGCATATTCTTAACAATAAGTTTAGGTGCTTTAACAATTGTCATTTCATCTGGCGTTCTTACAATTCCTGTTGTTGCTACAGCTTTAACAGGTACAGGTGTTTTTGCAACTTCACTTGTTACAATGTTAGATAAATCTTTAATAACTAAGAATTGAAAATCATTAAAAACTAAGCATTTACATATTAAAGAAGTCTATGATAAACTACACTACTACTTTCAAAGAGTATGTGATGATAATGTTATTACGTTAGATGAGAAATTTGATCAAATAGCTAATGAAGTAAATCAAATATCATTTCAATTACAGTCAGAAAAAGTTGATGATAAGAATAAACAGGATGGCAAAATTTCTAGTGATGATAAAACTTTTAGTGATGGTAAAATTTCTAATGAAGAAAATGATAAAATTTTTTTAGAAGAACTAAAAATTTTATTAGACAAAACTTTATTAAACAAATCTTTAGACGAGAAAACTTTAAACGAAAAGATGTCAGACAACAAAGCAATAAAAAAATAATTTGTTCAGTAAAATGTTTTTGTTGTATTCCAATGTTACCACAAAATTCAAATATTATATTTTAAAAATGGATAAAATTAGAGCTGATAATTTTAAAAGAATAAAACAATTAGAAGAGTTAATAAAACAAAGAAATATTATGAAAGAAAATCATCTTCAGCATAGAATGATAAAAGCTGGTATTCAATCTGATATGTTTGAAAAAATACAGCAAACCGAGCAAGTAAAAACTGATTTTGAAAAAACAATGAAACCATTTAAAACTCTTGAAAAAAAACTTACAAATAATGATAAACAAATTGATATAACAGATCCAGAGCACAAAACTATATTAGATGACTATGGATTACTAGAATCAAACATTAATAAGAAATTACCAAAATCTATGCAATTTGAACATTCTATTTCATTTATAGATGGAAAAACAATACCTAGATTTTATCTCGGACAAAAAGAAATATTTCCAAAACCTTTTCGAGGTTTAATTTTTTCACCAGATAAATCTCCTTTTAATTTAGATAGAAATTTTGTTGATCTTTTAAGAGGAGCAGATTTAAGTAATTATGCTGTAGAAGATCTCATAAAATATAAAGCTATGTTAGATAGAGTTGGTGCAGTAAAATCTCGTAGACGTTATAAACAATTAGAAAATTTATTATCAACGGGAGTTAAAGTAAGAAAAGGTTTTAAAACAGAAACAACTGTATTCTTACCAGATGATCCACAAGAATTACTAAATAGATTAAATATTTTAATATCGGCAATAAAAGAAGGACATAATTCTAGTTTCAATGAAATTCATGCTACATTGAAAAGACTGTTACAAAAGAAGATTCTAAATGAAGAGGATTATAAAAGTATAACGAACCGATGGTTCTAGGGCTTCGCCCGTAGCTGAAATATGTTGTTGTTTTTAATTTTTTTATAAAAAAATATTTATTCAAAATTTTAACTAAAAAATGTGTTCAGCAGATTTAGACAAAATTAATAATCATTTAGAAAATTTGACAGAGATTTTGGGTTCATCAAAATTTAGTACGACGTTAAAAATTATAACAACTACTTCATCACACACTTGTAATTTAGAACCCATTCTTCATTTAGAACAGAATAAAAATTATCAAATTGCATTGACTAGTTTCTCTACATTTAACACTATTCAAAACGTTATCAAAGATGTGAATGATCAATTTAGATATTCTACTGATAAAGGCAAAACATGGAAAATGCAAAATTTTCTTCCTGGTTCTTACGAAGTTGAATCAATATCAAATGAAATTAAGAGAAATTTAGGTATACCATTTAAAGATAAGAAACAATTACATTTTGCAGTTGAACCGGCAGTTAATAAATTTTCTCTTACTTTAGACGAAAATCATCAAGTTGATTTTAATCATGATAGATCATTGTCAAAGCTATTAGGATTTAATAAACAAGCTTATAGTCAAGGTTATCATTTAGGTGAGAAGATTCCAAAAATAACTGAAATAAATTCAATTGTTGTACATTGTGACATTATTGAAGGAGGATATATAAATGGTAAATTATCAAATTCAATATTCAGTTTTCCAGCTTTTACTGTACCCATTGGTTATAGATTAAATGTAATTCCACAAACATTAATATATTTCCCTATTACAAGAAAAACTATTAACAACATTAACATGAGAATCACTGATGAAAAAGGACAAGAAATAAATTTTGGAGGTGAAGAGATTATGATAGATCTTTTGGTTCGAGAGGTATAAATTCCCGTTCGGGAGGTATAAACTCCAACGCGAAGCTAGAGAAGTTTAATTTTCTTCTTCTTTTTTAAAAATAAAAATAAAATAAAAATAAAATTTTTTTATTAAAAAATGAGTGAAGTACTACCATTAAATTAAAAAAAAACTTAAATTTAATCATCATTCAAATTTATCTAATAAAGTTTTGTCAGTTATTTGTGGAAGATCAGGATGTGGAAAAACGTATCTATTATTTAAAATTTTAACGACTCCAAATTTTTTGGATTATAACAATCTTATAATTTATACAACAACAGCAGAACAACCCGTCTATCAATTTTTAAAATATGGATTTGAAAATAATCTTAAAAAAACAGCAATTGCTTCATTATTCAAAAAATTTGAAAAATCTGAAGATGAAGAAGAAATAAGTCCGTTGTGTGAAGAAGCAGCAATAAATAATCAGTTAGTAGAATCTACAGTAATAAAAATAAGCATATAAAGATACAATTAATAGATGATAGTGGTAATATGCAAGATCCTAGTAAACTAGATAAAACAATGAAACATTGTGTAATTTTTGATGATTGTGTTAATGATAGAAATCAGTCAGTTCAGAGAAATTATTTCACAAGAGGCAGACATAATAACTGTAGTGTTTTTTATTTAACACAAAGTATGTATTCATTAGACGGAAGTGTTATTAGAAAGAATGAAAATATATTTATACTATTTGAAATAAATGCAAGAAACTTAAGTGATTTGTTAAGAGATTTATGCGTAAGAAATAAAGATGAATTTAAACAATCGTGTAACAATGCTTGGTCAAAAGAATATGGATTTATCACAATTAATATTGATAAAAAAATTCATGATAGAGTTATCGAACAATTGTTCTCTGACTGAAAGTCGATAGAAGATTTGTTTACTGAGTGATAAAAGATATACAAATATAGTGCTATAATATTTTATTTTTTTATTTTATATATATATATATATATCAAATTTGTCTATCTTAGAAATTAGACAATTAAATAGGTGAAGTAGTTATTCCATCAGGTAAAAAAAAATTTTCTTTTATCATCAAATGGATCTAATGCTAATTTATGTTCCTCTTTTAAAAACATTTTATGTTTCTTTGAATTAAGTCTATAATTACATGATGTTTTTATTTCATTATTAAATAATGCATTCTTGTAATCTTGAAATGTTATTTGATTAGCCACTGATGCCTTTGAAATTCCTCTTAATGTTTTATGTGTTTTAATATTATTAGTTGTATCATAACAGTAACATTTAGATTTTAAAAATATAGCTTCTGTTATGAAATCTTCATTTCCTTCTAATTCATCTTTTACTTTACATATATCAGAAGGATGAATGATATCTTTTATTTTATTAATTTCTTCATCAAGTGAAGAATTATACGGTATTGTTAATTCTAAGAAAACAGAATCGGTATCTGTAAAGTGTAATTTATAGTTTTTGCCATAAGCAGGTGCTAAATAATCATATATAAATTTATACATAAATAGTTTAGCTAATTCTAATATAGTGAATCCGATAATATTAAACTTATCATGTTTTACGCTAATTCGACGTAAATGTACAGCACATAGTTCATCACTAAATCTAGTAGTTCTTTTATATGTAGGTTTCCTTGTTAAATTTTGAAACCTATCTTTATCATAAACTATTTCAATATTTTGTCTATTACGCACATTTTCTAAAGTCTTACCATAAAATGCATTATTCATTAATTTGAAGAACACGTTTCAAAAATCATCTTTATTTCTTTTAGCTATTTTAAGTTTTTCAATATTGAACTCTATATAATTTTTTAACCATTTAGATTTTTGATAAAATAGTTTTCGATGTATTTTGGTGAGAATCATTCCATGTTCTAAATACCAATCTAGCATTCTTCCTTCAACAACATACTTTCCTTTATTACTTTGTGTTAACATAAGTTTTTTTGTTGGTCTGTATTTCTTAGGAATTAAAGATTTTTGATAATCTGAAAAATCTTCTATATTGGGAATTTTGTTTTCGGGACAGAAAGGAAAATATTTTGTTTTATCTTTTATTTCATCAGGATATACTAAATCAACTTCATATATATAACCATGATTATAATTTCCATCATATGTTTTTTGATAATCTAGAATATTACACCATGACATTTCACCTGTTGGTAAATCTTGTATCATGCAAGAAGAATATAAGTTGGTATATAGTTGGTATTTTCCATTTTTTTAATGAAAAAATTGTGTTTTAATTTTAGATATAAACATTCTAATATCAAGGACTTGAGAGTTATCATATATCATTATACATTTTACGTTCTTTAGTTATTTTATTTTCTTCATCATATTAAGTTTTATCATATTAAGTTTTATCAATTATTATTATACATTTCACGTTCTTAAGTTATTTTATTTTCTTTATCATATTAAGTTTTATCATATTAAGTTTTATCATATTAAGTTTTATCATATAACGTTTTATCAAAAGATAATTAAATTTTTTTTTCACTAACTATTGAATCTTCATCATCATCATCAATTGATTCTTCATCATCATCATAAATTGATTCTTTAACATCATAAATTACACTTTTTGGTATAGGATGCCATTCCCTGATAGGATACCATTCTCTTATTGGAATATCTAACTCTAAATTACATTTTTTATCTGATAATAATATAATAGAGAAAAATATTGGTCTTTGATCTCTTTTGGAAAATTTAATAACACCACCATAATCTGAGTCACTTTTAGTTTTTATTAAAGATGATAAAATTTTAAATTGATTAGATGTAAATCCTAATTTAAATTTTGTAGACCCGACATATAGTTGTCTAACAGTATCTTCAACTATTCCATCATTATTATTTTCAATTGTAAGAAAATGAAATTTAGATAAATTTTGATTATATGTAGTATTAATATCATGTACATCAGTATGAGATATAAATTTTTCTTCACTTAAATTTTTATAATTACTAATATTTTTATAATCTTTTTTACCATTTACACCATTTTCAGATGTTTCAGAATCATCATCTATATTATTATCATTATTATCATAAGATTCTTTAAGATCGCCCTAGAAACTTCGGTTCGTTTATTATGATTATGATTATGGACATTGTTAATAGTATAAGGTGTAGTCCACATATAAATTTTCTCTTGTTGAGCTAAACCACTGATGTAAGATTTTAATAAATTAATATTTAAGTTTGAATATAAACCTATATATGTATCATCATCATATCTTTGGGCATTTCTAATGTTTCTTGTTTATAAATTGTATCTCTATAATAAACTTGACATAATAATTCTTCATTATGCTTTTTACTCTCGATATGAATATTATATTGGTTTTGTTCATCAACAAATAATCTTATTTTTTCTTTTGAAAAGGATTTTAATTTTTTAACTAATTCTCTAATATTGATATAATTAATAATTTTAATTTCTATCCAATCAGTATTACTAATCGGCAAAACTGCTCTAATAAAACCATAAACGTTATTATGACCTATTATAACCATATTTTCTTTATTTAATTCAACATAAGCTACATCATTATATTTACTTACAATCTCCATAAATTTAATAAATGGATCACCTGGAAAAATACAATAATCAGTTTCTATAGAAGGTAAACCTTTAGTCTGCTCTCTAAATATTTCGGCTTGTAATTCAAATAAAATATTTACATCTATACATGGATTATTATTATTATTATTATTATTATCAAAACATTTATTTTCAAATCCCGTTGATCTCGTCGAATAAGAAGAACAGGCTGATGCGGACGAATATAATTTTTTTAATTTGCTTTATCCATTTTTTTATTTTTATTAGAAAAAATTTAATTTTTTTATTTTTATTAGAAAAATTTTTTTTTTATTTTTATTAGAAAAAATTTTATTTTTTTTCTCATTATATAACGAAATTACTTTTATTGTTTTAAAAATGATGTTACCAAATGCTGGTTGAGGTGCATATATCCCGAATAATCGTGAATTAGAAATAGAGATAGAAAATTATATCATGAAAACTTTAGACGTTTTATCTGGTCCATTGCATCTTTCTATTCTTCCGCAACAAAATACAGAGTTGACAAATAAACAATATGTTGATACACAAATCAATGACTTAAAGAAAAAATATATAACCGATGTTTTGGTTCCACTGATGAACGAATTAAAGTTGTTTAAACTTAATGACAAATCATTAAACGAAAAATTATTAAAACTTGATAAAAAGGATAGAGAGCTAGAAGCAGATATAGCAAAACTTTTTAAAAAGATTTTTGAACAATCAAAAATTTTAATATTACTTTCTATAAAGTTAAAATCTGCAGTCATTAAAAATAAACATCAGATACAACTATTGAAAGAACAATTAGAAGATGAAATAGAAAAACTACCTGAAAGAATTAAAAAAAAATTAAAGCAGTTACAAACTACATTCCAAAAAAGTGTTGATGAATTGAGTTCTAAAATAACTCAACAAATGAAAAAGATGAATAGAATAATAAATGAAGTAAACTCACTTAATCAAAAAGTTGATCAAATGAAAACTCTTAAAATCAATTTAGAAAATGAATTAAAGAAAAATTTACAAGAAAACTCTAAAGAAAATAAAGAACAGTTAGATGCTGTTAAAAGACAATTAGATGTTCTTAAAATTAAGTTAAATGCTCTTAAAACGGCGTTCAAGATGAATCAGCAGAAAATGCAAGTTAATAGAAAAGAAATTAAAGTACATCACACGCTACTTGACGCAATAGATAAAGTGCAACAGACAATTAATAAAGTTATCACGAAGTTGTTGGATATTCACAAACGTAAATCTTAATCGGAGCGAAGCTCCTCAGGGTACTAACCAATCGTAAATATTTTTCCTAAAAGTCAAATTTATTCCTAAAAAATGCCTATAATTTATAAACACAATCTTAAACATTTTGCTTCAAATCAAAGAATTGCTCATGAACCACGTATGAATCCTGTTTATCATTATGATAATAGAGAAACAGTTCACACGGAAGGAGCTGGCATCTTTTCTGGTATTGGAAGTATCGTTAACTTAATTAAAAATAATAAAGATTTGATTACATCTGCTGCAAAAGGAGCAGCTGCTATAGGTAGTACAGATAGTGCAATATCGAAATGCTGTTAAGTCTCAAAACGAATTAAAACAACTAGAAGCTATTCGTAAACTTAGGAATGATTCTGAAGAACTAAAAAATTTAAAAAAACTGTCAGAGGAAACAAAAAACAAAATTGTTAACATAGCTGTGGGGGGTGAAACCTTGAGGAGCGGAGCTCCGTCTGATAGTAAACATAAGAAGAAATCAGGCGTAGCCATAAAACGTTCAATTGAAGAAATAAGAGGTAATGGCGTGAGCAGCAACCTTCGGTCTAACCAGCAAAGCTGTAGCGGAGCTGGTCTAGCAAAATTCTAAAATTATATTTTAGTAAAATTTTTTTAGTAAAATTTTTTTATTAAAATTATTTTAGTAAAATTTTTTAGTAAATTTTTTTAGTAAAATTTTTTTTAGTAAAATTTTTTCTGTGTGTGAGAAAAAAAAGTCAAATTATTTTTTAATAAAAATGTCTTCGCTAATTGAAAATAAATTTGAATTAGATAAACCACCAGGTGTTAGTTATAATCAAAAAAAGAATGACTATATAAGAATTGCTATGAATCCCGGATCATCCAGTAGAGTAAATACTGGAGGAGATTTAATTTTTGAAGTTGATAATCAGCAGAGTTATATATATCTACCTGATTCATTTTTACAATTTGAATATTCTTTATATAGTGATGCCAATTTTACAACACCATTACCAGATACCGATAATATTGCACTAGAGAATAATTTCTTTCCAAGATTATTTACACAAATGCGTTTAGATGTTGGAACTCAAAATATAGAAACAATAAGTGATTCTCCAGGTGTAATTGATACAATGCTTAGATTTGTAACAATTGGTGAAAATAATAAAAAGTATGAAATCGATGGTTGGTTTCCTGATACTAATGATGGCATAATTGTTGATGATTTAACTCACGCTGGAACAGATGCCGCAGGAATTGCGAAAGATGTAGAAAATATTGCAAAACATTTAAATAAAACAAATAATGATGCATATAAAGAAAGACATGAGTTTAACAAGAAAAGTAAACAGACAGTAAATTGGTCATTGTCTCCATTATTCGGATATTTAGATTATGATAAAATATCATATCAATTAAAATTTAAATTAATAATTCATCGCACAGCAAATAATGAATTAATCTTTTTTGGTAAGACTGGAAAAAAAGCATATTTAAAAATTGATAGACTTGAATGGTGGATTAAGCATATTACTCCTAGTTTGGAGATTGAAACAGCTATTGCAAAAAGATTAAATACTAACAAACCAATTCCAGTAAATTTTCTAAAGCGTACTGCTAGTTCAGCAACTTTTTCCGAACAAAGATTTAACTGGCATTTTACTAGAACTGCGAATACTCCAAGATATTTATTACTAACATTTCAAAGAAATAGTTCTCCAAGTTTTGATAAGAACAATAATCTCTTCCATATTAATACAATTCGAAGTTTACAAGTTTCATTAAATCAAACCCGATATCCAATTGATCCATTAAGATTCGATGATACCAATAATCAATTTTTGGAAGGATATGATTCTTATCGAAATCTTTGTATAGAATTTGGAGTTGAACCACAATTAACTCCTGGAGATTGGAGACATTTATATCCTGTTTTCTGTTTCGATTTAAGTGCACAATCTGAAGATATTATCAAGACTGGTTGTGATGTAACAATTAATATTGAAAAGAAAGATTCCACAACTTCATTGATGGCTTATGGTTTATTGCTAGAAGATGTAAGATATTCTATTGAAATTCTTAATGGAAAGATGGCGAGGATAAGTTAATTAAAATTTTTGATAACTTAAAATTTTGACAACTAGAATAGATTAAAAATTTTTGATAACTTAAAATTTTTCATAACTAGAATAGATTAAAAATTCGTAACTTAAAATTTTTCATAACTAGAATAGATTAAAAAAATTCTTAGATTAAAATTTATTCATAACTAGAATAGATTAAAATTTTTGATATCTTAAATTTTTTTATTAAAAATGTCGCAAGCGAAAAGTAATAATAATAAAACTGTTGAATTAAAATTACGTAATATTGTTGACAAAAATACCCCTAAAACTATTACGATTAACAAAAAAAAGTATTACATAAGCAAACCAATGATAGAGAATATTCAATTACAAGAAGAAAAGAATGGTGGAATTCTCCCATTAATTCCACTAATAATAGGAGGCATAGCAGCAGCAAGAAGTGTTGCAGGTGGGACAGCTGGTATTGTCCAAGCAGTAAATAAAAATAAATCAGAGAAGGCAGCATTAGAAGAACAAAAATGTCATAATAGAGAGTTAGAGAAAGTTGCTAGGGGTGACGGAATAGTAGATAGTTTTATTAGTAAATTAAAATTAGTTGATGAAGGAAAACGAGTTCTTAAAAATATTATTCACAATGTTGATGATTTAATTGAAATTAAAGAAACTAAAGATGGTTCTGGAATATATCTAAGTCCTAGTATGATAAGGTAATAACCTCAGGACCTTTGGTCCGATCCGGTAAAACTTTTATTTTATCTTTTAAAATGAATTCTACAAATTCCGAAAATTTAATTAAATTAAAAATTGCTAATTTAGATTTATTAAATTATCTATTAAACAAAAATAAAAACTCAAATTGTCAGCATATTGGAGGTGACATACAAGAAGCATTAGAAAACTTTCCTGGATATATTTGGAGTAAATATTCAAAAGAAAAACATCTTCTGGTTATTCATATACCGGTCCAGGAACTCGATTAGATATAAGACTAGATGAGAATAATAATCCGAAACCAGGTGAAGAACCAATAAATAGAGTAGATGCCGCCACTTACAGGCATGATTTAGCTCATCGAAATCATGACCTAAGTTCTCGACATGCAGCTGACAAGAAGATGATTCAAGAATTAGATAGTATTCAAAATCCTACATTTAGAGAAAAACTTGAAAGAATGTTTGTTAAGAAAGCTTTACAAGCTAAAATATTATTCGGACAGGGTTTAAATGAAACGACAGCTAAGCTGTCTGAGAGCAACGCTCGAACTAATAACTCTGAGAGCAACGCTCGAACTAATAACTCTGAGAGCAACGCTCGAACCTACGCGTCCGAAATTCATAAAGAATACAGAAAGCCTAAATATTTATTGAAAGTAAAAGTATTTAATAAAGATGATGTTTGGAGTGCTGATCTTATTCATATGCCGAATGAAAAAGATTATAAATACGCATTGACCGTTATAGATTTATATACACGATACGCTTGGGTAAAGCCTTTAAAAAATAAAAGTGGTCTAACAGTTAAATATGCGTTTGAAGAAATCTTTAAAGAAAGCAATAGAAAGCCAAAAAAATTGTTTGTTGATAAAGGGTCGGAATTTTATAACCGAAACGTTCAGCCACTATTTGAAACTGTTTATTCAACTGAAAACGCTGGAAAAGCTGTAGTGATAGAAAGATTCAATCGGACGTTAAGAAATAAATTATTCAAGAAATTTACTGAGCAAAGAAATCAGAAATGGTTGAAGATAATACGAGGAGTTGTAGAAGAGTACAATAATAAAGTTCATTCTGGTATTGAAGAAACTTCAAAGAATGCTTCTGACGACCCTGATTTGATAAGAAAAAAATATTCGAGAATAATAGTTTGAATGAGAGTAATCCGAATTTGCAGAAACTTAAGCCGAAATTTAAAATTGGAGATAGAGTTAGAATATTTAAGTATAAGAATAAATTTGAAAAAGGCTTCGTTGGTTATTGGACTAAAGAGATATTTGAAGTTTGTAAAATAAATCAAACTTATCCGATTACTTACGAAATCAAAGATTTAGATAATGAAAATATCAGAGGCCGATTTTATCAAAATGAATTACAACGAAGTGATTTTTAATTATCATTATCATTATTATTGGAACTAACGTTTCGGGAATGAAATTCCCTTGTTAGGCGTAGCCATAGAACCTACGGTTCGTTCAATTCTAACATAATATCAAGAAATGGTAATCCTTTTTGTAATTTAAATAAAACATAAAGACATAATTGACCACAATAAGTAGCTCCTGGTTTTTGAATTTGAAATGTATTATAAATTCCATTGCCAAGTAATTTTTTGACTTCGTTTGTAGGTGGAAGTCCATAAGAGTCGATCCAATAGTTCTCAGCCTCCGGGCGGTCGAAATAGTTATTATCTCGATTTTTATTAAAGATACCTGCAGACCAATGTATTCCTTTTTCATCTGACGTATGAAGATTTGTTATGAAATTTATAGTTATTGTTGGCTTATTTTTTAGGAATTGTAATTCGTCTCTCATTAGAACATGAAAATTCTTTATTCCCAATTGATTTGCGATTTTCTTTAAATCGAAATTTGTTGTTGTTTGTGTTCCATATAATTTCAAAAACTCATTTATGTTGCTCATTTTATAATTAAAAAAATTCTTTAGGGACCCATAGAAGTCAGAAGGGAGGGGGTATTGATTTAAAACTGTTCTCTAATGATGACTTTCCTTACTACTTGGAGGGGTATTGATTTAAAACTGTTCTCTAATGATGACTTTCCTTACTACTTATTCGATTTTGAAATGATTTAATTTAATCTAAATTAAAACGCTACATTTGTAAGGAATCAGTTGATTAGCAGAGTTAGTGTTTCGTACATCTTTTATCAATAGTAATTCATCCCGCATCTATATGTGAAAATTCTTTATTCCCAATTGATTAGCATTCTCATTTAAATCGAAATTTGACGTGGTTTTGTTTGCCGTATATTTTTAGGAAGTCTCAAATGTTACTCATTTTAAATGAAATAAATTGTCTTGTTTAACAATGTTCCATTTTATTTTTATGAACTTTCATTAAGAGGATATTGTTTGTTTTATCTGTATTAAGACAATAGCAACATCTGTTACCACATTTCTCAAACCGCATGATTGCTTTAGGGGATTATACGGGTTGTGCATTCATAACATAGCGTTAATAACATAAAAGCAATCTATTAATTCATTCTCTGCTTTGAGGGAATATTCTGTTGTTATAGCAAGCATTCAATACAATATCGCAGCATCGATAGTCGAGACCGACTGTCGAACCAAAACCGCAACTTTTCTGGTTTTGGTCGGTGAACTGGCTCGCGTTTTGGTCGATGAAATGATTTACAATGCGGTGCAATTTCCCCATTGTCATTCAAGTACATTTAATCATACGCGTCATGTCATACCCGTATGTTGTCAAGCAAGCTTCATACACCTACAATGCCGCTTTGCTTAGATCACCATTCATAATTTTCACTTGCTATTTAAACACGCACAATTCATAAAACGTGACACATTACAATCTTAGTTTAAATCTTATCATCACAATGGTTGGATCTACTGAAAGATCTGTTCGATTGGAGACAAAGCGGAGAAGAATTCAGAAGTTAACAAGGGAAATCATACATCTGCAAGCACAAAGTAAAATATTCTTACACTTGGATATGAGAAGAATTTTTGAATACATCGGAGACCCGCACATCAATTATAGGACATGATTTAAGAGAGAGAAAAAAATGTAATTCTCAAATTTGAAATTCTCAACTTTTATGATTTTCGGTGTCCTGGAACGGTCATGATTTTCAAAGTAAAAATTGTAATTCACAAACTTGAGATTCCTAACTTTTATGATTTTCGGTGTCCTGGAACGGTCATGATTTTAAGGGTGAAAATTGTAATTCTCAAATTTGAGATTTTGAAAAATTTGAAAATTGGGTATTTTTAAAAACACCTAAATTTATGAATTTAGGTCTTCATAACCTGAAAAATGACCAAAATTCATGAATTTAGACCATTTAAAAAGTACCATTTTTTTGAAAAATCGGTATCTTTAAAAACGACTAAATTCATGAATTTAGGTCTTAAAACCTGAAAAAGGGTCTAAATTCATGAATTTATGTCGTTTTTAAAGATACTATTTTTTTGAATTTTATGGTGTCCTGGAACGGCATTTTGCCCATTACTAAGTTAGTTCAAGTACAGTTAAAATTCATCATTGTAGTAAACGAATATGATTCTTAAAAGTCACTGGAGATTGAATGTCAAAAATTGAATCAGGGAGACCTTTCCAAACGTTGACAACTCACTCTACTTGAAAAGAAGTGTTACCGAGATTGTAAACGAGATGGCTTGATCGTAAGTTAGAAAAAATATCCACGAGTTATATTTCTGTTAAGTTCAAAGAAGTATTTATGGATCTATTTATATTTTTGGAGTTCTACGCTTTTGACAACCCACATCAATCGAAAGTGCATTGAAAGGGGATTCAGGAAAACAGCATCAGACCTTAGAAATAATCTAAGGTCATTGCTGAGCTGAGGTGAAGGTCAAAAACTGCCAATTTTTGACAAATTTCCATTAGATCACTATTTGAAATGGAAAATGACAACAGAAAACAATAAAGCATACACTAATCGGAAGATCTGGTTAACCCTAGAACGTACAGTGAGGTCAATTTGACCTCATCACATTTTTCATTTTCGGATATTTTCTAGGAATTAAACATTTCAAAGCTGATCTTTCGTGACTTTTAATACTTCAGCATTGTTATCAAGTTTAAATTATCAAATTTATCTGAAAGGACATAGATATCAATTGTGAAGTAAATCTACGTTTTTGTAATCTATGAGGTCATTTTGTCCTCATGGTATATGATCACACATATTTCTATATATGCCAATGTAATTGCATCTTATATCATTGCTAATGCATTACAACATAAATTTCAATAGCTACTCAACAAAAATTTTATTGAAACTGCATTTTTGTTTACGTTTAGATTGATAACATCGTGAAGTATGTGTGACAAGCTTTGATCAATAATATATTTTCGAAATTTGAATGGTTCTTATCAATCTGCTGTGATAAAGTAGATATCTTGGGTTGCTTCTGTGGTTGTGTTTATACAGAGGATACCAGGGACCAGATGTAGACGCGGGTGGCTGTAGATTCCAGAAGGACTGTTCCAATTATTCTAGTGGCAGTTGAAAATTCAGTTCTTCTTCTACAATTCATCTCGATCATGCGAGGGTGTTCGAACAAAATTGTAGGATTTAGCAGGCGATCGAAGTTGAGTACCACACTACCACCGTCTCAATGCTATTGACACACTATGAATGCGGAATCCTTCATCGCGCTTAGCGCCTTCACCTGGTGTATTGTCGCATTGTCAAGTCAGCAGGTCAGGGGAGAACTGGCTGTTGCCGTCACCAACAATAGAATTCGCTGCTACGTCTTCTCTAGGCAGACAGACGCCCACCCACCCAATCTATCTCTGTGTTCCCACCGAATCATTGATATCTCAGTCATTCCGATTACAAATAGAACAAAGCAAGACATCAAAGTGCATATCGGTTATAACGCCTCGTCGTGTGTATTGTGCAGAGCAAGCTGCAAGACTAATTGAAGAGACATTAGATGTAGCGGAAGATCCAAGTGTGATGATTCTATGAGTGAAGGCGAGCTCAATATTGAAGAATACATCGACGACGAAAGTGAAGCTGATAGCGAACTACACGAGGACATCGAATCAGAACCAGATTTCATATCTCCAAGCGGTGACTCTTGGACAAGAAATCCTTCAGAAACACGAGGTCGAGCCAGACGAGAAGATATTTTGAGACAAGAAGGTGGTGCAACGAGATATGCTTTGCAAAGAATCAACACGTCCGTCGACGCATGGAAAGCAATTTTCAATGACGGTATGTTGCAGCTTATCGTTGATTCTACTAATCTGGAGGGACAACGTCTTTGTGGAGATTCTTTCGTTAAAACGGACTCTATTGAACTTTCCGCGTTTATTGGACTTATGTACTTGCGTGGCCTCTATCAAGGCACTAACGAGCCACTACAGCACCTATGGAATAAGGAATTTGGAAGACCAATTTTTCCGCGGACCATGGGATTTCAGCGGTTCAAGCTTTTACTTCGCGTCCTTCGTTTTGATGACCGGGCTCTGAGGAATGCAAGATTCAGAAATGACAAATTTGCTCCCATAAGAGAACTTTTCACGAAATTCCAGAGCACTATACTTCGCCTTTATTGCCCGCACGAGACTATGACAGTTGACGAGCAACTTTTTCCGTCAAGAAATCGATGTGCTTTTCTTCAATATATGCCTAACAAACCATCGAAATTCGGAATAAAGTTTTGGATTGCTGCCGATGCAGAAAGTCATTATGTATTGACTATCTCTCCATATCTTGGAAAAGAAGAAACCAGTGTGAGAACAGGGGCAGTCGGAGAATCAACAGTCCTTCAACTCGTTGAACCGTTCAACAATAGTGGGTGTGAAGTTGTCACCGACAATTTCTTCACCTCTCTGAAGTTGGCAAGGGAGTTGAGAGAGGAAGACATGACACTTCTCGGAACCATTCGCTCAAACAAAAGGGAGATTCCGACTGAAATGAAATCTACCGCAAATCGTGAGCAATATTCGTCAGTGTTTGCATTCCATTCTGAAGGGGAAGCGACCATGGTGAGTTATATCATAAAGCGCAATAAGAACGTAGTGCCCCTGACTTCTTCGAGGTATTCATCGACTATCGATAACTCCACACAAAAGAAAAAGCCTCACATCATTCTTGAATATAACAAAAAGAAAGGCGGTGTAGATACGGTTGACCAAATGCTACGACATTTTTCTACTAAAATGGCTAAAATGGCGTATTTTGCAACATACTCGATATTACTATGCTGAACGCCTTTGTCCTGTGGAAAGAGATATCAAATCAATCATCTCGATTTCTTTTTATTCATGAGGTTGCAACCAATTTGCTTGAGTGCCTAAAGGAAAGACGATCCTCGATTCCACTTCCTACACACACGGTAACCCAATGTACCAGCTCAAGGAAACGTGAAAACTGCAATTTCTGCGACAAAGGCAATAGCAATAAAACGCAAAACATTTGCTTTTCATGCAAGAAGTTCGTGTGCGGAAGACATACATTGGAATCCAACCATTTTTGTTTGAACTGTTGTAGTTAGATTTTTTTTTGACAGTTCGTATAAAATTTCATATTTGTGTAAAATACACTATTAGTCAATGGAGCACTTTGATTTATTTATAATCAAGTAATTATAGCAAAGGGGACATGATTTCATATCGCTTCTTATAATAAGACAATTCTAAAGTATTATCTAATGTCAAAAATATTCTTTAAATTACGTGAGGTCAAAATGACCTCATTTGTACTAATACTTGATTAATTGATTATTAATCATTTTGAGATTGCATCATGGTATAAGATGAGGTCAAGGGTCAAATAGTTCAAACTTTTAATTCAGCTCTAATATCAGTGAAATCGTACATTTTAGTATTTAGCTTTTGCGGTGAAGAAGCAACCTAATTCTGCGAACTTTCATCGAGACACTGAGTATAAAAGTAACATGATTCTGAAAATGCTCAATAATTGCTGATTACATGCAGAACTGAAGCGTACAAAAATAATATAAAATCCTATTTCAAATTTCAAACATACATACATACATAATGAGCAGATAATTTAAATTTCAAAGATTCAATTAGTTCACAAATATAACTAAAATCGCTTGTTTTAGTACTTAGCTTCTGCAAGTAAAGAAACAGTGGACTTTTGGCGAACTTTCATCGAGACACTGAGTATAAAAGTAACATGATTCTGAAAATGCTCAATAGGTGCTGATAAGACGCAGAACTAAAAGGTACTAAAATAACTGAAAGTCACATTTGAAATTCAAATTTCAAACATGCATGGATGATAAGTAAATAATTCCAAATTTAAGACCTTTGCATTTGAGAATATCTTCATATTGAAAGGAAGAATCCTGTCACTTTATCTCAACTTATTTCATCAAGAATTGATGCCACAATGTGCATTAGAAATGAAGAAATCGAAATCAGCCAAAGCATTCCAAACATTCAAATTTTGAAATAGATCTCACGCCAAAAGTATAGCACCAAAATATATTTACCTTCAGTCAGAAGTTGCATAATACGTTGAAATTAAGCTACTAGAAAATTATCTGGTGCTCATAGCTTGCTTGGTTCAATAGATATTCGGGAAGATAAACGCCCCCAGTGAGGCGAGAATTAATTTTGTCGCAATATTTGGATATTACGAGATGATATTTGCATTCTTTACTTAATTGTAAAGCGACACCTTCATCTACATGTGCATATCCAAGAAGATAGCATTATTGGAGAAGGATATTGTATTCAAATAATGTCATATTTTGCTTCAAATTAAGTTATCCAAACAAACTAAATTTTATAGGCAATTGTACATGTGTATATCTTACTAACATGTGCTTACAGTAGTGGCCAAAAAATTAGGGTCAGTGACATATTTGTGATTATATCAATGTAAACGGAGAAAGACTAGTTTTCCGTCATACATGATACTATATTTCCAGATCATACATGCTTTATGAACAGAATACATTTAATTTCACAAATCAGAGTCAGTGTCTTATCGGATATCCTCTGTTTTCCAAGATCGATCTGATTCTAGAGGGCATGCTTCGAACGAGGGATCTGCAATATTTTGGTGTTATTTCTTTTGTCCACACTTCCTTGATCACTCTTTCTAAGTCTGTCTGTTCTGTGAAGCGGGTGAATGCCTTGCCACGTATTTCTTCATAAGCGACCAGCAGTTTTCTATTGCGTTCAAATCTGCTGAATTACAGTGTATGGTCAAGAACTTCAATATTGTTGTCCTCAAACCATTTCTGAACACGCGTCGCTTTATGGCAAGGTGCGGAATCTTGCTGAAACACACTTGTCATTGTTATTTGCATATGCAGAGAAAGTTTTTCTTCCAAGAGCTGCACATAGCGAGAAGCATTCACCTTTTCATTTTGCTTGAATATTTCTAGCGCACTTCTTCCTTGAGAAGTGATGGCTCCCCAAATCATACAGGATGGTGGGTGTTTCACTGTCTTTATTGTGTAACGTGGGTTGAATCTCTCTACCATCGGTCTTCGAACATAGTTTGATCCAGTGCCTCTCACTTGCTGGAATGCACTCTGATCAGGGAACATTACTCTGTCCCACGACTCAGGGGATTTGTCTTTGTACTTCTTACAGAACAGTATGCGCTGTACTCTTTGTTTCTCGGTCATAAGCGGGCTGTCTTCCAAGAAGATGAAACTCATCCACTAGTCTTCTCCGAACAGTTCGAGGACTAACAGCACATCCAGTCTCTTCTAGAACTTTATGACAGATCCGTGCTGATCGAATGTGAGGATCTCGAGATGCAGACAGCTTGATAAATCGATCGACGTGAGGCGTTGTCTTCTTTTTCCGGCCAGACTTGTACCGTCTGGACTTTCGCAGGCAATTCTGAACGGAGCGATGGATGGCGTTGGTAAGGTGGATGGCCAACCGGCAGTGTTGCACGGGGAAATATTCGAACAATAGCAGCTAAGATCAATCAGAATTGTCTACGTCTGCACTGTCACTGTCATGAAGAAGTAAGGATGATCAAAAATCTGCTGTGTCAGACAAGAAATCGTCTATGCGGGACCTGCTGCAGATGGTTAATGTGACCTGGAACTGGTGGTAGGCCGACCTTTGGAGCAGCAAGAGATGTTGATCTGTATTGGAGCCAGACGTCGATGTATCCGTTCTATAACGCAGTCATGACAAATTTAGTATTCTATTAAGACATTCGTGCAAAAATTATTTGGTCAGGGCGCTCAAACTCAAACTGAATCGCATTGAATCAGTCAAAGAATGTCATATTTAGTGTGCAAAAGCAAAATTAACAACCTTATGGGACTCTACTAAGTTGGTGTCTAAATGTCGTTGCAAGCTCATCTATGAGTTCCTGGTCATGCTAGCATGAATAATGTGCATCAGCACACTACATTATCCAAGTTAGCGATGCTTCTCTTCAGATCTGTAGATAGAAATAGAAAATAACCGTGAAAAAGTCAAATTAGTGACAGTGACCTTGAATTTTTGGCCACTACTGTAGTTAAAGTACACATCAGATAAGTTGGCAGTGTGGGGTGCGATTTCCTATAAACTGCATCAGACGTTGATATTTCAAAAGGAAAGGTCGTTATTTTCAGTAATTAAATTTTAATCTGATTCTGATATTTCCAATGATTACAAAACCTGTAATTCCTTTGTATCGCAGGATGATTTATTTAGTTTCAATGTCATATTATTGAGATGTGTTATTTGAGTTAATTCTAATCATTCTTCCATTAACCTTAATAAACTCTAGTCATTAGTAGACTAATCTATTCAGAAAACGCTTTGGGCTTTCTTTAACACAATCTTCATGGAAATGCTGTCATTCCAACATCTTGTCAACAATTCTGTCATTCCTTCATGGAAATACTGTCTACACTGGTGTTTCCAAACCTGATTGCCATTCAAACCTTCCTATACAGATAACTATTCAAACTTACTTACTTCCTTCACCGTTTTTCGTCCATCCCTATGTTGAACGGGGTCAGACATGAAGCCTAAACGTCACTTCCCAACAAACAAAAAACATTTTTGTGATATTGAAAAACATTTTATTTTGATCACGACAATGTTATGCCAGAAATATTCTCAAAAAACATTGATTTAACAAAGATAATATATTATATTTTGATCAGGACAATGTTCTATCGAAACTTTCTCAAGAAAACATCGATATAACTTAAATATCGCATAGTATTTTGATCACGACAATGTTCTACCGAAACATTCTCAAGAGAGCATCGATATAACTAAAATATCACATTTTATTTTGATCATGACAATGTTATACAGAAATATTCTGAAAAAACATAGGTGTAACTAAGAAACTACATTTCAGGAAGGTTTTGCAAAAGTTATGTAAAAATGTTTTTCTTAAACTTGCGGACGATATTTATATAACATTCATGAATGTTTTATAAAAGTCAACGAAGCATCCTTATTTGTATGTTTTCAGATACGATAAACCAACCAGAAAATAGTTGTATTGTTCAAGATCCATTTAACTTTCAAAGTGACAGAGTCTCATAAACTTACGACAACGCCAGGAGAACACAAGATCAAATATTCAAAAGTTATTGATGTATGATTTGTAAAGTTTAGTACAGAAGCAAAAAATTTATTATGATTCTGGAGTGATTAAATATTAGCATATTGAGAAAATGCTGATGAATACGAATGCAATAATTAATTGTTTCATGACTGTAGGCCATTTTTGTTACAGTATTAGCAGTGGTGTAGTGGAGGGGGTACGCGGCAATACGGCGTACCCCCACGAAGGTATTTCGAGTTTGCCGTACCCCCACCACGAATATGTGACCGTATATATGAGCAGTATAGAAAAAAAAGTCATGAAACGCTTCGTAATTTTCCCGTTTTACCGATGTCCCACCACTGATTTTGCGACTACAACACTGAGTATTAGTACAAAACATAAAATGGTATTATCATATCATCATGTTCATTTGTAATCTGGGTCTCCCGCCTTAACAATCCGTATACTCTTCGAGCACAAGATGTGCAACAAAAAAAATAGAAACATTGACAAATGTACAATATTTGCTAATAAAAACACTAGTGTACACAATCACAAGAATTTACATGAATAAGTTACGGGATTGAACATTCTCAAACGGTGAGGAAACAAACACATCGATATGTGCGTGGCATATTAGATGTTAGAGTAACTGGCAATGACTAAGACTAAGTCTTGAAACACGGGAAAATAATGAAGCTACCATATTTTGGGAATTAATATGTCAAATTTAAGTCGAATATGGAGCCGCCGTTGTTCTGTCACACAGTGTACAATTGTTGAAAGATGCATGCACAGTCCGTACGCTGACATATTTGTGCAAATTACGTATGCGACACACACGTGTGTGAATCACAAATTATTAGCAAAAAATATAGACCTCAACAGCTGGAGACGTTAACTGCAAAAAATTTTCTATTTAAAACAACGTAATAATTTTAGAGTAATTTTACGATTTCATAATACATTCTTTTTACATACACCTTGCAATTTAAATTCATTTTAATTACCTGGCCACTAAATGCTTCAATGCAAATGCTTGTGCTGCTCTTCTCTATGGTGTGGAGTTCCCTTCTTCTCTTATCACAATACATTGCAGTACATGTACAAAAAGACAGAATTAAATAGTTTATTGCCGAAGTAACATTTCCCTGACTAATTGCTATTCTGTCTATGTAAAGTATGTGGAACAACTTAATTTGTCAAAACGACAATTTATTTCTATGTCAACATATATGAAAGACATCGAAAAATCATATATGAACAATATTGACAACAATTTTTTGAGAAGTATCAACCTAAATTTTGTTTTTGGCCATGTGATGGTTGATGGCAATATCCTTGGGTTGAAACAATCTACGATACAAATTAAATTGCTAATAACTGAATAGTTTGAGATGCGTTGTAGCTACAACTATTTTTTCACTTACTTTTTTCTATGACTTACTACCAAAGACATCTCTTGTCATTAGCAGCGATGGTCAAATGGTGAAAATATTGATTTCATTTGCCACTTAGCTACACAAGAATTACGACTTCGCTCTTACAAATTCCCTAAATGCTAAGATTTCATTACATCATATGAATGAACCGTGACTATCTATAAACCGAACATGGAGGGTAGCATAAGTTGAAATGAAAAGCTGCACTCTTCATGGGAGTAAAGATGAATTCTTACAGTATTTTTAACTTTTTACTATATACCATTTCTTACTTTTGTTGTTATATCTATGGTCTTATCACGATAAAACATCATTATTTTAGAAAAATGCTTTTAGTTGAAATGAACTTGCACAGCTGATTCTGATTTCCGTCACAATGGTTTCTGTTACCTTGAATTGAATTTCAGCGACAGATTTCGAGTGATAAAGGTGAGCGTACGGACGGCAGACATCTTAAGGATTATTAGCTTTATTCAATTTGACATTCCTTTGGATTGCTAAGTATAGACCAAGGATATTTTACATATGAAGGAGTAGATAGGAAATAGGCGACCCTAACATTAACTTGAATGTAAGCTAGATAAGCAGTTGACTTACGATTATTGAAATCTTCGTGAGGATGAGACATAGCTTAGAGTAATAGCTACGGTGAACTCAATGTTCGAAGATTCTTTTTCAGCGAGTCGAAAATGAATATATTATTTGACAATGAAAGTGAATAAATCTAATTACCAAGTCTTTGATTCTTTGAAGAGATGGGTACGCAAATTTGCATAATATTTGTGTAGGTCTACAATTTACGCTTTCAGAATATTAAAGCGTTGACAATCCTTTCACCTGTTATATTGTAATTCGGTTTTGGAGCTTCAGTGAGTAGGTCTGTGTTGTTAATTAGTCCAGCAGGGGTATCAAGCGAAAATGATGAGGGTAGTTGCTAAACTGCTATATCGAGCTCGATAGTGCTATCTATATCTAACTGGAAAAATGCTATCGAGCTCAAACTCATGAAATATTAGACAGAATGACTCAAAATTTGACAAAAATCATAAAAGTAACTAACTGAATCACATGATTCAAGTAAAATATCTAAATTACTCTACGTTCACATGTGGTTTTTTTCGAAAATAACTCAAAAAAATATACCAGACTTGACACTTCAGATTTAGTATGCATCAGTCCTTGCATAACGACTCGACAAAAATTGTTGAAAATTCATGTATTAATTGCTTGATATGTCTTGAATATAAATCTAGCGTTTCATTCTTGGTATGTTTAATTAAGCTGTTGTAATGCGTACCTTACTACTAGTATATTAAAAAGAGTTATTTTTATACAAATAAGTAGTTTGTGGAGCAACTACTCGACCAAAATTTATGAAACTTCGTAAATTTGCAATTCAAAGCATAGCAATAAAAACGACACTTGAAACTTACTTGGTATATTTTTTTGTAATGCGGAATACAATGCACATTTATTAGTAGTATGGAAAAACGGAGTTTTTTGCGATTTTCTCAAAATCTACTCGACCGAATATGGATTTATTTTCAGGGGAAACTACAAAGGACTGATGCATACTAAATCTGAAGTGTCAAGTCTGGTATATTTTTTGAGTTATTTTCGAAAAAAACCACGTGTGCGCTATATCTCACCTCAAATAGGCCTGTATGGCATAGCAACATACTACTAAAAACACGAAAATCGAGTCATTTCGGGGGAAATATACTCATAAACAATAGCGATTTACTCTACGCTACCCAACTCAACCTCGGCTATCGAGAAAGATGACGTCCTAAACTACTAGAAAATACCTAGCCATGAGTTTGAGGTCGATAGCATTTTTCCAGTTGGATAGCACTATCGAGTTTGACAGCAGTTTAGTAATTACCATGATAAGATTTCCGGTGAAAGTCTGGAAATGAAATCATATTTCTTAGTAGTTTTAAGATGCAAGTTGTACTTACGCTAAATTGGAGTGTTCCAGAATTGGTGATGCATCAGCAATTCATTTTTCATTGAACGTATGAAATAATTTGCGCGTCTTGAACATTTTCAATATCTCTTATAGCGAAAGTAAAAGTGATGGAAACATCGAGAAAATAGGCTTATTTCTTTCTTTACACTTAACACTCCTCGAAGCGGCAAATGTGTAGATCACAACAGATAACTGATATATGTGATGGCATTACTTTTGATGAGTAGAGCCATGAAACAGTAAAAATTAAGTAAGTCACTGTTTTACATGAGTATCAACTAGTTGCGGCTCAATAGTAGAAGAAGCTTCAGATTCAAATAGTGTAGGCCTACGCGATGTTCAGTACTGCCATTGAGAAATGCTTTAGGCTATAGGCTAGATAATGTCGAAGGCCTACACGTGAGCTATGATTAAGCGATTAACAAAGCATAGTCAAAAGTGCAATATTTTCTTTCCGGATATTAAAACGCTTCCACGATCTCGGAATAGTGGCAAAGAGCTTGGTCATGTGCGGAAATTCAAGGACTTTCGTGAATGTGAAGTTTTTGCTTGAGTTTCCAGCTCCTTCTGAGAGCAAGTCTATTGTTGTAAATGATAGTCAAGTTACCTTTTCCGCAAGAAATGCGGCGTCAGCTAGGCATAGGGAGATTACCATGCATGCAATGGGTTAGTGATTGAGAGGTTCTGGTATAGGCCTACATCGATGGTTGATCCCGGAATAGGTCTAGTTACCTCTGTGGATTCAAAAGAGTGCCACAAATTTTCGGTGCGTTGTATGAAGTACCGGTATGTCGAAATAACTTGTTTCCATCCCATTTCCTGCCGTTGGTGATATTGACGAGATAGATGATCAGCAAAGTCTTTGATTGACGGGATGATTTGGATTTGAGGACAATCTTTCCATCTAGGTGACGCTGACTATGCTGCCGCAAACGCTCTGTTTCATGACCTGTAGTGCTCAAAGTTAAAGTTTTGTGTTGCAGAATATTGCCATCTTTATAACTGCGATTTTCTTCATTTCGTCGTAATAGGACGATTCCTTTTCCGATCCCAATTTCCACATATGTTTAAATGGCTGAAGCTGAAATTGTTTGTACTTGTCATTAAATATGTGATATGAAAGTTTAGACTCAAAAGCTCATTGCAACTCGAAGAAAAGTAAATGAGACTCTCGTGAACTTCAGTTGACTTTGGCATCATAAGAGGACGTTTGGTAAACACAGCTGTCGTGACTATAAAGAAGCTTATGAATAATCTAACCCCATGGGCATCTTCATGCTAATTCAACCTAAGTATGCAGCAATAACTAATCCAAAACGATAATTCAATTCCTAGTTATGATCATTTTAAAAATGCAAAATTCTTCAAACGTCACAAGACGACGCATGGAAATGCTCATATATACGTATGAATAAATATGTATACAGATCAGCGTAAAATGCAAGAACCGATATCCATCAAAAATGACGTGTAAAACCATGATGCTATGTACAGGCGAAAAACAAGCCACTTAGCCACTCGAATCAGCGAGCATTTGAAAGCCCATCCCGTAGCTACTGAAATTTCTTTACATGTGCACCATCCTAAAGCTGAAAATTTCTCCATTATCGGTGCATCAGCCTATCCTCTTATCTTGGAGTCTATTCTTCTGAAAGAAAGTATCGATATGCAATCTACTGAAACGAATGGCTCAGTGCCCTTGCACTTGAATTTGCGATTTTCATGACGTCATTTTTCGCCTGTACATATATATATATATATATATATATATATATATAGAATAGAATAGAATATATATATTTCAATGGCAATGGAAATCAATGATATACATGGAATGAGGTGACACGGTAGAAAGGAAAACATGTCAAAAATTGAAGTAAGTGATAACATCTTCGTATGAAAGACAAAAGTCATTCGAGATAAACTCAGATTATTCAATAAAAGTTTTGTTCACGATAGCAACTGTTCGTGGAAAAAAGGAGTTTCTACGTCGGGTAGTATGAGACGGAGGTTGGATAAATTTTCCGGAGGACGTTGACTTTGTTGGACACAGACTGTTAAGGGGGTGCGCTTTGTTGCAAGATATGTTTGAAAGGAGTTTCACAGAGGCCTTTTCACGCCTGTTTCTGAGATCCGGGAAACTTTCACAAGTGCAACTATAATCCCCACAGATGATAAAATGAGCTCTTCGTTGAATCTTCTTCAGCACGTCTTCATTCTTCGCAGTCATGCCATGGTATCATAGTAGGCCATGCCGACAGTATCAGGCCATGGTACACCTCAATTAACAAAGTTTTGCTTAGAAATGGCCTTAGGATGCGCAAGGCAAATAGTCGATGTGAAGCACACCTATTTATGAAATCGAGGTGTCTATCCCATTTAAGATTCGATGAGAAGTGAACTCCTAGGAGCATCAAGTCATCTACTGAAACAATTTCTGGAATAGAAGGGGAGATCTGATTGATCGTCTTTGGTATCCACATCATTTTGCATTTGCTCAGATTCAAATTTAGCCCCATAGTCGAAGACCACTGAATCATGTTGTTATGTTCAACAATGTAAGAGTCACTATCTCCCTTATAGAGAGGAATCACAAAAGTGCAGTCATCAACATATTTCACCATCGTAGTTGTGCTTTTTACAGGAAAAAGAGAACTGACCACCAGATTAAAAAGGAACGGTCCAACCAACGAACCTTGTGGTATCCCAGACAAAACTTGACGTTCACGCCCAATTATGTTGGAAAACTTCACCGACTGAGTTCTCGCACATAAGTAGTCCTCGATCCAACTTATGAAGTTTCTTTGGAAGCCTTTCTCAGTTAAGGATTTGATTATAACATCATGACCCAGCAGGTCAAACGCCTTACTGAAGTCGTATGCTATTACTAGCACACCTGCAATCTGACTTTCCTCCAGCGCAGTTGTGACTTTGTAATGAATACAAATAAGAGCAGAAGCCGTAGATGAATGAGGAACGTAACCGAACTGAAAATAACCGAAATGTTTTCGTAGTTCAGCCGAGATGCCAGATTCCAGAACAGCCTTCTAACAGATCTTAGAAAGTGCTGGGAGCAATGAAATTGGACGAAGTTCATGAAGAGAGGCTGTGAAGGATTTCGGAATAGGAGAAATCAAACTGTGTTTCCAGGCACGAGGGTATTGCTGTCTTAAAATTGAAATGTCGATCACGTGAGCCAATGGTTGAGCAATGATTTCAGCTGCCTTTTTATACAATGAGGTTGGAATCATGTCATCACCTGGAGCTTTGTTTGTTTTCATGGAGCACAGTAGCTGAAGGACATCTTCCACTTCAACAACGGGTGCCCAATCAGAGCCTGCAAAGCTTTTGTCTTCCGATGATATAGAACTTGTCGATACTGGTCGACACGCCTGGTATGATTTGAATATAGAGTTCATTTCCTCAACAGCTTCATGAAGTGATGAAAACCTTTTCAATACAGGATCCAAAGCAAAATAACCAGCTGATTTTGAGCCTCTAAATTCGTTAACTACCTCCCATAACTTTTTGGAGCCATCCTTCGACTTCTGGGCCCATTTGCATTTCTCCTTCATCAACATCGACTTTACTTTTGAGTTCAACCGCTTATACAGGCAAAAATCACGTTGGCGGTATGCATTCCAGCGCTGATTGATGAGGCTTTTTATTAGTGGTGTAATGTACGGCTTATCGCGAGGAGTCATTGCGACAAAAGATGTTGGGATCGTGCTTTTATAACAGTCTTTTACAGCATTGTTCAAGAAAGTACACTTCTCATCAATAGACATATCCATATTATAGATTGGCTGAAAGTTTATCAGACTCAATTCATATAGAAAAGAGTTAACAAAAGATTCACGCAAGTCATTTACAACACATAATCTGTAATTTTTGACAGATACAGTGGTATTAGGAGTACAAAGTACAGTATTATGGTCAGATTTAGCAATAGGAGGACCCACACATACATTGTATTCATTTGCTAAACAAGTGGGTAAAAGTACAAGATCTAGAACAGCGTCACCACGAGTCGGTACAAGTACGACATTTCTAACATCAAAACTATTTTCCAAACAGCGAGTATTAATGCGATTGAAATCGCCCAAAAAAATCAAGTCGAGACTTGGCTAATTATTAAGGACCTTGTCCACGTTCATAGAAATGAACTCTAACACATCAGTAGAGTAGCGCAGAGCAGATGATGGTGGAATGTAAAGGCATATGAGGCAGATGTTCAAAGAGTGAAAAAGAAGCCAGACACAGTCAATACCAAAGTTGCTACCTTCTGGTTCAAACCTGGAAGGCTGGAAAAAAGATTTCACCCAGACAATAACGCCGCCACCTTGTCGACCATCATTGCGATCATCGCGGAAAATGTCGAAACCTTCTATAGAAAAAAAGTCATTTGAATGATCCGACGAAAGCCAAGATTTGGTTGCTGCGAAAATCTGAATCTTCTTACAAGAAATTAAGGTAATGATGTCATCCATTTTATTTGTAACATGATTGACATTGGTAGAAAGAATGCTAGGCAAACATCTGGAGCGATACGGTAAAATCATTGATGAAAATTTGTACTTCTCAGTTGAATCTTTCCTCTGTAGATGACAACATCTTCACCTAGGTCCCGTCTATGTTTCAGTTCAAGTCTTAGTTGTTTATCTTGGGTTTGCTGGAAAGGGTGAGATCTTGAGAAAATTGTGTCATGCTTGTAATTCTTCAGGTCGTTTGATTTGCGCAAAACTTCCATTTTCTTTTCTTTACTAGATAATTGAACTTTGAGGATTCTTGAGCCGTCATTTCTTGGCTTCCCTAAACGACTACAGGATAGTATCTTCACATCAGCTACGCCCAGGAAATCAAATATTTCCGAAATACCTTTCTCATCATTCTCTTTCTTTTTGTCTATGGATCCAGAGAACTTTTCTGGGAGTCCAAAAACCACAATATTATTGGAACGAGCTTGTTTTTGTTCAAATTTATTCATCAGGCTAGTACAATGCACTTCTAAACTTGATGATAGCGCACTTTTTAACAGTTCGATTTCTTTGTGATGTTCATCCTGAGTAACTTTTAATGATGTGACACTGCTTTCAATCTTAGCAATACGCGATAGCACCATCCTGATGATGTTATTTATTTCATCTACTTTAGAAGACATAAAGCTCATTATTTCACTTTTGTTGGCGTCCAACATTTGCTTAAGGGCATCAAGAGTCACATTATTGCTGGAATTTGATCGTGAACGAGTATTTCTATCTGACATCATGAACCGTAGAATTGTACAAGGTTGAAATTCTCAAATGCTGTGTGACCGAAGAAGATTTCTATGCTTCTATCCACATATAGGATGACGATACAGACACCGAAGACACAGTGACGTAATATGGTTTCTATGACTGCGAAGCACGTGAGCATAAAAATCGATATTTCGGATTTCCCGGAGCGAGAGTGTTTTCTTCTTAACTGGCAAATAACAGCTGATCGGTATGGTGCAGCTGACAATACCAGCTGATTCAACAGACGCAATCTCAATCAAAGAAGCGAAGAATCGATTCCACACAAAAGATAACACGACTGATCGGATCATAGAAATTGATAGCAATAAAACCTCTAGAATGGAAGTAAAGCTTCATGCAATACACAATAGTGGCACAAGAATCGCACGCATTTTCACTTAGATACACTTGTCAACGGCTATATGATTGGGTTAGAATCAATCACATGTGCGATTCTAAGCTTTTCATTGGTGGTTCATGCCCCAACTTAGTTCCCCCGGATGTGCCGCGACCTTGAGTCAATTTCCATTCTAGTCAACTTCAGATAAACAATATATTTCTATGGATCGGATTGACGAAGAACGCGGCTATATTTAGTAACGCTGGTATGAAAGGGTGAATCCAATGGAGAGTGTAGAGAAAGCGGCAATGATCGTGATTACGAATACCACTCACGGATGTATCGAATACCAACCAAAATAGACGGAAATATGACCACCACAGACAGAATAACACTTTGAAATTTGAATATTATCACTTAGAATATGATGACGATTGCAACGATATAAGTTTCAAGATAATTCCAACACGAGAATCAGCTTTTCCAAGTAATAATCTCTAACCAAGCAACAGTATCATATATATATATATGTGGATATGGATATGGATCTATATATATATATATATATATATATATATATATATATATATATATATGGATATATATAGATATGGATCCAGTCTATTTGTCGTTTTTCAATTCATTGTTTAATTATGCGATATATGTGGATGTATATATGCACGAAAAGAACGTGTGTATATAGGTTATCCCGGGACGTATTGGATCATACAACGTATACACCATTAATTCGTCTACTTTTTGCGTCATGCCATAATACCTTCCACTTAGTCCACATATTCTATGTTTACCAACCAGTGATATGCATAGATAAATCATAGTTCTCATTTTTTGGCCAAAGCTTGATCTTGTGTCATGTATCTTGTGTCACATCAGTAGGGTGATGAAGCCTGTTCGCTTTGCAATGCTTTTATCCGTTAAACCGTATAATAGCAATTATTCAGTGGCAACCACATGTGACTTGCAGGGCAAGACAGCGTTGAACATAGTGCGAAGAAGAATCTTATCATCAGTACTACCAAGGACGTCTATATTTAGTACTATGGCCAGGACGCAAGACAACGATTCACTAGGGAAATTAATGTAGGCTGGTTTTCGGGAATTCCCTTCCTAAGTGACTGGTAGTAAATGTATTGTCAATCATTGCGGTAGGCAATCAAGAGGGCTATGAAAGATTAGAGGGAAGATAGCACCATAGGACATTCTGCTACCTATTATGTTCGACTTCCTTCGCCGTGCGTTGCTATGACAGCGTCATCGATTTCAGGCTGCAGTAAGGCTTTGTCGAGGAATATTTGCGCGCTGACTTGGTGAGATTCGTCATTGTGTTTCACCGACCGACCAACCCACGTCAGTTAGACGGATACACTGGACATGGGAATTAAATTCGGAGTTGTTGGCTGATGCTTCAGCCTCGCTGAACTATTGCTACCTCTGATCTTACATTTAAGTAACAGCAAAATGATCATCCGAGTCCATCAATCAAGCTTACTGCATTTGATGAATGATTGAAGAAACTGAGCATCTCTTTAAAACGTTCTCCTTTCATAGTACTATTTATGAATATCAAAAATTCTTGCTGATGACTCTTGAATTGAACTTAACAGTGCGATATCAACTTTCACAAAATTACAGCGGATATATGAACTGCTACATTTCTATTTGTATCCACCATCAAAAGACATGATAAAAGCCAGATATTTCACATTTTCACGATTCTATTCGTGTCGGCAATAAGTAACAAGTTTTTTACCTACTCGTTGCAGCCATTTAATTAATTGACTGAAAGCAACATAATTTTTCTGTAATATACGATTTCTGCCAATTAATGAAACCTAAACACAATTATAGGATATTACTAATTTTTTAATTAAACTGGAAATGGCACACTACATTATTTCAAGAGTAAAAAGCGTATGATTTCCCATCCATTCAAGTATTTTCGAATTTTCCAACTTTTTAAAACATAAACACGAAACAAAAAGACCAACATCGATGTTAATAATATTTCTGTATATCCACTTAACGATACAAAAGATGGAGTATGCACATTCACAAATAATGATGGGAATGAATATCAGTAGATGTAAACGTTCATAGAAAACATGTGCACATATAGCACAGACATGTTTAGTTCATTGAAACTCATTAATGGTGAACCTTACAGAAAAATTGAATCACATCACTTTGAATTTGCGCTTCCTCATGGCATTTCTGTCTTTAACAAATCAGACTTCATTGTCAATAATTCTTTGTAAAATATGTTTGTCAGTCTTTTACAAACAGATTCAATATTGGTTATAGGAGCATCACAAAAAAAGCAGTCGTGGATAACAATAAACATTTGACGACATCTAACAGCGCATTTCTGTACTTGCTGCTTAAAAAAAGCGTAGCACATAAGAGAAAAATTGAACAATTTTTCTGATGGAAACGTAAGTTTTCCTCTACTGACTAAATGCGTAAAATCGGAAGATTCAACATACTCTGTGCTTTCAGTATCCGATCTGTAAGAAAGCTCTTCGGATGTTCGTAATTTAAATTCAACATAGCCACATAATAAAACCCTTTCATCATATAATAATTCCTTTCATCATCCGTTAACATATCGACATAGCGAAAAATATTATCGACTGTTTCTAGTTCATCTTCCGTTACATCAGACTCACAACAATCAGCAGTAGGATGTATTTGATTCGTTTGAAGTTCAGATTTTGCATCAGCCAATCTCGCGAACAAAGCAAGCCTTCGATTTTGAGCTGTGCTTGGTATCTGTTCAAAACCTATCAGATAATTCCCTCCACTGCTCTGGCGGTATATCCCAAATTCTCCTAAGGGGTCAGTTTGAAACATCACGAGCAAAACAAATCGACAAGCTCTATCTTCTAGTAGTTTTTTAGTAAGAGAAATAAGTCCATTTATGCCTTGAGCCAAAGAGTCACGAGTAATTGTCGTAAAAGATTTTATCCTGGTCGCTCCTTGATTTCCCGGCATTTTTGCTACGGATTCTGACAGCTTTTTCATGATGACAAACCGCTGGTCTTTTAAATCTGTAAACGGTTTCTTATCAGAATCATTGAGATAAATGTGTGACTCAGGGTGTTTCACGTTAACAATTTTCCAAAATTGTAAAATAATGGAGATGAATTTCGCGGTGTTAGTTTTTGAGTCTTCTGTCAATGCTGCTACCGTCTTGTCATTAAATACGTTCAGAGCCAGAGCCACTTTTTGAAGATCGAAAGATGAGGGAAAGCATGCCTCGTGACATAATTTCGTCCTCCGTACGATGTTACCGCTTTTTTTTTTGTACAATTCTATGACATCGGACCATTTTCCTGTGACCACTTCATTACCATCAAGTTCAATATTTATTTCTTTAGTTTTTTCCGATATCAAGTTGTTTCTCATTGATTTCATCAGGTGCACAGTGTCATACAGTAAATAAAATTCTTGTGAATGAACTGGGTGTTGACCGATCCACGGTTCTTCTGGTGATTTGCGTAATATTTTATATACCTTTCTGTTGATAGCAGCACAATCACATATCAAGGCAAATACATCACCTCCGCATTCAGATATGACGTCAATGACATTGATTAAAATATGCTGAAGAAAGTCAGATGTCAACGAGAAGACTGGCACCAAGCGAATAACAAAGCTCTCTGATGTCATTAATGGTTTGACCATAAAAGCGAAAACAGTCCTCGCTACTTTCGTCGGGTCATCCTCTGCCCAGCCTACGACGTGGTTGCCTCGATACCTTACCGATGCTTTTATATACACTTCATCAAACATAATGCACACTTTTTGTTGTAAACCTGAATATTTAGATAACACAAAATTTAGAGTCTCACGCGCTCCTTCAATAGTGCCTATTTTACTTGAACCACCGAAATATTTTGAAACTGTGCTATGATGAGGCAGTGTTAAAATGCGTCTAAATGCCTCATATGACCTTCTCCCATTTACGAGAAGTTCTGTTGCAGTTTTCAATATACCAGTTGAAAACTAATGCGGTTTCTTGCTTGCTGAATATAGTAGCAGTCTTAACAAAAATCGTTGACGATCAGTGCAATCAATATCTCCACACAAATCAAGCAGGGTCTCGATTTCACTCACATAATTTGCTATAGATGAAGGTATGTCAGGTACAGTATATTTTACTCTGTTGACAATAGCTTCAACTTGAGAAAAAGTTTCAACTCGACACTGGAAACCCATTAGATCTCGTACATCGACTTGTGCACGAAAACGAAGCTCTTTTACATGATAATTTGAATAAATATGAATTGAGTAATCAGTCATCTCACCTCGAAAATGCGACAAAATAATAAAAGACCGCGAAGAGTCAAAAGTTACAAACAAATTGTGAGATTGTACGATATCCGATCTTTGAATGACTTGAAAATTCAGTAAATTCGGGAAGTTGATCTTTTCGCTGAAAATCATCCCATTCATCGGAGATGGCCGATCTTGAGGCTGCTTCTATTTTCCTTGATGGTAAATTCCGAGGTTTTGGCAGAGGTTTGATCATTGACCAAGGGCAATTCGGAAATATAGACGGTGGGTCACGCGGGCGGGAGAATCGGGTAGTCTGAATCATTTCAGCAGAATCTGGCCAATGCTTTGAACAGATGCCGATGTAGCGCGTCACTTTGTCAATTTTATTGGGGAGGGCATCAAGCCATCGCTTCCGCTCAGATTCCTCCGGTGGAAAACCGTACACCGGAACCTTTTCCTTGGTCGAGTCATAATTTGACTTACAATAGCCGGCAGAGCACTTCCTGGGCATGACTGTGGGAAGCGTATCTAGTAGCTGAATCGAGTCTGAATCTGGCTGAACAGATAAACACACAAGCAGTTATTCGGTCGGTCGGTGAAACACAATGACGAATCTCACCAAGTCAGCGCGCAAATATTCCTCGACGAAGCCTTACTGCAGCCTGAAATCGATGACGCTGTCATAGCAACGCACGGCGAAGGAAGTCGAACATAATAGGTAGCAGAATGTCCTATGGTGCTATCTTCCCTCTAATCTTTCATAGCCCTCTTGATTGCCTACCGCAATGATTGACAATACATTTACTACCAGTCACTTAGGAAGGGAATTCCCGAAAACCAGCCTACATTAATTTCCCTAGTGAATCGTTGTCTTGCGTCCTGGCCATAGTACTAAATATAGACGTCCTTGGTACTACTAATTTTGTTGCAATTTATGACAAACCATGTGTGTGAATGAGTCTTGAGATGTGTTTAGCATAAGAAGGAGTAACGCCTTAACAAGTTTAATTCGATTGCATTTGGAGTATCTTCTATGAAATCTTCGATTTATTTGTGCTAAAGATTATTCAACAACCTTACTTTTAGAATGAATACAAATGATTTATTTTCAGAACAGGAGGTTTGCTTTATTCCTCATAGTTCAACTCGATGATGTCAAGCAGTTATTGTTCTTCTACTCCAATCAATGGCTTTGATGCAATGAGAACAAATGTCTCCGGTTTCAGCAATTCCAGCGATGGACACTTCAGGTATGATCGCCATACTTTCATGAAATGAAGTATCTTTTCAAATATTAAGAATTATAAATAATCTAATGAAGTTGAGTTGCGGTCTGAAACCAGCATGATTTTCCAGTTCTACATAGTGAAAAGTTAAAAGCAACTTAACTTCACGGATTTACAATTTTTTGTTGAAATGCGGTGTCAGCGAACAGTGTTGCTATTTGCTACGGAATTTCCGCAATGCGGGATGTTTTAAAAATTTTCAGGAAATGCTAGGAGAAATATGAACCTGTGGGATTTTTATCGGGTAGGAATATCCTATGAAATGATGTATTAATGTTCTTCGCAATACAAAATAATTTTATATAAGCCATTCTAGGAGAGCAGGATGCAAGTTGAAAATTTTGCATGCTAGAATCATGATAATGTGGCTGCCAGATTCGTCTCTAACCGATTTTTGCCGGTTTTCGTGTTGCCGGAGTTTATTATCGTGAAACTTCGATTTTGTATGTTATGAATAGGTCAATTTGTTTGTGTTAATTATCTGACATTTTGCGTGCTTACATTTGTTTCTATAATGGTTGATAGCAGAAGTAGAAGAGAGCTAGTGAAAGGAGGCGTAAGACAACTTCTTACCTTCATGGCATGGATGTTCATCTTGGGCAAGTGAATGCGCCCTAAGTATCACCCCATGTCTGATGGTCCATCTATCATGGCTGGTCGCCATAACGGTTTCCACAAGCTGATATGCGTGATCATGGCCCTCACTTGTTAGAAATGGGATCGTGCAGTCTAGATTGCTCCCAAACAACGTTGGAGCTGTCTGAGAGGAGCCTGGAGAACTTGTGAAACAATTTAGTGATGTGCTTCTTGTAGCGACTTTGTCTATACTGCCCGATATTATGCTTTAAGATTGCTGGAATTGAGTGGACATCGAATGAGAAGGCGTGTGGAGACCATATGGATTCAACTTCTCCCGGTAATAAACCGACTCCTAGAATATTTGGCGTGTTTACGTGACTTTCTCCTCTATATTATTCCCTCCGATCGTCCAAACGACTTGACCAATAGGCGAGTGATTGAGATTCGAAATGACCTCTGTGACGTTTCCTTGAAAGTGTGTATTAGTGAGTGACTGAGCGGGTATCTTAGCAGGTAGAAGACAATTGTGTGGTAATGAATGAATCCAAAAGCATGATTTCATCTGGTTTCGATGCACACACGAATTTCAAGAACCGCTAACCCGAAAAGCAGGAAAAGGATTCACCGGAGAAAGAACAAATAGCGGAACTTGATGATGATATTGAACGACAGAAAAAACTAAGCGATGCCCCTCAAAAGAAGAGCGAAATTACCACCATGAGAGCTTCAATCCGCGAAAGATGAGTGCTCTAACTTTTGATTTGCACGAACTAGATATGGAAGGAGAGAACATGGCATTTAAGAAAGAAAAGGACTGAAAAACACGAGGCGCGTTCTTCTCGCGACTGACTCCCGCTTTTTCAATAAAATTCATATAGGGCCTACTACTTTCCACCATCAATGCTCTTGATATTGGCGCCAGATCATGCATCTTAATTATTCCTGGTCTTCTTGACAGGTTTTCTGTTTCGAAATACTCTCTTCTTCGTTGTTAAACGATAGCTTTGTAATATTGCAACACAAATATTTTTCTAATATTTCTGTCTAAAAATTTGTATGCATTGTCTAACTTTTGTGTGTATGATTTAGGTAGCCTGTCAGCATAGACATTCTTAGTAGAGAAAAATTGGGCTAATGAAGACTATAAGTCAGATAAATACACAGATTCGAGGCATTTTGATCTTTCAGGATACTGGGTTGTGGAGGACATTACTTGACTGGGTACCCAAGCCTAAGTTCTTCTCCGGAAGCACTCGCAGAGCTAATGCACTCACATGCAATCATGTGAGCTTGGAACGCGCACGCACTGTGAGTCGGTCGAAAAACTATGTTGTTCTCACGGCACAGCTTTGGAATCAGTTTCCGCACTCAATTTTCCCTGACCAATACAATCCTGACGCTTTCAAGAGGCGTGCGAACAGGTTTCTGATGAGGACAGCTTAATCAGATTAGAAGATCTGTTATTTATTTACTTTTTTTACTGTTTTTTAAAATATAGCGATTGATCCTTTTTTCATTGAGCAATCCTTAGCTTCGCTCATGACTTGTAGCTGTGCTAGGGGTGAAAATTCTATAAAAAAAGATAACAACAAGCTGAAAAAATTTGCTCAAGGCATCAGTCACCAAATTTCTTGGTTGTCTTAACCTGACTTAGTTTAACTATCAAGTATTCCAATGATTAATTGTTTGTTTTGATAAGGCCCATATACTATCAGTAACACACAATTTTGTTTCTGTGAAGATAGTCCACACATGAACTATCCGCTACGTATTGTAGGTCTTATTCAAATATTTAAGGTTCAGCCTGTGAACAGTGACTAGATCGAATTCAAAAGTATCAGTGATTGCTGCGACGCTGCTACAATGCCGGATCTTCAATTCCTGTCAACAGTAATTTCCTAAACATACATGAAAGATAAATTGTGCATTGATTATGTAGGTAATATGAACTTGAAAATGTTGCTTCTAGAGGAGTGGGCCATGTGTATCGGACTGCACATTAATTAAGGCAGGCGTCATGCTCCCATCCATCAATGATTCAAATGAAACGGAGATGAGTTCAGTCACAATAATCGCTTGATCATCAACGTTTATCTATCAGTTACTCGTGCAGCAATTTGATTTAAGTCGAGCCGAGTAATTCATGAGTGCGGTCGAAATGTCTAGTCAAGTCGGAAACGTTGCAAGATGTGGTGCGGGATTTTTTGTGGCCTGCTGGAGAAATTTCAAATTTAGCGCTGACATCACTGCGAGATGTTAATCAACAGTACCTGGAATATTTTTACTGTACATTTTAAGAAGTAAAATAGCAAGTGGTATAAACGAAATTGACAGCACAGCATACAAATGTTTAAGATAAAATGATGTTGTAAAATGTAATATAAACAACATCATTCACGTTTCAATCAATCAATGATGCAAAGGGTAAAATAGCGAATGCTAAAATACAATACAAATTGCAAATCTCAAATAATTCTTATGTCGGATCAGCCGTAATATATGTACATGTCATTTGCGTATATATACATGTGTAATCAAATACTTTAAAAGGAAAATTATGAATGAATGTTTCACCTGTAATACATGGACAAGTTCGACTTGAAATTTTTTAGGATATGTATGCTGATCCTCGGAACTGTTCCGCTTGATATTCTCGATACAGTGATACCAAAAATAATTTAATGGCGATCAGCATACTTAGCTTTTGTAAAATGAGCTCAGAAGTTCGCTTATAGGATGCTGAGATAGAGCAATGCATACAGAAGTGTATCACGATAATGGTATCGTGCAATAGTGGTGTTATGTTATTTACATGATTCATATTTTAAATAATGAACCCAACATCATAGAGTTAGTTAAATTAGTCATTTACTTAAATTGTGTGAATATGATTCGTTTTCTTTTCCAGGTGCTGGTTATGATCGTGTCAACAAAATAGCGATTGCAAAGCATTTCAAGCGGATTTATTCGACATGATTGAGAGTGATTTGATGGTGGCTGAATTGAAATTTCTTTGTATCTGGTCTTCTAGTGGATATTATTGATGTCTTTTAACGGGTCTGTGAAGAGAAAGGATGGCATTATTACGTCGATACAGTTGTGATTATTGTTTAGGAGAACGTGTTATTGTCCTCGTGCCTATGGCACCAGTACTCGTCACCGTGATCGTACCACTTAATTATTCCTTCTATTTTCTTACTAGCTTGAAATAATTACTTCTTTGACAGCAAAACTCTTAAAACGTACTCGCCTTTAAAATTCATTATATTTTACTGAGGTTATTGAATGAAAATGTAGTATTTTGGTGTTGATGAATGTTCAATTATATAATAATCGTGTCATGAATATTTCGACATGTTCGTCTGTGTCATTTTGTATACTGTTGGTCAATATGAATATTCTTACACTAACATTGTATTTTTCACTAAGATAGTGATTGGATAATTAGATAGTATTATTCAGGAAATAGATTTTGTCAGTAATATGTACCATTTTTGAAATATTAAAATAGCAATATATGTTGATATTATTTGACGTTATAAAAGTATTTCTTGAAAACCGTAAACTTTGCTTAGATATGTGATATCCATCTTTTTGATAACATTGAAATTATGGATATCTCATTTCCATGTAAAGTTTTAACAACGGTCATAGAGAAGCATTTTTTATAACGTCAAAATAATATCAACAAATATTGCGATTTAATCATTTTTAGATATTTTTTCGTAGCACTTAAAAAACATTCTAATAATACATTTCCAAAACATTTGTGAAAAACATTTTTTTATAACGTCAAAATGATATCAAGAAATATTGCCATTTAATCATTTTTAGAAGTTTTTTAATAACATTTTCCGAACCAAAATGGAATGTTCTTTTAACATTCTCATGACGATTTATTGTTTGTTGGGTTCTCCCCCATACTAGGGGCTTGGACGGTTCTGACATAGTCAGACCTTTCTGGATCGTTGTGGCGCTTTTAGTCCGGATGTCCTATCTGCCGACTTCCAATGACACTCTCGGGGCTCGACCTCTAGACCAAAGGAGCACCAGGCCAAGCACTTAACCACTGTGCCACGGAGACCATTAACAAACCTCCTAAACTGATAAACAACACATAGTGGCAGAAACACAAGTTCTCCCTTTAAGATATTGATTGGAGTCAGTAATTGTAATAGCAGTGGTATGCACCAATTGCTTCTTGCTCGCGAACTTGCTTTTTGATTTCCATTCATTTTCTATAGCCACAGAATTCCGACTTTTTTTGGAAGCCAGCAGTCTGTTGGCGGTCATTTAAGGTGATCGTTCAGCCGACGTCAATTTCGCTAGATTCTCTATCTCAACGAGAGCAATCAAATGAGTGAAAAATGTACCATTCTCAGAATCTTGCTACCAGGCAGCATGTAGTTGAACCAATGATTTTAAGAGCAATGCGAGTAACTGAATCTTTACAAAGTAAGCTTACAATGACAAGGTGCGTCACCTAACATGTCGAACTTCTGTAGTTCTTCCAATAATTGTAGACCAGTTGTGCTACCAGATCACACGATAAAGAAACTTCCTTTCAAGACGTATAATAGAATATCATGCTTACTAATTCAAATTATTAATTAAAGTAGTCTTAATGAGGTTTGATGGCGTTCTCCAATCCGCAAGTGTACAAAGGCAATGCTACTGTAACCATTGGATTAATCAGTTCTTAAAAGAACTCAATGGAGCTTTCTCGTGGCAACGAATTAAAATTGATCAGCTTTGGCCCAATATCTGGTAAAAGTGGAAATCTTAAGATTTGTAACACTACTTATTCTTACTGTTAATATACTAATACCATGGATTCCAAACACTGCCGCATACACGTTCAAAACAGACGTCTAATATACCTTACCGACTACAAATGCTGGTAGTGGAAATACAATTGGACAGTGGTCATCATAGGTTAAGGAAATTAAAAATGGATATTATAAAACAACAGGAGAACGATGGATAAAAATTGGAAAAGTGGAAGTAAAACATGAAAATACAATAATGCTACTACACCGATTCTGACACTACACATGGTGGATAATGGTAATAGTGGATCAGTGGAAAGTGGATAATGGAGGCAAACAATAGAACTACAATGACACTCTACTACACCGACAGCAATGAAATTATACACACTATACCTAAGACTACACATGGAAAATACTATTTCTTCACTTGAGTTTGTTATCTCCAGTTTCTTAATCCGTCTATAATACTTCATATAATCCCACATTTCTTCATTTTTTCTTCATTTGAAATACAATACAGCGATCACTACTTCAGCTACCGATTAAGGGATATAAAACATAATACTGCAGTCCGTCAGTCATCAGCAGGTACTCGTCTAGTTGTGCTTCGATCCCTAACCTGAACACTCAAACCCAGACGAGCGTAGTGGTGTCGTAAATGTGTAAACCCGACACACATAGTGGCTGACAAAATACTGAATAGGTAATGATATGTCTTGAAAGATATGTCACAAAGATAAGTCAGACATCATTCAAATTTTACGTTTCCCACATCTAAACTCATCCTGTCATTAAATTCATGCCATCAATAAATACATTTTGCTTTTTGCGATCCGAACATGTAAACAAATCCTGTACATCAGTCTTTGCCTTTGTACATTGTACTTTGCCTAAACAATATTTGCCTAAGCAATTGTACATGTGTATATCTTACTAGCATGTACTTCATTAACCCGTATTCAGCCAAAACATTTTTCGAACGTTGTTTACCAAAAGGGGTAATTTATTACCCCATGCATTTTTCGATTATGATAAATTAAGAAATCTAGATTTGTTGATCTTATGGTCGTTTATGTAGTCAATACCATACGATAAGATAGCTGAATGATAATTTTTTTTAAATTAATTGATTTATTAATTAATTTACTGCTGTAATCTTGCATACTACTTTTTTTGGTTCTGAAGTAAAAACTGAAATTTGCTTAACATTGTAATTTATTGTGTAACATTGTAACATTGTAAATTACATTGTAACATTGTAAATTAACAATGTAATTTCAATTCTTTTCAAAATTTATTCGAAGCTCTGTTTGCAATCTTCGCACAACTGCGAGCAATGCTCTTTGCAACAAAAACGAACACAAAAAACACAGTTCATTCTGGTTTTCCGGTCAAGGCTGCGCGGGCAGAGATGGCAGCGGCCAGATGAATTTCTCGGCACCTGCAGCTGTCCATGTGCACCTCCAGGAGTGCTCGATAGAAAGCCCAATGACATAGCGAGATGCTGAAGCTCCCTCGGGATCCCTTGCCGGGACACCTGCCACTTGCTGATTCGATCGTCAATGCAAGGTTGAAGTAGGCTCCTTGCAAGTTTCTCCAATGCATCTTTCCGATATCTGGGTGAAAGGTTTCGAGGCTCGTTTTTCAGGACAAAAACCAATTTGCTTAGCACGACTGCATTTGCTGCAGCAACATCGAGAAGATAGAAAAAAACATTCAGTGTCCATCGAGCTGTTTTCCGCCGGCACGTGTATTTTTCGATCCGCCAATCGAGCGCATCAACTCCACCTTTGTAATCGTTGTAGGCCTCGATGATTTTCGGAGTCTTTTTGTCATTCGAATCGATAGTTGAGGTATGGTGCTCGGTGGAAAGTAAAACGACCATCTTCTTTGGTTTGCAAGCATATGAACACAGTGTCAAAGGACCAGCAAACAGAAATTCTGAACTGTATAAGTCTCGATTCTTTGTCAGACAACTGGCAGGAATCTCAACCTTGTTTTGACGAAGAGTTCCTGTCAGAGTCATCCCCTCCTGCCATAGACGATTGGCTAAAGGAATTGATGTGAAAAAATTGTCCACTGTCACTCCTCTACCGGTTCGAAAGTAAGGTCGGCAAAGTTCGAGCACCACATTTTCACCCACGTTCACGTTTCGTCTGTTTCCTTGCTGTTCTTTTCCAGCGTAAAGTGTTGTGTCAAGTGCATAGCCAGTTTTTCCGTCAACAATGGTCCAGTATTTCAACCCGTATTTATTGGGTTTATTCGGCATGTATTGTCGCACTGAGCACTTTCCACGAAAAGCGTATAGTGTTTCGTCCACACAGAGTTCTTCAGATGGTACAATTGCTTGTCGAATTTTGTCTCGAAAGTGGGTCATCATTTCTCGAATTTTGTAACATTTTGGGTCGTTGACTTTTCGTTCATTTCTTGAGTCGATATCATCAAATGTTATGTGCCTATTTATTTGCAAGAAACGGTTTCTTGACATTGTAAGCACAGCTAAAGGCAAAAAATGCACACTGTCTTTTTTCCATATGTCCTGAATTTCGACATCACACTTTTTGGATAGGCCAAACAAAAGTAGAAGTCCAATATATGCATAAATTTCATTTTCAACCAGTTCCATTGCATCGTGTGGTAGCCGCTTGTTCGTATTGAAAAGTATGTCTCGTATAAGCCTGTAATCAATCACATAACGAAAAAAATCGTCCACAGATTCTAAGTCTCTGACTGGAGGTGCAAGGCCCAAAGACTCTCGTACTATGTTTTGTTGCCGGAACGAAGCACGATGAGGGGATTTTCTAGACCATTGGAAACCATTTCGGCCACATACGATGTCATTGTCGTCATCATCATCGTCACATGATTCACTGGATTGTTCTGAGGGGCTCTCCATCTCAAATTCATCGGATTGGGGATAGTCATTCATTTCGATATTATCTCTTTCGTCCACACTTGCATCGTCTTCACTTGGTATTTCTTCATCTGATGGAATATTGGTTAGCATGTCAGCTATTTGCTCTGCATTATAACGCCGGCGCGACATTTTCTTAATCAGTAACTGACTTGTAAATCGATCAACTGCGAGGTTTATCTTACTTCACAGCGCATGTAAATTTAGCTCGCATTTCTCATTGGATGCGCGGCAGCAAGCGCTTCTATTGTCAAGCGTGTCTTTTTATGCCACTATCGAACGCGTGCGTGCGTGTGTGTGTGTGTGTGTGTGTGTGCTCCTGTGTGTGTACGCGCGAAATGTGGCTACGTGGTAAATGTAGATGCTAGTGAAAGTGCAAACAATTAAAATTACGTGTCTTCAAAAAAATCACGCAAACGACCAAAAGGGGTAACAAGTTACCCCACTACTAAACGTTATTGCGATTACAAGTAAGGTATGAATAGTACGGAATTACAGGATCTTATTTCTTATTAACAGTGAATAAAAACTTAAACATGTGTAAGGACAGGGCTGTGCCCTTATTAGAATTTTTTTTATGTTGAGTTAAAATAGTCTGGGGTAATTAATTACCCCTTTCGGCTGAATACGGGTTAAAGTACATATCAGATAAGTTAGCAGTGTGGGGTGCGATTCCCTATCGAATGAGGGTTAGCACGTTTTGGCGTTAGCACTAGAACACCTGAATTTTTAAGTTGACGAGAAAGCCTGAAATGCGCCTATAGTGTTTAAGAGAAGAGAATATACTTAGATTTCTTATCCCTATACCTCATTACAATGTCGGACATCTATTGACAGCTTGTTTCACAGTTTGTTTGCACAATTTTCCAAAGCATGTTCATTAGATGCATTGCTTATGTTTTAGGAAGTGAGTTATAACGCTTTATTTACATTTATTGCATAATATTAAATATTTATCTTGATAAAACAAAAGAAAAAGAATTTGTTCACTTTCCAGAACTGAAACAAGGATAAATTAATGTTTTTGAAATCATTGTAGTTATGGTGCATTCTGGTCAGACAACGCGTGAAATTCCATTTGTTGCTGGTCAATGTCTCAAGTTGTGTGCGGTTGTAATAATGGAGGACATGAACTTTGATGGTATTGAGTTTGGTGACGAGATTGAAGTTAGTTTTTGATAAGAACTTGCGTGAAGATGAATAGAAGAATGATATTGCTGAATTGGGAAGTTTTCTCTCTCGCATTTGATTTGGCAGTCACATCTTTGGAACGCCCGAGCTTCGTTCGTCTTCTCTTCTCATCTTCCTTACAAATTCTCTGAATTGTCTTCAGGATATCATCAATTTGCTTGTCAGTCTTCTTATGCAGCTCACGAGGTGTTTCGCACCTGAATGCTTTAGTCCACATTGACTTATTTTTAATACTCTCGACAAACCATTTCAGGTTGCAACCGCAATGAAACGGATTGTCGGCAACATACAGATCCCTCACTTTCCCCTTGCCAAAAATTTCTTCTGGCAGAGTCGTAAAGTTATTGTTTCTCATTGTTATAAATTCATATTTTTTACTTCCAATTCTATTAAAGGACTTATTATTCAGCCTGAGATGACCGATTACATTGTTGATATCTATACTTTCAAGGCTCTTCATTCCCATAAAAAAGTTATCCGGAATTTCACGCAGTGGATTACCTGAGAGCCACAACTTTCTCAAATTGGGCAGCTGCTGCAGCGATTTTGACTTCAACCCTTCGCCAATTATGAGTTGATTATTATCTAAATTCAACGATATCAATTTTTGAAGCGGAGTAAATGCCTTTTCAGAGATGCTTTTAATCTTATTATTATTAGCTATTAACTTGTAAATATCTTTCCAAGATGCAAATGAGTTGTCAGTGAACTCCACAATCCTGTTGTAGGAAATATCCAAAAAAGAGGTACCGTTCCTATTTGCTACAGGAACAACTGTTAAAACCTTCACTGAACAATCAACATGTACTGACTTTCCACGGACACTGTATCTGCATTTCTCACTTCCTTCGACGACCAGACTTGCAATGACTGCCAGCAAAATGAAGGCTTTTCTGCGATGCATCGTCTGGCGATTTTATTGATCCTCTGAAGCGAAAGAGAGAAAGCATCAGTCAGTGAAGTTAAGGCCCATCACAGAATATTCAACAAGTCTTCCACTACAATTTACTCCTCAATGTGTTGCGATGATGCGATTTCTATGTTATACAGGTAATGAAAAATGTTTAGACTCACTTAAGCAAAATGTTCTAGATTCACGTTTTACATGTATATTGTCAGACGTACTCACAATCTCTAAAATTCGAAATGCACAAACTATGAAAAGACTCATAAGTAATTTCAAATGTGAGCCGCGATGGATAGAATATGTCTTCAAACGTCGTTGAAAGTATGCCTTCTTCGGAATGTGATGATATTTCTACAAACATAGACTTATTATAAAATTTTTGGAATGGAGTTCCCTTTGTCCGCAGTCTTAAACATCAACTTCATTTGGTCATAATGGTTACACATTATAATACATGCAATAAGGGAAAATCCGGACTTTGAGCGTTTATTTGAAATAATTAATGAAACATTCAATTTTGCTCGTTACCCTACGCTGAGATCGCTATACAGATGTTTATAACTTCAACGACTCTTGGAGCAAAGATGGAATGGCCACTTAGATTCCATATCAAGAATCATGCTTTGGTTGACCTTTTCGATCTTGTCGAGAGTCCTTTGCATTTCAGCTGCACAAATATTCCAGCGAATGAACTGGTTAAGTATCAAAAGAAGAACTTGTATAAAAGAAAATACAACTGCATGAAATGCGTGAACATGCTCCACCCAAAAGACCTGCAAACTCTCGCAGAAGTAACAAAGAAGCTCGACGGGTCACAATTATTGGTCGAAGAGTACCAGAGAAGAGACTTGAGCAAGTGTAGGGAGATGGAGCAACTCACTACAGAATTGCGAAGGACCGAGATGAAGATGGAAGAAATGGAAGAGGATATGGAAATCTTACGAAAAGCTAGACAAGATCTCATGCTTGGGGCTTAAAATTACGAAATTGAACTAAGAAAATGCGACAGGCAAATTGACAAGTTGAAGAGGGCAAGAGAACATCAAGAAGGAATAGACGACAACAGTGATGATGAAGAAACAACAGCAAGAGAAGCGGCACGAAGAAGCACCGAGAAGGATGACATGAAAAAGGAATTCGGTACGATCAGGATCATGCTATCCGATTTGAACAGCAGAATCAAGGACATCGAGGAGAACCAGTCAGCTAATCACCAACACCAGATCAACAGTTAACAGCGGAATACTGGAATGCCCAACCACCAGAACAGAAATGCGAACGCACATCAGAGCTTTCGAAACAACCGCCAGCCGTACAACAACTTCGGCTAGAAACGTGTCGTGGTTTTCCATAATTGTGGCAAAAGAGGACATCACACTCGCAATTGCTACGCGAGAGTGACGACGAAGTATCAACGTTCAACCTGGTACAATCATCGACCAAGGCCGATGGTGTCATCAGCGACCGCATTACCAACAACCAAACTTCTACGCCCCTCCAGCTCAACCTCATTCGTACGTGCCTATAAGAGACGAACGTGTGCCACCTCAAACTGTCGCAGCCCCACCAGCCGCACTCGATTCCACCGTATCTTTGATATTGAGGTAGGAGAGGAGACAATGTATCCGATAATGATGAACACGATAAGAATGATGACAGAAGCTTAAAAACGTTAGCATTTTTATATGTCAACATCAATGGCCTAACGAAACATAAAATAGATGACACTGATCTTCCAACTGATATTTATAATTCGGATATCATCTGTTTAACGGAAACCAATCTTGATTTTGAAAATGAACCGATTAACATAGACTCTTATGATGCTCATCATTCATGTTACAGGAGGAATAATATCCTAGGCAGAAACGTTACAGGAGTTTCCATGTTTCTCAGAGAGCATGCCGATTGTACAAATGCAACAAAACTCTGAATAGCTGTGTTCAATTTTGCGCTTTTCAACAATTACTGAGAGTCAATGTCTTGTTAGCTACGATGTTAACACTCGTTTTGGATCCGTCCCAGTCGGTGAGGCGGTGAATATAGCCAAACGTCATCTTCGAAGCGACACTCTTCTTGGAGAGAGAACTCAACTCTCCATCGAATCTATCGAGAAGTGACTTGTACAGAGATAACCTATTTCATGTGCCTTGAGCAATTCTTCAGTACTTCGTCATGCCCGATGGGATCACCTTTGTCTCCAATTCTTTGTGAATTGTTGTTGCAAAATTTGGAGAATTCGTTGTTTTCATCATTGACTGTCAATGTTGTCATGTATTATCGCTATGTGGATGATATGTTTATCGAAGCAATGAAGAGGAGTTATTCCAAAAAATGAACAATCTCTATCAAAGTATCATCTTTTCAAAAGAAATCGAACAAGAAGGAGAATTGTCAATGCTGGATGTCGAGATATCTAGATCTGGATCATCATTTGAGCTTTCGGTATACAGAAAGTGCACAAGCACTGGCCGCCTGCTCCATTTTTCGTCGAATCATCCATTTCATGTCAAAACAAGTGTAATTGAATGCCTTGTTGATCGTGCTTTTGCTTTGTGTGATCCTCGTACTCTGGATGGGGAAATGAGATTTTTGAAAAGAATATTCCTGCAGAATGGTTATCTTCTAAACGTTTGGAATAAGCATGAGCCTCGAAGTGCAAATGCGATGTGGCAAAGCCGTAATGAGGAAGAGCAAGCGAGTCGAGGAACTGTCTACCCTCCGCACATTCAAGGATTAAGTGAAAAAGTGAGAAGGATATGTAAGCGATAAGATTTATCAGTCAACTTTAAAAAGGGAAAAGGCTTGCAAAATCACTTGACGAGGGTGAAGAAACAGGACGATGACAAAAAAGAGTGCATCTATCAAGTAAGATGGAGCGATTGCAGCCAATTTTACATCGGAGAGACTGGTAGAAAGTGTGGCACTCGAATGAAGGAGCATCAATATGATATTCGCCGTGTGGATTATCGTTCAGCAGTACATGGTGAATGTTCCGGACGGTCAGTCACAGAGTTGTGAGATTGAAAATATGGTGGGGAACATTTTTTCTGTTTTTGGGATTTTATGACAATTTTGGAACATACGAATTCACAAGCGTTCTATCTCAACACACACACATGAGCATAATCATCACCCGGTTTTTCCTTCGAATATCCTTGCTACTGAAAGCAATCATTTTTGTCGGCGAATCAAGGAGGCTATGTCCATAAACGTGAGCCGACAGATGGAATACAACAGGGGCAATGGATGTGAGCAGTATTTGGATGCCTTTGTCAGGAAAGAGCAAACGGCAGCTTTATGTTCCCCATTCATGAAATCGTACATATTGCACATTGTAGTTCAGTTTTTAACTTTCCTAGTCATATGATCGTTCTTAACGTATTTACTCATTGTCCTTTTACTAGTAGTATGCTTATTGCTTCTTTTCTGTCATCAGGTCCTGCATTCATTATTCGTAGAAATTTATAGACTCTTGAACTGCAATCCACGCCACTGATACACTGTAACCGCACATCATTTCTCCTGACGAAAGCGAGCTGAAAGCTGCTGAAACCTCGAGTAGCTAATCAGTCCATACAGACAAGAATTTCCGGAAAGTAATCTTGCAAATTCATCTCTTGTCTGAAAGAATATGTTTTCTTCTAAACGGAAATAGTGTCGGAAAACGGAAATTTAATTATCATGAAATTATCTAATAAATCTTGGATAGATATCAAGGAACTGTTTATCATTTTGCGGCATCCTGACAACAGTGAATCGAAGCATGTTGAAGAGAATGTCCTTAGTAAAATAAGAGAATACATAGATCAGTGTAAATTGAAAAACGCAGTCATGATTGGAGACCTAAATGGGAGAATCGAATCTCTAAACGATAATGAATTTTTAAACATTCTTCATAGAGCATTAGATGACACTGCTATTGACAAATTATGTAGGGAGCTTATTGAATTTTGTAACATTACCTCGCTTGTGATAGCAAACGGTCGATATGAGGAAGGAAAATGCACTTTTTATAGAACGCGCAATACAAAGATAAGCAAATCTGTCATTGATTATGTCATGATATCACAATCTATAGTTAATTGTCTGAATGCCTTCGCAATTATGGAACCAAGATTATACACTGACCACGTATCCATGTGTATCGAAATAAAGATAAAATTGCAGAATAAAATTGATAAAAAACGTTACTGATAGTCACAAGCGTGTAGTGAAGAAGGTAAAACCCTTCAAATGGAATAAAGAGTGTGAAACAAAGTTGAACTCTGCGGAATTTCGGAGTAATTGCAATAAACTGACAAACTATATCATTGTCAATAATGACAATCAAAATGAAATCTACAAGCGATTCATTCACAGCACTAAAGAAGCTGCTAAAATGACAAGTAGTTCTGACATGCAGACAAAATATACTCTCGAAACTTGAAGAATTATGCAAGATTATAAAGTATCTATTTGCAACTTCATAATCCAACTTCCCGGCGTATTCAAGCACATTAATAGAAAGCATGTCTCACATTTTTAAATCGGACTATCCTTATCCTGATTAAAACACTTTTTAACGAAACTGTATTCAATGCGATAC
>CAJQUW010015893.1:0-340690 GCA_907163375.1 Prostheceraeus crozeri | reverse complement strand
TAATGGGCAAAAGACCGTTCCAGGACACCATAAAATTCAAAAAAATAGTATCTTTAAAAACGACATAAATTCATGAATTTAGACCCTTTTTCAGGTTTTTAAGACCTAAATTCATGAATTTAGTCGTTTTTAAAGATACCGATTTTTCAAAAAATGGTACTTTTTAAATGGACTAAATTCATGAATTTTGGTCATTTTTCAGGTTATGAAGACCTAAATTCACAAATTTGGGCGTTTTTAAAGATACCCAATTTTTCAAATTTTTCAAAATCTCAAATTTGAGAATTACAATTTTCACCCGCCCTTAAAATCATGACCGTTCCAGGACACCGAAAATCATAAAAGTTAAGAATCTCAAATTTGTGATTATGATCATTTTCTTGCTCAAATCATGACCGCTCCAGGACACCGAAAATCATAAAAGTTAAGAATTTCAAATTCATGAATTTTATCTATCTTTCAGGTTTTTAAAATATATCATGTGACTGAAAATATTTCTTTAAAAATGGAAGAAACAAAAGTGGAAGAAACCGCAAGAATATATCCTTCGTTATCATATGAACGTAGTTCTACTTTAATGGGCATTGAAAAGATGAATAAAGAAAAACACAAAGATAGAGTTAGGTATATGAAAGATAAGGAATCTCAATTATTATTAAGATTAGAGCATTATAAAAAATTAAGAAAGAGATGGAGTAAAGTTAAGAATGTAACACAAGGAATTGGCATATTCTTAACAATAAGTTTAGGTGCTTTAACAATTGTTATATCTTCAGGTGTTTTAGTAATTCCAGTAGTTGCTACAGCTTTAACAGGTACGGGTGTTTTTGCAACTTCACTTGTTACAATGTTAGATAAATCTTTAATAACTAAGAAACGAAAATCATTAAAAACTAAGCATTTACATATTAAAGAAGTTTATGACAAATTACACTACTACTTTCAAAGAGTATGTGATGATAATGTTATTACGTTAGATGAGATTGAAAAATTTGATCAAATAGCTAATGAAGTAAATCAAACCTTTCAATTACAGTCCGAAAAAGTTGATGATAAGAATAAACAGGATGGCAAAATTTCTAGTGATGGTAAAATTTCTAATGAAGAAAATGACAAAATTTTTTTAGAAGAATTAAAAACTTTAGGCGAAAATTTAAGCAAAACTTTATTAAACAAAACTTTATTAAACAAAACTTAAAACGAGAAAACTTTAAACGAAAAGATGTCAAACAACAAAGCAATAAAAAATAATTTGTTCAGTAAAATGTTTTTGCTGTATTCCAATGTTACCACAAAATTCAAATATTATATTTTAAAAATGGATAAAATTAGAGCTGATAATTTTAAAAGAATAAAACAATTAGAAGAGTTAATAAAAGAAAGAAATATTATGAAAGAAAATCATCTTCAACATAGAATGATAAAAGCTGATATTCAATCTGATATGTTTGAAAAAATGCAGCAAACCGAGCAAGTAAAAACTGATTTTGAGAAAACTATGAAACCATTTAAAACTCTTGAAAAAGAAAGTACAAATAATGATAAACAAATTGATATAACAGATCCAGAGCACAAAACTATATTAGATGACTATGGATTACTAGAATCAAACTTTAATAAGAAATTACCAAAATCTATGCAATTTGAACATTCTATTTCATTTATAGATGGAAAAACAATACCTAGATTTTATCTCGGACAAAAAGAAATATTTCCACAACCTTTTCGAGGTTTAATTTTTTCACCAGATAAATCTCCTTTTAATTTAGATAGAAATTTTGTTGATCTTTTAAGAGGAGCAGATTTAAAAAATTATGCTGTAGAAGATCTCATAAAATATAAAGCTATGTTAGATAGAGTTGGTGCAGTAAAATCTCTTAGACGTTATAAACAATTAGAAAATTTATTATCAACGGGAGTTAAAGTAGGGAAAGGTTTATCTGAAAAACAGAAAACAGAAACAACCATATTTTTACCAGATGATCCACAAGAATTACTAAATAGATTAAATATTTCAATATCTGCAATAAAAGAAGGACATAATTCTAGTTTCAATGAAATTCATTCTATATTGAAAAGACTGTTAGAAAAGAAGATTTTAAATGAAGAGGATTATAAAAGTATAGCTGAAATATGTTGTTTCTAATTTTTTCAAAAAAATATTTATTTAAAATTTTAACTAAAAAATGTGTTCAGCAGATTTAGACAAAATTAATAATCTTTTAGAAAATTTGACAGAGATTTTGGGTTCATCAAAATTTAGTACGACGTTAAAAATTATAACAACTACATCATCACACACTTGTAATTTAGAACCCATTCTACATTTGGAACAAAATAAAAATTATCAAATTGCATTGACTAGTTTCTCTACATTTAACACTATTCAAAATGTTATAAAAGATGTGAATGATCAATTTAGATATTCTACTGATGAAGGCAAAACATGGAAAATACTAACTTTTCTTCATGGTTCTTACGAAGTTGAATCAATATCAAATGAAATTAGGAGAAATTTAGGTATACCATTTAAAGATAAGAAACAATTACATTTTGCAGTTGAACCGGCATGTAATAATAAATTTTCTCTTACTTTAGACGAAAATCATCAAGTTGATTTTAATCATGATAGATCATTGTCAAAGCTATTAGGATTTAATAAACAAACCTATAGTCAAGGTTATCATTTAGGTGAGAAGATTCCAAAAATAACTGAAATAAATTCAATTGTTGTACATTGTGACATTATTGAAGGAGGATATATAAATGGTAAATTGTCAAATTTAATATTCAGTTTTCCAGCTTTTACTGTACCCATTGGTTATAGATTAAATGTAATTCCACGAACATTAATATATTTTCCTATTACAAGAAAAACTATCAACAACATTAACATTAGAATCACTGATGAAAAAGGACAAGAAATAAATTTTGGAGGTGAAGAGATTATGATAGATCTTTTGGTTCGGGAGGTATCAACTCCCACGCGAAGCTAGAGAAGTTTAATTTTCTTCTTCTTCTTTAGAAACAAAAAATCAAAAAAAAATTTTTTTATTAAAAAATGAGTGAACTACCTCCATTTAATAAAAAAAAACTCAAATTTAATCATCATCCAAATTTATCTAATAAAGTTTTGTCAGTTATTTGTGGAAGATCAGGATGTGGAAAAACGTATCTATTATTTAAAATTTTAAAGACTCCAAATTTTTTGGATTATAACAATCTCATAATTTATACAACAACAGCAGAACAACCCGTCTATCAATTTTTAAAATATGGATTTGAAAATAATCTTAAAAAAACAGCAATTGCTTCATTATTCAAAGAATATGAAAAATCTGAAGATCAAGAAGAAATAAGTTCGTGGTGTGAAGAAGCAGCAAAAAATAATCAGTTAGTTGAAACCAATAAAAATAAGCATATAAAGATACAATTAATAGATGATAGTGGTAATATGCAAGATCCTAGTAAACTAGATAAAACAATGAAACATTGTGTAATTTTTGATGATTGCGTTAATGATAGAAATCAGTCAGTTCAGAGAAATTATTTCACAAGAGGTAGACATAATAACTGTAGTGTTTTTTATTTAACACAAAGTATGTATTCATTAGACGGAAGTGTTATTAGAAAGAATGCAAATATATTTATACTATTTGAAATAAATGCAAGAAACTTAAGTGATTTGTTAAGAGATTTATGCGTAAGAAATAAAGATGAATTTAAACAATCATGTAACAATGCTTGGTCAAAAGATTATGGCTTCATTACAATTAATATTGATAAAAAAATTCATGATAGAGTTATCGAAGATTTGTTTACCGAGTGATAAAAAATATACAAATATAGTGTTATAATATTTTATTATTTTTTATTTTATGTATATATCAAATTTGTCTATCTTAGAAATTAGAAAATTAAAAAGGTGAAGTAGTTATTCCATCAGGTAAAATTTTTCTTTTATCATCAAATGGATCTAATGCTAATTTATGTTCTTCTTTTAAATACATTTTATGTTTCTTTGAATTAAGTCTATAATTACATGCTGTTTTTATTTCATTATTAAATAATGCATTTTTATAATCTTGAAATGTTATTTGATTAGCCACTGATGCCTTTGAAATTCCTTTTAATGTTTTGTGTGTTTTAATATTATTAGTTGTGTTATAACAATAACATTTAGATTTTAAAAATATAGCTTCTGTTATGAAATCTTCATTTCCTTCTAGTTCATCTTTTACTTTACATAAATCAGAAGGATGAATGATATCTTTTATTTTATTAATTTCTTCATCAAGTGAAGAATTATACGGTATTGTTAATTCTAAGAAAACAGAATCGGCATCTGTAAAGTGTAATTTATAGTTTTTGCCATAAGCAGGTGCTAAATAATCATATATAAATCTATACATAAATAGTTTAGCTAATTCTAATATAGTGACTCCAATAAAATTAAACTCATCATGTTTTACGCTGATTCGACGTAAATGTACAGCACATAGTTCATCACTAAATCTAGTAGTTCTTTAATATGTAGGTTTCCTTGTTAAATTTTGAAACCTATCTTTATCATAAACTATTTCAATATTTTGTCTATTACGCACATTTTCTAAAGTCTTACCGTAAAATGCATTATTCATTAATTTGAAGAACACGTTACCAAAATCATCTTTATTTCTTTTAGCTATTTTACGTTTTTCAATATTGAACTCTATATAATTTTTTAACCACCTAGATTTTCTATACACTAGTTTCCGGTGAATTTTTGTGAGAATCAGTCCATGATCTAAATACCAATCTAGCATTCTTCCTTCAACAACATACTTTCCTTTATTACTTTGTGTTAACATAAGTTTTTTTGTTGGTCTGTATTTTTTAGGAATTAAAGATTTTTGATAATCTGAAAAATCTTCTATATTGGGAATTTTGTTTTGGGGACAAAAAGGAAAATATTTTGTTTTATCTTTTATTTCATCAGGGTATACTAAATCAACTTCATATATATAACCATGATTATAATTTCCATCATATGTTTTTTGATAATCTAGAATATTACACCATTCCATCTCACCTGTTGGTAATTCTTGTATCATGCAAGAAGAATATAAGCTATTAAAATCATAATATAACAAATAGTTTTCTCTCATGATTTCATCAACTGCTGCTTGACTATCTTCATTTGATATAAGTCCTTCTATATTTTGATTAAACAATTTTATAAACTGATCACTTTCTTCTGGAGATAAAGGTTTCATTATTCCATAATCATCAGGATTTACTATTTTATTGTAACACTGTACATAACGATTACCTAAAACTGATGAAACTCCACCTCTAATTCCAGATTCAAAAATAATAATTTATCATATGTATTTTCTTTATAATGTTTAAGTTTAACATTTGTATGTTTTAATCCTGCTAGCCATGTTAAACCTGGTGTAGAATAACAATAACATGGATCTATTCCGTAATATTCTAAACACATGTCACGAAAGTTTTCGAAAAGATCAGCTAGTATTAATACATCTATCTGAAGATACTTCATTGTATAATCATACATTGTTTTACAATTTAACTCTCTCCAATTCTTTTCAGCTTCTGCATAGTCTTCTTTAGATAATTGTGATTGTTTTAATGTTGATTTAAATTTATTTATTGGAGGAAGTTGTTTTTCTTCCATAAATTCATTCACAGAATTAAAATCAGTCTTCGACTGTGAACCACAGGTTTTATCTCCAGTTATATCAGTCTTCGACTGTGAGCCGCAGGCTATATACTCATACGGAAATATTCCTTTTAAAGGTTTTAAATTATATTTATTTAATATTTTACATTGTTCAGGTTTCAAAGTTTTTCCCATTACATCTAATGAATAAGGAGTAAAAAATCTAAATGCATCTAAAATTCTAATACAACCTAATTGCATTGAAAAATATTCTTCTTCTGTTTTACACAGTACATTTGTTTGTTGTTGTTGTAATTTTTCAGATGAAAATAAATCTTTCATTACTAGATGGAAATCATATTTAGAACCATTGTAGAAATATAGAGGAACAAAGTTATATTTAAATTTATTAGCATTAAGATTACAAGAATTATGTGCTGCACCTCTATATAATCCATTTAGATGATCATGATCTTTTACCTTATCAAGATATCTACCTCTGCCATTTTTATAATTTTTTGCAAATTCTTTTCCACAGTAATAACATTTTGTTTCATTAATAAAATTTAATTTTTCTTTTTCTGTTAATGGCATCATTGGTATATTTGTTTCAAGCAATTGTGAAAAGCGACCTTGTAATTCTTCTACTTTCTTTGTAAACATTTCTGAACTATCTTCACCATAGTATTGAAAATATTCTGATTTAAATAATTCAGGATAATTTGAATGAATGTACATTCCCCAACATAATGGTTTTTGTTCAAATAAATATTTTTCTTTACTTTGTTCAGCTACACTTTTTTCATAATTATCATTTTCAGAATTATCATTTTCAGAATCGGGCGAAGCCCTGGAAGACATCTCCGATGTCCCGTGCTTTTGTGTCATATTAACATTATATGCTTCAAAATCACAATAAATAGTAAAGGGTACTTTATTTTTAAAATACCATTTATTATATTCTAAATAATCATCTTTTGGAAATGTGTTTCTGACTGCTTCATTTTGTTGGCAATTCTCCAAATGTCTATTCATTTCTTCTTTAGTTCTAAAGCTCGTCATACATTGGAGACAAGGAAAATTAGCATTATCTGAAGTTTTTGTAAATATAGAAACATCTTTACACAATATAAAATGTCCCTGATAATATAATATATTCGCTTGTGCTGGCTGTTTTGTCTGTTCTAGTTTTTCAAATTTATCTTGATATATTTCATGTGTTTCATCAATTTCTTTTGAAAGATTAAATGTACTTCGATGAAAATTTTGATTTAATATTTGTAACTGATAACTATATTCTTTATCATATTGTTTTTTATATTGTTGTAGACATTTTTTAAAAGATTCATTTATTTTTTGATTGGTTTCATTTTCTTCATCATTTAATTCTTTATTGTCTTCATTTAATTTTTGAATCGTTTCTATCTTATTTTGATATTTATGGCCATATTCTTGTACTAATATTTTTGTTTGTTGTTGATAATCTGTTTTACATTTTTGTAAACTTTCATTTAAATTTTCTAATTTTTGTTGATATTCTAAAGATAAAGATAAATAATCGGAATCATAATCATAATTATAATTACGTCCTTTATAATTATTATGATTACTCATTATTGGTGATAGTGTTTTAACAATTTCAAATTTTTCAGTACATATTATATTTCCTTGGTAAAAAAAATTATGATGCATGTAATTTCCTCTATCATTATATACTATTTCCGATTGACATAAATTTTTATTATTCAAATAAAATTTTTTTGAATCTGAGTAAAGTGGAGTAATTTTACCAATAGAAACATAATTCACATTTAATTCAAAAAACATTTACTCCTATTAAATTTTTATTCTTTTTATGAAACTTTTTTAACCTATTATAATCATATGGAAATTCATGTAAGCCATCAGAAAGATCAAATTCATTTATGTATTCTTCTTTATTATAATGACTTAGTCTTTCTTTATGATATTCTGCAGGATGTAAATGTGCTATAATACTCCACAGAAAACAATAATCATCTTCATTTTTTATGTTGATTATTTGTGGTGAACTGAAAGGTAAAGGAACATAACTACCACCAGTATTATTTTTATATTTATTAATTACTATTTTCTTAGATAGTATTTTAACAAATCTCCAACCAGATTCACGTAACTGGGCTTCAATTATACAATTTTCTAATTTAAGTATAATCGATTCAAATATGGGTTGTATATCATTTACATTATGAATTTCTTGCGAATTTGTAAAATGTCCTTGTATTATTTCTTCAGGAATTCCATCAGGTCCATTTTTTGTATAAAGTACTTCTACATTCATATAACATTTGAAAGATTTCTTAAATATATTATAAAAGTTTGTTAATACATTATAAAAAGTTTCATCGGTTTCATTATGTTCAACGGACTGATTAAATAAATATTTTATATCTGTTACCGCATCATCGGTTTTTTCAATTTCGTTTAATTCATCTATTTCGTTAAATAAATATCTTCCATCTGGTACGGGCGAAGCCCTAGAACCTTCTGTTTGTATGGACTCATCTTCACTATTAAAAACTTTTTTATATTCCGAATGTGAATAATCATCAAACATTTTTTTAACTTTTATATCAGTAGGTAATGTTTCTAGATAGTTTATATAATCATTTAATTTTAATATATTTCCTTCATCAATTCGATCTACATTTTGTAAATGCAATTTACTATTTAAATGAGATTGATAACTTCTTTTTGTTTGCAACTTTTTTTTACATAAGTTACAATAAAACTTGGTATTTTCCATTTTCTTTTTTTTTTAAAGAAAAAATTGTGTTTTAATTTTAAATATAAACATTCTAATATCAAGGTCTTGAGAGTTATTTTATATTATTATATATTTCACGTTCCTAAGTTATTTTATTTTCTTTATCACATTAAGTTTTATCATATTCAGTTTTATCATATTAAGTTTTATCATATTAAGTTTAATCATATTAAGTTTTATCATATAACGTTTTATCAAAAGATAATTTAAATTTATTTTCACTAACTATTGATTCTTCATCATCATCATCAATTGATTCTTCATCATCATCATAAATTGATTCTTCATCATCATAAATTACACTTTTTGGTATAGGATACCATTCCCTGATAGGATACCATTCCCTGATAGGAATATCTAATTCTAAATTACATCTTTTATCTGTTAATAATATAATAGAGAAAAATATTGGTCTTTGATCTCTTTTGGAAAATTTAATAACACCACCATAATCTGTATCACTTTTAGTTTTTATTAAAGATGATAAAATTTTAAATTGATTAGATGTAAATCCTAATTTAAATTTTGTAGACCCAACACATAGTTGTCTAACAGTATCTTCAACTATTCCATCATTATTATTTTCAATTGTAAGAAAATGAAATTTAGATAAATTTTTATAATTACTAATATTTTTATAATCTTTTTTACCATTTACACCTTTTTCAGATGTTTCAGAATCATCATTTATATTATCAGTTTCTTCAATATGATTCAGAGGATTATTATGATTATGATTATGGTCATTGTTAACAGTATAAGGTGTTGACCACATATAAATTTTCTCTTGTTGAGCTAAACCATTTATATAAGATTTTAATAAATTAATATTTAAATTTGAATATAATCCTATATAAGTATCGTCATCATATCTTTGGGGCATTTCTAATGTTTTTTGTTTATAAATTGTGTCTCTATAATATACCTGACATAATAATTCTTCATTGTGTTTTTTACTCTCTATGTGAATGTTATATTGATTTTGTTCATCAACAAATAATCTAATTTTTTCTTTGGAAAAAGATTTTAATTTTTTAACTAATTCTCTAACATTCATATAATTAATAATTTTATTTTCTATCCATTCAGTATTACTAATTGGTAACACTGCTCTAATAAAACCATAAACATTATTATGACCAATAATAACCATATTTTCTTTATTCAATTCTACATACGCTACATCATTATATTTGCTTACAATATCCATAAATTTAATAAACGGGTCTCCTGGAAATAAACAATAGTTAGTTTCTTTAGAACGTAAACCTTTAGTCTGTTCTCTAAATATTTCGGCTTGTAATTGAAATAAAATATTAACATCTATACATGGATTATTATTATTATTATCAAAACATTTATTTTCAAATCCCGTTGATCTCGTCGAATAAGAAGAACAGGATGATGCGGACGAATATAATTTTTTGAAATTTGGTTTTTCCATTTTTTTATTTTTATTAGAAAAAATTTTATTTTTTTATTGTTTTAAAAATGATGTTACCAAATGTTGGTGGAGGTGCATATATCCCGAATAATCGTGAATTAGAAATAGAAATAGAAAATTATATCATGAAAACTGGAGACGTTTTATCTGGTCCATTGCATCTTTCTATTCTTCCGCAACAAAATACAGAGTTAACAAATAAACAATATGTTGATATACAAATCAATGACTTAAAAGAAAAATATATAAACGATGTTTTGGTTCCACTGATGAATGAATTAAAGTTGCTAAAACTTAATGACAAATCATTAAACGAAAAATTATTAAAACTTGATAAAAAGGATAGAGAGCTAGAAGCAGATATAGCAAAACTTTTTAAAAAGATTTCTGAACAATCAAAAATTTTAATATTACTTTCTATAAATTTAAAATCTGCAGTCATTAAGAATAAACATCAGATAAAAATGTTAAAAGAACAATTAGAAGATGAAATAGAAAAACTACCTGAAAGAATTAAAAAAAATTTAAAACAGTTACAAGCTACATTCCAAAAAAGTGTTGATGAATTGAGTTCTAAAATTACTCAACAAATGAAAAAGATGAATAGAATAATAAATGAAGTAAACTCGCTTAATCAAAAAGTTGATAAAATGAAAACTCTTAAAATCAATTTAGAAAATGAATTAAAGAAAAATTTACAAGAAAACTCTAAAGAAAATAAAGAACAGTTAGATGCTGTTAAAAGACAATTAGATGTTCTTAAAATTAAGCTAAATGCACTTAAAACGGCATTGAAGATTAATCAGCAGAAAATGCAAGTTAATAGAAAAGAAATTGAAGTACATCACACGCTGCTTGACGCAATAGATAAAGTGCAACAGTCAATTAATAAAGTTATCTCGAAGTTGTTGTCCATTCACAAACGTAAATCTTAAACGGACCAAAGGTCCTCGAGGCTTTAGCCAATCGTAAATATTTTTCCCAAAAATCAAATTTAATCCTAAAAAATGCCTATAATTTATAAACACAATCTTAAACATTTTGCTTCAAATCAAAAAATTGCTCATGAACCATCTATGAAATCTGTTTACCATTATGACAGTGTAGAAACAATCGGAACACAAAAGTTCCTAGGCACCGCAGCTGCCGTCCAAAAAGAAGGGGATGGTATATTTTCTGGTATTGGAAGTATCGTTAACTTAATTAAAAATAATAAAGATTTGATTACATCTGCTGCAAAAGGAGCAGCTGCTATAGGTAGTACAGCTAGTGCAATATCAAATGCTGTTAAGTCTCAAAACGAATTAAAACAACTAGAAGCTATTCGTAAACTTAGGAATGATTCTGAAGAACTAAAAAATTTTAAAAAACTTTCAGAGGAAACAAAAAATAAAATTGCTAACATAGCTGTTGGGGAGACCTTGAGGAGCGGAGCTCCGTCTGATAGTAAACATAAGAAGAAATCAGGCGTAGCCATAAAACGTTCAATTGAAGAAATAAGAGGTAATGGTGTTAACAGCAACCTTCGGTCTAACCAGCAAAGATGTAGCGGAGCTGGTCTAGCAAAATTCTAAAATTATATTTTAGTAAAATTTTTTAGTAAAAATTTTTTAGTAAAATTTTTTTAGCAAAATTATTTTAGTAAAATTTTTATTTTTTATAAAAATGTCTTCGCTTATCGAAAATAAATTTAGATTAGACGATCCTCCGTTCGTCAGTTATAATCAAAAAAAGAATGACTATATAAGAATTGCTATGAATCCCGGATCTTCCAGTAGAGTAAATACTGGAGGTGATTTAATTTTTGAAGTTGATAATCAACAAAGTTATTTATATCTACCTGATTCATTTTTACACTGTGAATATTCTTTATATAGTGATGCCAATTTTACAACACCATTACCAGATACCGATAATATTGCACTAGAGAATAATTTTTTCCAAGATTATTTACACAAATGCGTTTAGATGTTGCAACTCAAAATATAGAAACAATAAGTGATTCTCCAGGTGTAATTGATACAATGCTTAGATTTGTAACAATTGGTGAAAATAATAAAAAGTATGAAATCGAAGGTTGGTTTCCTGATACAAATGATGGTATAATTATAGATGATTTAACTCACGCTGGAACAGATGCCGCAGGAATTGCGAAAGATGTAGAAAATATTGCAAAACATTTAAATAAAACAAATAATGATGCATATAAAGAAAGACGTGAGTTTAACAAGAAAAGTAAGCAAACAGTAAATTGGTCATTGTCTCCATTATTCGGATATTTAGATTATGATAAAATATCATATCAATTAAAATTTAAATTAATAATTCATCGTACAGCAAATAATGAATTAATCTTTTTTGGTAAAACTGGAAAAAAAGCATATTTAAAAATTGATAGACTTGAATGGTGGATTAAGCATATTACTCCTAGTTTAGAGATTGAAACAGCTATTGCAAAAGATTAGATACTAACAAACCAATTCCAGTTAATTTTCTAAAGGGTACTGCTAGTTCAGTAACCTTTTCCGAACAAAGATTTAACTGGCATTTTACTAGAACTGCGAATACTCCAAGATATTTATTACTAACTTTTCAAAGAAATAATTCTCCAAGTTTTGATAAGAACAATAATCTCTTCCATATTACTACAATTCGAAGTTTACAAGTTTCATTAAATCAAACCCGATATCCAATTGATCCATTAAGATTCGATGATACCAATAATCAATTTATGGAAGGATATGATTCTTATCGAAATCTTTGTATAGAATTTGGAGTTGAACCACAATTAACTCCTGGAGATTGGAGACATTTATATCCTGTTTTCTGTTTCGATTTAAGTGCACAATCTGAAGATATTATCAAGACTGGTTGTGATGTAACAATTAATATTGAAAAAAAAGATTCCACAACTTCATTGATGGCTTATGGTTTATTGCTAGAAGATGTAAAATATTCTATTGAAATTCTTAATGGAAAGATGGCTAGGATAGGTTAGTAACCTGAGGACCTTTGGTCCGATAAGTTAATTAAATTCTTAGATTAAAATTTTTTTAGTAATTAGTAATAAAATTTTTTGGTAACTAGAATAGATTAAAAATTTTTGATAACTTAAAATTTTTCATAACTAGAATAGATTAAAATTTTTGATAACTTAAAATTTTTTTATTAAAAATGTCGCAAGCGAAAAGTAATAATAATAAAACTGTTGAATTAAAATTACGTAATATTGTTGACAAAAATACATCTAAAACTATTACGATTAACAAAAAGAAATATTACATAAGTAAACCAATGATAGAGAATATTAAATTACAAGAAAAGAATGGTGGAATTCTTCCAGTAATTCCTCTAATAATAGGTGGCACAGTAGCTGCAGGAAGTGTTGCAGGTGGGACAGCTGGTATTGTCCAGGCAGTAAATAAAAATAAATCAGAGAAGGCAGCTATAGAAGAGCAAAAACGTCATAACAGAGAGTTGGAGAAAGTTGCTAGAGGGCAAGGAGTAGTAGATAATTTTATTAGTAAATTAAATTTAGTTGATGAAGGAAAACGAGTTCTTAAAAATATTCTCCACAATGTTGATGATTTAATTGAAATCAAAGAAACAAAAGATGGTTCTGGAATATATCTAAGTCCTAGTATGATAAGGTATACATCTATTTTATCTTTCAAAATGAATTCTACAAATTCCGAAAATTTAATTAAATTAAAAATTTCTAATTTAGATTTATTAAATTATCTATTAAACAAAAAAAAAGTCAAATTGTCAGCATATTGGTGGTGACATACAAAAAACATTAGAAAACTTTCCTGGATTTATTTGGAGTAAATATTCGAAAGAAAAACATCTTCCTGGTCATTCATATACCGGTCCAGGAACTCGATTAGATATAAGACTAGATGAGAATAATAATCCGAAACCAGGTGAAGAACCAATAAATAGAGTAGATGCCGCAGCTTATAGACATGATTTAGCCTATCGAAATCATGATCTAAGTTCTCGTCATGCAGCTGATAAGAAGATGATTCAAGAATTAGATAGTATTCAAAATCCATCCTTTAGAAGAAGAATTGAAAGAATGTTTCTTAAAAAAGCTTTACAAGCTAAAATATTATTCGGTCAGGGTTTAAATGAAACGACAGCAAAGCTGTCTGAGAGCAACGCTCGAACTTATGCCCCTGAAATTCATAGGGAATACAGAAAGCCGAAATATCTATTGAAAGTAAAAGTATTTAATAAAGATGATATTTGGAGTGCTGATCTTATTCATATGCCGAATAAAAGGGACTACAAATACGCATTGACCGTTATAGATTTATATACACGATACGCTTGGGTAAAGCCTTTAAAAAATAAAAGTGGTCTATCAGTTAAATATGCGTTTGAAGAAATCTTTAAAGAAAGTAAGAGAAAGCCAAGGAAATTGTTTGTTGATAAAGGGTCGGAATTTTATAACAGAAACGTTCAGCCACTATTTGAAACTGTTTATTCAACTGAAAACGCTGGAAAAGCTGTAGTGATAGAAAGATTCAATCGGACGTTAAAAAATAAATTATTCAAGAAATTTACTGAGCAAAGAAATCAGAAATGGTTGAAGATATTGTCAGGAATTGTAGAAGAGTACAATAATAAAGTTCATTCTGGTATTGAAGAAACCCCAAAGAATGCTTCTGACGACCCTGATTTGATACGAAAGAAAATATTCGAAAATAATAATTTGAATGAGAGTAATCCGAATTTGCAGAAACTTAAGCCGAAATTTAAAATTGGAGATAGAGTTAGAATATTTAAATATAAGAATAAATTTGAAAAAGGCTTTGTTGGCTATTGGACTAAAGAAATATTTGAAGTTTGTAAAATAAATCAAACTTATCCGATTACTTACGAAATCAAAGATTTAGATGATGAAAATATCAGAGGCCGATTTTATCAAAATGAATTACAACGAACTGATTTTTAATTATCATTATCATTATTATTATTGGAACTAACGTTTCGGGAATGAAATTCCCTTATTCAATTCCCTTATTCAATTCTAACATAATATCAAGAAATGGTACTCCTTTTTGTAATTTCAATAAAACATAAAGGCATAATTGACCACAATAAGTAGTTCCCGGTTTTTGAATTTGAAATGTATTATAAATTCCATTGCCAAGTAATTTTTTGACTTCGTTTGTAGGTGGAAGTCCATAAGAGTCGAACCAATAGTTCTCAGCCTCGGGCGATCAAAATAGTAATTATCTCGATTTTTATTAAAGATACCTGCAGACCAATGTATTCCTTTTTCATCTGACGTATGAAGATTTGTTATGAAATTTATAGTTATTGTTGGAACTTTGTTCCGGGAACTGAAGGTTCCTGTTGGCTTATTTTTTGGGAATTGTAATTTGTCTCTCATTAGAACATGAAAATTCTTTATTCCTAATTGATTTGCGATTTTCTTTAAATCGAAATTCGTTGTTGTTTGTGTTCCATATAATTTCAAAAACTCATTTATGTTGCTCATTTTATAATAAAAAAATTCTTAAGGGACCCCTAGAAGACAGAAGGGAGGGGGTATTGATTTAAAACTGTTCTCTAATGATGACTTTCCTTACTACTTGGGGGGGTATTGATTTTAAACTGTTCTCTAATGATGTCTTTCCTTACTACTTATTCGATTTTGAAATGATTTAATTTTATCTAAATTAAAACGTTACATTGTTACATTTTATTAGTAGAGTTAGTGTTTCGTACATCTTTTATCAATAGTAATTCATTACTCATCAATATGTGAAAATTCTTTATTCCCAATTGCTTAGCAATCTCATTTAAATCGAAATTTGACGTGGTTTTGTTTGCCGTATATTTTTTGGAAGTCTCTAATGTTTCTCATTTTAAATGGAATAAAATCTATTTCAGAAATTTCTCAAAAGAATTGCCGTGTAGCAGCTGCTAAAATTGTGTCAGCTGATACGAGTGAAGGAAATCACAGACAATAGGTCATGATACGGGTTGTGAAATCTCATTCACACTATGAGAACAAAAGAACAAATACAATCTAAAGACAATGGACATATGAGAGAGAGAGGATGAATTAATGAATGAGAATTTCTCTTGCTTTTCGTTTCCATAACAATCATTCATGCGACATTGCTTTGAATGGAAAAATACACCAACTGTCGAACCATATCGACAGCCATGTCGACAAACTTTCTGACACCGGTTCGACAATTGGTGTATTTTTCCATTAGCGTTCAAGGTCATTCTATTAAAAGCATACGGGAATTATTCTCATTGAAGACAAGCAATTGTTTTAAAGAATGCATGTCATTGTGAATACAATATTCCTGTAACAGACAGGATCGAGAGAGAGAGAGAGAGAGAGAAAGAAAGAAAGAAGTCACGCTGCTCCGTAAAAGTTTAATTGAGATAACGAAGGATATATTCTTGTGGTTCCTTCCATTTCTGAAGTTCCTTCCACTTTTGTTTCTTCCACTTTTGTTTCTTCCATTTTTAAAGAAATATTTTCAGTCACATGATATATTTTAAAAACCTGAAAGATAGATAAAATTCATGAATTTGAAATTCTTAACTTTTATGATTTTCGGTGTCCTGGAGCGGTCATGATTTGAGCAAGAAAATGATCATAATCACAAATTTGAGATTCTTAACTTTTATGATTTTCGGTGTCCTGGAACGGTCATGATTTTAAGGGCGGGTGAAAATTGTAATTCACAAATTTGAGATTTTGAAAAATTTGAAAAATTGGGTATTTTTAAAAACGCCCAAATTTGTGAATTTAGGTCTTCATAACCTGAAAAATGACCGAAATTCATGAATTTAGTCCATTTAAAAAGTACCATTTTTTGAAAAATCGGTATCTTTAAAAACGACTAAATTCATGAATTTAGGTCTTAAAAACCTGAAAAGGGGTCTAAATTCATGAATTTATGTCGTTTTTAAAGATACTATTTTTTTGAATTTTATGGTGTCCTGGAACGGTCTTTTGCCCATTACTTTTAACAAGCATGCATTACAAATTTTGGGTTTGAAACAGATAAAATAGATACAGTTGGTAGCTGTCATATAAAGCGGAATGATGACCAAACATTACTTTAGCAGTGTTGAGATATGGAGGAAAAAAGCATTCATTATGAATGTAGCGACTACAACGAACATTTAAAATAGGAACACTCAATTCCTTAAAACGTTTAGTGACTTCATGATAGTGTTGATTGACTCTACTATCCCAAGATGGGAGTAGAATATCATTGATGATAGATTTGGAAATAGCTTCCTCTCCTTAGTAGTATCATTGCAAAAGATGCATGCAACATTAAAAGCTCCTAACCATCTTTTAGAGTCAATAAGAAGAGCACATTCATTAGAAAAGCCATAGTCTTGCAAGTATTGCTGATTAAGTCCATGGATGTGTTTTCTCGCCCAGCTATCAGCGTTGGAATCACACTTGGCATGTTGATGGTAGACACTAACAATTTCATACGACCAATTGTCCATAGCAATAGCACTGAGCCCTACAATCTTTACTGGATTACAATTTTACAATACATTTACAATTTTTCTATGAATTCACCCTCACAATCCATAAAAATGATGATAGATGACTAAAAAGGAAATTACAAATTTTTACTCATCTGATGAAGAGTCCTATAACATATTACAAAATGATGAAGTACATCGATGCTGTTCACGACAAAATACACAAATGACATGATGGCAGCGAAGAAGTAAAATGTATCTGATAAGTCTACGTCTACGACACTCAAAGCACATGAGCGAATTGTCATAAGGTAGAGATAGGTAAAGACTACTGATTCTCCTTCTTTGGCTTGCGTTTACCGGCAGCATTCTTCTCTGACTTCCGCTTTGTACCGCTCTCGTTGAGGATTTGATCAATAATGTCATGAACGTCTGGTTGCTTTGGTATATATAGGATGGATTGAGCATGCATCGATATAGAGGCTAATTTGTTGTTCTGGTGATAGCCATAATATACTCCACTGATAGCAAAACCTATATTCCAAGTGCCTTCTGCGAAGTCTTCACATCTGATGGGTGTCACTTCATCTCCTTCTTTTATATAGTATGAGCATCAATGCGAAAGTGGTAAAGAAAGCTTTTTACCATCGCATATCTTTCTATATGGAGTATCATTGTCGTCTCTCGTCTTCCATTCCTTGCTAAGGGAAGTAGGGATGTCCATTTTTAATGTTGCAAACTCTTCAATAATATCGAGTTGGCGACGAATGTATGGATTCACAGGAATGACTACGTAGTCCCCATAGTGATTGTTCTATATCTTCACTTCAGTGGAAGGAATCATTCCCGTTTGCAATACTATACTATGATCGTAATATCGTATGGCTTGTCTAAATTTACGCTGTAAAGGGGTAGGAGTATGTACCTTCCCGATTAATCAAATTCAATGGCACTCTATGGCATTCTATGACATGCAATGGGAATGCCATAGCACACCTCACCATTCAATCGAAGTCAATTGGATCCAATTGCACTGGAAGTGGGAAAATATGAGTGCCATAGAAGCTATCCAAAAGAAGCAAGCGCGCAGCGACAGTTTTGACTCCATAATCTGACTTTGTCCAATGATATTGCAGCATTTGCATGTTCAGTATAATTTCAGATGCCTTTGGCATGTGCAACAGTCATTGTTAATCACATCCTTTGGTCGTGTCTCAGTGTCTCGCATTTTTATGAAAATCCGTCGTTTGCTGAATCAATTATCTTATACGGTTTGTCTGAATCATCACACCAATGGAGCAAGTTCAAATGAAACTTCAGTTGTTCAATATCATTGTTCAGTATCATTTGTATAGTCCATCAGTCAAATCATCAAGTCCTCATTGTTCCAGCAATTCATTCACGCACTGTTTTATTGAATTATGCAATTATTTAGATTTTTCGAGGTAGGAATTGGAACTACTGTAATATAAGATTTATGTAGACAGTCTTATCTATTCCTCGTTCAATTGTCGTATGTGTAAAGTAGCCATTTCAACAATACGTTCAAGTGCTATCGATGTGCGTTATCATAGCACAAAAGTTACTGTAAATTTGAACTAGATTAAATTATTCAGGATATTAATTTGAAAATCGTAAACCTTTCTCCGCGAAGACATACGCATAAATTTATGCTATAAGTTTTGAAGATAAGCTGTAATCACTTAAATGATGCAGCAGTTAGTTACATCGAAATTGGAACAGAATTTTTCTTATATTAGATACCGGGTGTATCTTTTGATTCCACTTGTTTCATAGCTTTCTAACTGGCCCAAGCATATTATGTTTTAAATTTCAGTTCGGGCTAATCGGGTTTTTTCAACGAGTCTGCTGCGTCATCTGAGAAATCCACGTTTGGTGAAATCCTCGAATCGGTGTTTTAAGCTATGAAGTAAGTTATCAAGTCCTCGGTGTTCCAACAATTTATACACTACCATCTCATTGAATTATAGCCCAATTATTTTTGGTCTTTCAGTTATCACTTAGAAAACCGTTCTTTAATTTCACTTTCAAAACCTTTAATAGGTGTGCCATCAGGTTGACTCCACTGTTTCACAAGTGGTTAAAAAGATCAACTCGAGAAAATGAAAAATCAAACACAAACTTTCTTCAACCAATTAAGAGAAAATATTAAATTATTGTTCTGTGTAACGTTTCGCTTTCTGCTTCTGCTGATACAATCATAAAAATAAAGGGAACTTTAAAATCACATTGAACGAATTGTACTAGAGTCTGATACATGGGAGCTGCTTTCTCTTGTTCCCACAGGCCGACGAATTTCTATGTTCTTTGCTGAGGTGCATAGTTGACCATTGAATCACTTTCATAGAAGGATTGGCACTGTATGCAATTTGCAGTTGATAGACATGTGATATAGAGACAGTCACGTGAACTCACACTCTAGATCTTATTGTGCGAGCCGATTCTCCAACATATGTCGATGTGCAACCTGTACATTCAATGAGACATATACAAAACTTTAGCAATCACACTTCAGATTTGTAAGACAGTGTACAGTATACACAGTTAGCTATCATGTATACACTCCTGTTGTGACATGGATAGTAAAATATGAGATAGAGGTTTGTTAGGGAAACAGACATTCAAGGAGGTGGCAAGCTACATTTGTACCATATTCTTTTTTATTTCTCTTGATTTCTCAATTCATTGCTATTTGGTAATGATGACCACAACTTTTCTCTTTCACCTCTTTCTCACTCGATATACTCACTTGCTTCATGGCATGTCTGATAACTTTCTTTGGACAATCGCTCTTGCATTGCCGTTTGGAATTTGTGTTACATTCATGTCATTTTCCTTCAAAGCATCATTTTTTCACATTTCTTGAAGTTCACCTAAGTTCAATTTTCAATGGATTGACGAGGATATATAAAAAATGGCATTAGTGTATACATGATAGCTATCTGTAAATACTGCACACAGTCTTACAAATCTGAAGTGTGATTGCTAAAGTTTTGTATATGTCTCATTGAATGTACAGGTTGCACATCGACATATGTTGGAGAATCGGCTCGCACAATAAGATCTAGAGTGTGAGTTCACGTGACTGTCTCTATATCACATGTCTATCAACTGCAAATTGCATACAGTGCCAATCCTTCTATGAAAGTGATTCAATGGTCAACTATGCACCTCAGCAAAGAACATAGAAATTCGTCGGCCTGTGGGAACAAGAGAAAGCAGCTCCCATGTATCAGACTCTAGTACAATTCGTTCAATGTGATTTTAAAGTTCCCTTTATTTTTATGATTGTATCAGCAGAAGCAGAAAGCGAAACGTTACACAGAAAAATAATTTAATATTTTCTCTTAATTGGTTGAAGAAAGTTTGTGTTTGATTTTTCATTTTCTCGAGCTGATTATTCAATGCTAGCGATTATAACTAAGTGTTATTGCGCTTTATCAGGGTTGTACTACAGCAGTGCTACACTTGTTTATTACATTCGTGATGCACCGTGCGCAATATTCTGCGTAATTATGTGTTATAATGCTGTTCTTCTTGAAGATTAAGTAACCTTAATAAGTGTATCACGGCACTCTAACACAAAAAATGAATACACACACACGCAAGCATAATCGTAAAAGAAAATAATTCTCTGGAAGTCGTCATTAATATTCAATTCGGTTGCCTTAAACTCATACTTCAAATTATAAGTTAGAATATTAAAGTCTAAACCAAAAATTGAATGGACTAAGATGCACTGTATAATTTCCTTTATTCTATAGATTGACGATGTTTCCCAAATACATGTGGTATTAACTTTAGATAGTCTAGGTAGCAAGGATTCCATTCCAATACGTTTCTTTAGTCACTCAGCTTTGTAGCCGCTGCACAAATTTCCCGCTTGTCTGTAGCGCCTACCTTGTGTGATTCATTCATTGCGCTAGGTACATGGGCAGCATGTAGCCAATACGTTGTCTGACCCCTATGTGCAAGCAATCTTAGTACAAACTCACAGGTTTCTCAAGTGATCGTCTTGAAATAGAACAGTGAAACTCATGTTTACATTATGGATTATTTCCTCGAAACTTTACAGATTTGCCTGCCAGATTCATCAAATATAAGCTAATCATCTCAACATGCAGTCTGACCAAATGGATTTCGGGTTTTAGTCATTGTTCCATTATGCATTTCCTGTTCAAAATCCCGCTGGGCGCACAGATGTGGACGTCACTCGCGAGATGTTCATCATATTTCAAGCGATTATCAATTAATTTTCATCCACTGCATAATTTGCATTCTTGCTTTTGCTAATAATCCTTGCAAGGCGCAAAGAGAAATATAAAAACTGCTGATTGTGGCAAATGATTGCGGAACTTTTTTTCTCTCTTCTGCAGGCCTGTTATATCATGGAAGTTGATACCATTTATTGCTACTTGACAAGTAAATCAGTTAAATAAATTAACTATTGGTTGTTGAAATTTTAGACGGCCGCCTTAAATAAAGGAATGTAACTTCCGACATTTAGTTGTTCTGATAGGAAATAGATCAAGCAGCGTTTGTGATAAGAAAACGACGCTTTGCATCTCAGAATTTTTAAATGATAAAAAAGATAAATATTTTATTTGAAATTCTCTCAGAAGGAAGGAAATATTTACGAGAAAGTATTCATCTTTCGAATATAGTAAATAAGTGATGCTTCCTGTATTTATCTTTATGCATGTATGTAATTAAGCATCCGTGATCCACTAATGTATTATTGATGTACTAGCCATGATTCCCCATTCTATGTTATTCCCATGCTAGAACTCCCATGAAACTGAGGTTTTCAGTTTTCAATGCCGAATTTTTCGACCGACTTTTCAAATAAACAAAGAAGAGAATCTATTCATAAGGATGATGAGTTCCTCTCTAAATAAGCATGTATGGACCAAATGTAATGACAGAAATCTAATATCACCGCTACTACAGTATATTAATTATCTATGAAGCTTGAATCCATTGTCCATAATTTTTGAAATTATGTTTATTATGTATTAAAATTAAAATTCATATTTGAATTTTAATGCAAACATGATAATTACTCTAATAAGCTTAACCTCTTTCGTTTCATCAGATGCGGTTTTAGTAGGTGAAAGCTTAGGAGCATAAATCTTATCAATAATAGCAGTGCTTTTAATTCTAAAATTCCACCAGCATCGCAAGATGCTTGCAAAAAGTTAGAAAAGACAATAACTTTACATACTTACACCTTGAATACGCGCATACATGCATGCATGGAAACCAATATAATGTTTCATAAAGTTTCATTTTACTTGCTTATTGTCAAAAACGCGTTTCGTCTGCTCTCAGTAAGTGTGACACGCAGAATGAATCAAACTGATTGAAACATGATTCCTGCTAGAATATCGATCAAGCAATCACGAAATGAAGAAGTAGTAGCTAAAAAGTACATATACAGAAAAGTTGCTAATAAGAGAAGAAGTGCATCAACAAATTGAATAAAAAGAAAGGATCATTGTTTGATCGATATTCTAGCAGGAATCATGTTTCAATCACTTTGATTTATTCTGCGTGTCACACCTACTACGAGCAGACGAAACGCGGTTGTGACAATAAGCAAGTAAAATAAAACTTCTGGCGATATTTTTCATCTGCAAGATGACAGCGGGGAGAAATTGCTTTATTATGCTATAATCCTATATAAATAATATAAATCTCCAATACAAGAAACATAGCAATTATCAAATATTCTTCAATTGTAGTATTTTGCATCATTTTTCATTTAAACGAAGTCTATCTTCCTATATGCAGAACGTCAATGTTCTATCATCAGCTTATCAATAATCGCATATTTATCATTTAATTCCTGTTTGTTGCAGATCAACTCCTACTACATTTCCCTATGGAAGAAAAAGAAATATGGAGAATGATTTCCGAGAAACTTTTCACCGAAGCAAGTGTTCAAAAGACTAAAATGAGAAAATATTAAAAATCATTGGCTGTTTTTTGAATTAATGGGGTTTTGTGAATGATCATGAAATTAGTTAAAAAGCATGCTCCATAGTGTGATTGATTCTCAAACTAATTTTTTTGAAATCTAGGCCGGACTTTCACCGACATGTCAAGGGGGTTGAAAGCAAAAAGTGCAAATACCTCATGCATATTGTTGTCTTTATATTGACATTATCACAATTGCTAATCTATACTGATTATTCTTTACAATCATGATCACATAAAGCGCCAGTATGTCGCGGAAAGGGCTAGACACGCTGTAGCATTAAGAGATGCCATAAACACTGAATTTCCCAGAATTCTATGGGACAGGATTTCCAGAAGATCGATAGAATTGGATTTCCAGAAATTCGATAGGACAGGATTTCCCACAAGTCTATGGGACAAATTAGTCCAAGAGGCAATAGGATCAAAGTTCCCCAAAATTCAATGGGACAAAACTTTCCAACAGTGCCATAGAATAGAGTTCCATAGCAATAGCACTACCCGCCATAGGAAAATTACAATAATTCCGTAGGACGTTTCCTATTGGAGTGCCATAGATTTTGGTTAATCGGGTTTGTTGTCTCTTCTACTGGCCTAAACATAAGACGATCTGATTGTAGAGATCCTTGTAGCGTCTGAACACTATCTTGTCCTGTAAATGTAGTAGATGTAGTAGATGCCTGAAAATAAAAGAGATGCTATTAAGTTAACACTCAAGGAAGGAGAGGAAGGAGGGTTTCGACTTAGCATTTCAGATGGATAATATAATAGGAATGTAGAGGGAGAACGTGCGTCCGACACCTGTGCAACTCAAAGATAGAATGATTGTCACTCTGAAAACCTCATTATTTATAGAGAAATGCTGGATTCTCATTGAATGTGCTCCTCCATGTCCAATGACATCAAGCTGATTCCAAATCTGGTCTTAGTTTTCTCGTTCGATGCTTCGTTCGCCCGCTTGAGCCCAAAACACAAAACTCAACCTCTGACCGCGCTATAGCGTGACCAAACGTCTCAATGTCACTCTCAAGCCTCAGCAAAGGAAGATAGGACCGAACTGTGCCTTCCAATCAATTTGTAGCACTCTTAGCTTTCAAACGAGCTATTGCACGACTTTCTACGATCTCTAGAACCAAAGTTGGAAGAACGCTGCCGAGGGGGGGTCGAAGTTCTTCATTTTTAGCCCTATGACGCTGGAAACAACTCTCCTAGATCCAAAACTGGCCAAAAAGTTCAAATCCGCCTCCATTTTCACGTACGAGGCTTCGTTTCGCCGCTACAGCCATTTTCTTACTCAAAAACACACCTACACTCAAGAAACACAACATGTCGACGCAGAATTTCATCAGGAAACCAAATCTAAACACAAAATAACCCTAAAACCAATCCTACACGCCAAAAACATTGACCGCCGCCCAAGACCAACCACGACAGTCGACCACGACACACCCGGCCGGTCGACCCAGAACCACATCAACCCAACTCGCGCTCCAGAGGGGGGGCGCTGTGCACCGTTGGGAGGATTCCTTACTACTTGCAATTGATTCAGCTATTGATGATACGGCCTAGCGTAGTTTGTTACAGGCTTTTTAGAAGTCGCGTAGGCCCTGCAGTTAATATACTTCTGAATTGTACTCGCAATATACTTCTGTGAGATTGAGTAAATTACTTTCAATTTGAACTAAATGGAAATTTGATAAAATTGAATTATCCAGAAACTTCCGATTGAAAGAGCAAAGGAAAAGATTAAACACATTCAGAAGAAAAATGACTCAACTGAAAGTTGATCCCTTTCGTACATACGTATAACCACAAAAATCCTCAAGTTTATAATAACACTATTTTGCCCTTGGCCAACACATTGAAATCTTACAAATCATTCGAAAATTGTACATTTCAGACATCTTTCAGACAACCCAGGTCTTTATTGGTAATGCTGTATGAATAGAATAACTGTCATTCACGGTGTACAATTTCAAGCAAACAATGGTGACGTCAATTTTCAAATTGCGTGCAATATAAGCTGCGATTCTTCTAATAATATTTATACCAGCTTGTTTGCATAGGTTGCAATAAATTTTCCATTGGTCAGTCAGGTGATGCTCTCCGCCATAGAGTTACAGGTCATCGGCAACAAATCTGCATATTGTTACTTACCTGCAGTAAGCGAGCACATACGCGAGTGTGCAGTAAATAAGAAGACCAAATTCTCAATCGTGCCCTTCTACAAGATGCCAATAGACTCCAATCGTCTGGACAGGGAACATAAAGAAGCTATGTTCATTGCAACACGTACACCGGTACAGCCACCTCTTGATAAAATTAAAGATCTTTGATTCTATTATTTTTTTAATCTGCACATTATAACGTCTTAGTTTGAAATTTATTGTATCTCTATGAATAATACACAAAATGCACAAAATCGCATTACTGCTATCTAGAATAATAGCACAAAAGCACTACAGGCAAAGTTTGGTAGCTTGAGATGATATATACATGTGCATGTAGATGCCTAAATCTCTAATATAAGAAGTACACCAATATTTTACCATACTTTCATATCAGATGTAGGCCTAATCGGCTGAATTCAAAAAGTAAAGAAAGCTTAATTGGCATATTACTTGCAATTGCATGCTGATTTATATTATTACACCACAATATTCATGCATAAATCAGATGCTTTAAATTTCTCCTTTCAATAATTTTCATAATTAAGTGTCAATTAATTATTTCAAACTGGTCTAGCAGTATTTTTATAATAAACCATTATAGGATTGACTCATATTTATTTATTATCATTATATTATGAATAAAGCGGAGAATGTATTCATAGTTAAATGCCTTTAATATCTAATAAGTTGCTTACTCCTGTAAATTTAATCTTTCCGCAATGCTAATGGCAGCACTGAAATATCCATAGACAGAATTTGTACGATTGTTGCTGCAAGCGCATCTTCCATGCTTATTCCATTCGTACCTCCTAAAATAGAAGCCAAAGTTAAGAAACACTGAAGGATTAACGTCATTTGTGAATTACCAGAAATGTGCAGTATCAGTGGAATTTTCGAGATTTCTCCAGTATCTTCTAAGCTTCGAATTGATAGACTGAAACGGTAGAAATGAGACTAAGAGCCGTCACCTAGTAGAAGGGGGTATTTTTCTTATTTACATCTACGGCAGGCATTTTCAAAAAAAGTGGCGAAATCAGGGATGATGAAGGGGAGATTAGGGGTATCAGGCATGACGAAATCATGGATGGCATCCGTTTTTTTCAGAAGCATGGATCTTCATGCTATGAATATCATTTTAAAATTTTAATTTGTAGATTTTTGGAAAATTCTAATTCTTTGGCAAAATGGTGAAATTTAGCATGAAAGAATGTTTTCAAGCTAACAGATTTGACAAGAATTATGACATTATGATAATTGTATATAATCTTTGGAAAGTTATATTGCATATTTACTATCTGAATAAATTCATATTCGATATCTGCTCAAATAAATTCAAATTCTGTTGATTTAATTCATCTTGTTTATTCTTTTCTAATTAAAAACAATCAATTTGTGTCTGATGATAGAAAATATTCTTCCAGATGGGTATAGTTCAAAGCAATCAATATTTCGGAAGTTCTCCATCTGTATTCAAAATAAAAATGTTAAAATGAATGCACAAGCTTTCACATGACTAAGGAGTGGTGCAGACGCCTCCGAAAGATTGTTCGTTCATTTTAACATTTTTATTTTGAATACAGATGGAGAACTTCCGAAACATAGATTGCTTTGAATTTGTGTCTGATTGGTTCACCAAAAGAGTCTTTAACGTCATGTTTGTGATGTTGAACAAATAATATTCATTTTATAAATGTGGAGGGTTCTATTCTTGACTTTTTTCATGATTACTTCGAATATTTTTGACTGTCATGTAAATTTTTTGTTCCTCGGGAATGACCAATTTCAAATATTACTCAATAATTGGATGACTTAATTACTTAATAACTTAATTAGAACAGGGATTTACCTTTTTCATATCACTCTATTTCAAATATTATTAATAAGAGACATATATGTTTTACATCATACACAGGAGGGGCTAATCCGATATAAAAAAACTTCAATTGATACCAGACATTCTATAGACGTTATTAGAATTTGACAGAACTATTTCAAATGCAAGCATCATCAAATTATAGGTTGACTATAAAATCCAATAAATAAGCTTAATAAACAGAAACTTAGGAAAATCTATGAGACCGAGGTTAAATTTACAGCTAAATCAAATCGAAGCTTCAAAATTTTCCGGTAATTATTAACGATGATTCTTGGGTTGTATTACTGGTAACTATCGCCTTTTACAACACTGCCTGAAATATGTGTACATTGATTCATTCATTCGACTTATCATTGAGCACCCAGTCAATTATAAAGCGCATTCGTTTGTACCACTCTCGGTTATCTTTATCTGAGAAGCAACAAGAAAACATACACAATTCAAAGCTTACTTTCAGTTCATCTACGTTAAACTTTGGTCCATCGCAATTTCTGTCCTCTCTCACTTGAGGCCTAAAAAGGTGATGAAATTTAAGCAAAACTTGAAACGTTACAGATGAATAATTTCGCCCTGTAGTTACCATAATCCATGAATATTCCAAAGTGAGTGAGCTTCTGAATCGTCGCACTAAAAAGAAGATGCAAATTTATTTGTAATTGACATTGACTTAATTGATTGCGACTTCACGTCTAGGTCTCCACCTTCACATCGAGATGGGGTCATGGAATTTGTGCTGACAAAGTTCCTTAGCTCTATTTCTTGCTTGATTTCGTTTTTCTCTAATTTCTTTAAACATAGCACTTGATATTGTGATAATTAAAACGTCGTATAAATCAATTTGTCCAAGACTTCATTCGATCGGTATCGGATAAGAGTCGGTCAACCGCTCTTAACCTAAATCAGGAATGGAAGGAAATTATATTTCACAGATTTACGCAAAAGTCAAATGTTATGATCTGCTATGAGCAGAGGCTTGAAAAGATGTCATGTATAAAATAATTGCATGTGCATGTATAATAAACTTTATTTCCTAATACAGAGCGGTGTTAGGTTACAATATATATTTTCAAAACACACACAAAATGAATGCAATAATCAGAGCAGCGAGGAGAAGAGAACAATAGTGTTGTTATAATAAGATTGACGAATATGACGAGGTGGTAAAAGTCGACGGTGTAGTTTAGAGAATCAATGGGTTTACGAAACATGAAAAAGGGTGCGAGCGGGTGGGAGACAGGATTATGATAGACTTTTTTTAAGAATTTTACACAAATATTATGAAGACGTTGATGCCTTGATGCCGGGGAGGAAAAATGTTCGTTCATTTGCAGGCTCTCCTCTCGATTCTCGGTATATTGGCCATAGCGGAAGCAGGGAGGTCAAAGAGAGTGGCCAGTAGTAGATGATGACGAAGAAAACATAGGAAATGCGTGCTTCCAAATGATGTGCGTAGGAGCCCCGGAAGACCATAGTTATTTAATCAGGAACATGTTCCTGTCTGCCTTAGTGATCATCATGTCAGTCTGAAGCGTCCACATGGCATTACATTGAAAAATAATCCCAAGGAGCTTGGCATCGGAAACTTCACTGATGAAGACAATGTCAATAGTAACAGGAGACGAAGAGATGTTGGATCGGCTGATGGTAATAGTCGTGCACAAAGACAATGGATGATATCTTTGGTAAATATGGATAAATTATCTTTGGTCGTGCACTTTTAGGCATTGATGATTAGCTCTTTGTCAGCAGGCCATGTCAGGAAACGATCGATGTCTGATTGTAGGATATCGTGATTATCATTTTTGAAAAAATAAAAAAGGGTGAAGTCACCAGCATACGCAAGTAATTCAGAGTTGGTGGAGAGAATAGGAAAGTCGCTGACGAAAAGAGCGAATAACCACGGTCCAAGAGCTGATCCTTGAGGCGCACCACTGGCTACCTCCCTCTGGTCGGTCGGAATGCCTCGAGTTGATACCACGCGTTGGCGTCTGCTTGATAGAAAGCACTTTGAAAGTTAAGGATGGCTTCATGACATCCAAATTTGCTTTGCAAAGTATATACTGTATATGTAATATCATTATGACCAGCGCGATCGAAGGGCTTTGAAAAATCAAACATGGCTATTCGGCAATATCCTCCAGTTTGGGCGACATTTTTGAGGGTAGCCAGTCGAAGATAGTTCAGAGCGTTACCACATCCGCCAAAAGCTGAGGGAAGGAAACCAAATTGGAAAGGGTTCATCAACGAGCGGACAGATGAGAGCAGTACCATTTTGAGAAAAAGTCTGTATAGGACTTTGCTAGCACATGGAAGAATGGAAATAGGTCTAAAGTACGTAATTGTTTGGCCATTACTGGATATTATACACTATGTCAAAAATAGCCTCTGGCTTTCTCAGGAATAAAAAAAAACTTTCTAATATACCAAGCTTTCGTATTCCTTCAACAGGGTATTCAATAGAATGCACAGATGTTTTACATATTGATTTACGGCTGTAAAACATCTGTGCATTCTATTGAATACCCTGTTGAAGGAATACGAAAGCTTGGTATATTAGAAATTTTGTTTTTTTTATTCCTGAGAAAGCCAGAGGCTATTTTTGACATAGGAAATAGGTCTGTACTCAGAAGACGTTTTGGGATGGGGACAATTAGCCAATCTCCAAACACGAGGGAAGTGCGATTAATTCTGGCAACGACTAAAGATGTAGAATAATGGCGAAGCAAGTTTATAGGCCAAACATCCAACGATTTGTCATGTTAGGGCCGCTCGAGTTAGATTTAATTCGGCGCAGTTCAAGAACAACATTGAATTCGGTTAATTCACAGACGGAAGTGGAAGTCACTGACAGAGAAGCAGACGTGATGTTGACATCAGAGTTCAGAGTTTTTGACATCAGAGCGTCATGCAGTGCTTTCAGAGAAGGAGTCATCCAAGGATAACCGTCATCATGCATACGCAAAACTTGGTAAGGAAAGCACTGACTCATAAAGCTGACAAGAGTGTCATTGAAGACTTCAATAGATCGAAAACTCCCATGGATTCCAAACAGATAATCGAAGGACAATCTAGTTGAAAGAGTTTCTCCATGAGAATTACATGGTTCTTCCTACTGTGTTGACGATTTCTGACATTCTAAACACAAGAATCATCCTTTCAAAGGTGTTAGGGGACGAAGAAGACACAAAGGTAGTGATGAAAATTTTCCATGGAAAATTATGGAAAAAATAGGACAATTTTGGAAAATATTGGAAAATTATGGAAATTTTTGAAATTTTTGATTTTTTGATAGGCCCTATAATTTGAGCGCTTCAACTGCCGAGACAGCTGCGTACCAATAAATTGGGTCTAAAACTCTTGATTTCATCATTATTTGGATTACAGCGATCGTAACAATACGATTTCCGTCCGCGGGTTTTTGAACATTCCTTTGCCACCGCAGTGATAAATTGTTAGCATTTTTAATTATCACACAGACACCGTTTGGGATAACGTGAATCTTGCTTTACAACAGGGGTATAATTTCATGCAATGTGAAAGATCTGGAGCAAAAATAATGTATACTTTATTTTGGAGTTTGCTAATTGTCAGCTTCAAATTTTAGCTTTATTATGCAGCGACAGCGTTGATCATAGTGATGCAAATTCTCCATGTGTTGATGAACATGTGATAGTATTAGCACACAGTCCACGCAGCATTCATGAGCGACCATATTGGAAGATATAAAGACTGTAAACTCGTGAGATATTTGGAAACTAAAGATATCTGTGATGAGCAAAAAGAATATCTATGATAGCTTCAAACTTCTGGCGAATTGTCCGATATCTTCATTGAGGATACACATACTCCATTTCAAGTTCAGATGGTTCAGATAGTTCCAAATCGATTTCAGATCTGCCCAAATGAATTTCAGATGTGATCTGGATGAGTTGGAGATCTCCAGTTGAACTAAAGATATTTTCAAAGTTGAGCTTGTGACAGATATCTGAAATTCATCAAGAGAAATCTGAAATCCATCTTATGTCTGATTTTCATTTGGAAAGATCTGAAATAGACATGGCAAAGGTGCAGTTGGTACCAAAAGTTAACATACAGGGATGATAGAGAAGTTTTCGGACTTTGAATATTGCATGGTCTTTTCAAACGACTATAATAAGTCTCCAAAACAAAGGAAAAAACGTCATTCACCGAAAAATAAATTTCAAAATTTTCCAATGGAAAATTTTCCAGAAAATTTTGAAAAAATTGGAAAATTTTCCATTTGCATCACTACACGAAGGTCAGATTTACAGAGTGGAGATAAAAAATTCTAATTCTCGAAGGGGCGTTAGAAGCAAGAATATCCATGGTATGACCACAACGTGCATCAAAATCAATAATCTAAGTGAAGTTATTGCGATTAAACAGAGGACTCAAGTGATGACGAAGATCATTTACATCACCGCAAATCACTAATCGATGCGACTGGCCATGAGTACAACACTTTCATCAAAGCAATCTTGCAGGTAATCAGAGCTAGATAATATCATGCTCTTCGACATTATCTGTGTGGGTGATAAATGGCGCAGATGGAGATCCGCTGCTCAGGAAGCCAACAGGCCAAGATGTTCGGTATGGTAGAGCCGTTTAAGCACATAGAGATGAATAAGTTCGGCTTTTATGCTGTCTTGATGAAAATGGTTGCTCCGCCTCCTAAGGCATCACTGAGAAGAATGTTGTGATCACCAACAGAAATCGGAGCGCTAGAAATTTCATCATCAAGCCAAGTTTCTGTGATGATGATAACATGAGGGTTCAAACTTTTGCTCCTGATAACAAGGTCGTCTACTTTGTTTCTCAGAGAACGAGCATTGAAGTGCAGGATAGAAGGGGCAATAGAGCAGATTTTTGGCAACAGGAGGTGAACTTATGAGCGGAACCCATAAAATGGAATAGCAAGAATTACCAGCAACTAAAGCTACAATGAACTCAATATTTTGAAAAATCTACGTAATAATCCAGATACTGTCAACGGCATCTGATGAAGCGTCATCAAGACAGCAGATAGAACGTGCAGTTGACATTTGGAAGAAAGAAGACTATAACGTAGCATATCGTCAGTTGCGAGATAGAAACATGAATCTGTTGATCAAACAGTGATGTTTAAAGAAAGTGTGATTGTGGAATCGGATAGGTTAGTCCAGCGTGGTAAATTGTCGATTCAAACAATGGTATCCATTAAACCCTCTGATGAATTCAAGAGCTTCAATCTCCTATTTGTTACCTAATATTCATGAGAACAATTCTCCTTGTCCTGGAAGACCAATCGTGTAATCGTGTTCAATTGCGACAAAGAAGATTAGTGCATACATACATTCGAAAAATAAACCCATAACTCAAAATGTAAATTCACATATCAAAGACTGCCGATTTTCTAAAGAAGTTAGGGAGCCTGCATGATAAACTTCCATCTGACTTCATCTTCCATCTAGCAGATGTCACTTCTTGCTTACAAACATTTCTTATAATGACGGCTTATAAGAGCTATGCGTGATGCATTGAATACAAGAATGTCTTGCGAGACTTAAAGAATATTGACAGTGTTTCATCTTGTGGGTCTCCACATCGTAAAACGTGCTTGATGATTTCAAATGACACTTCAATTACCCGGTATATCACCTGCCACAGGTCATTCATATAGCATCAAAGCGGCTGATACTACGTACAGCACTACAAACGTTGTATGCGCACTAAAATTTGAAAATTGCCCTTTCAAATTGGGGAGATAGGAAGATCACCGCGAGAAAGGACTAGTGGGCATTGCTTTGACATACGTCACAACGATGACACTAAAGTTGCACCCTTCAATTGCATGGAACATGGTCATCATGAAAATAAAATATTTGGTTCCATATGGGAACAAAGTGATGAAGCTGAACAACAAAGAAAAATAAAACAAATGAAATTTATTAGTCAATTGATGACCGATTATCCTCATGGCCTAAATGTGCAGCGCCAGCATGTATTCCAAAGATCCCCTATATTTGACCCAAAGTCTCCTACTTCTGTGACTCGTTATGCCCTCCAGTTAGGACTCTTTGTTTTGTATATGATGGGCAGTGAATTGAATTTTTAAACATAGTAAATTTTCATTTGTTTTAAAAATATATTGTGTATGTTTAACGCACTTGTCTATCACATTTAATTTGGATTTCATTTGATGTACCAATAATTCCCTATTTTTGTAAACTATTTAGAACTATTAAAGTAGGGAAAATGAAAACACTGAAAACATGCATTTCAAAAATGAAGTCACTACGTTAAAAGTTAAACTAAATATTTAATCAATTCTTGTGTGGTCACATAATTGATAAAGTCATGCAGTCGCCGGCACATTTATTTATGACTTCCTTCGTCGTAAACTGATGTTTTTATATTTGTATTATTGCGTAAGAGTCATTTGATAAGCCATCACATAAATTGATTCTGAGAATTTAAGTGATGAATTGAGTGAAATGTTAGTAATTTCAGATACAATAGATATCGACCCGGGTGATAGATATTTCAGGCCCAAGCCCGGCCCGTTCAAGACCCGGGCCTGCTTCCATCTCTCTAAAACCCGGTCGAATAAAGTCTTTGGCAAATTTGTTTATACGACGTTTTAACCATCGAAATATCAAATGTCTTCCAAGGCATCGATATACGATCCGTCTTTTGGAGTTGTTTTTACAACAAATTTGAATTTTAGACACAATACTGTATAAAGCAGTGTTTCTCAACATTTAGTGTGTTGGGACAAAACTCTTGTTTTTGGCTTTTATGTTAGTATAGGCCTACTTTGAGCGCATGTTTCATACATCCAGTACACAATTAAGAACTTTCAAATGTTAGATTCGAATGCGAAGATTCACCGATGCTAAAAACAATTATATATCAACGAATGAGCAAGATCTGGCTTAAAAATGTTTTTATATATTCCTGAGATAATGATAGAGACGGCAATCTGACAGAAGTCCAATTATCCGACTTTTCGACTGTCGGGAACTTTCTGAAGCGGATAACTGAATCGGAAGAAAACTCGCCAAGCAAATCGGATTGTAATTAAATAAGCATTACTATTCATGATATCAGTAAACATGACTCCATGATGTGCTTATTCTCAGATGATTTTGTGCATGCATAATTGCTATTGTAGATCTGGGCACTCGCATGTGAATTTCGTTGGATCAGCGACTTTATCAAGGCTGGATACCATTGTCATTTGATCTCCACATTCAGCACGGTGTGAATTTTTCCTTTCAAACACAAGCTCTATTTGATATGAAGCAATGACTGAGTGATTTTCAGTAGGAGGCATCAAAGAATTTAGCAGACGATTTCGACTGTCGTCTTCATGTCTTCTTTGAAGAAGGAGGACGGTGTGAAAGCGGAAAATTGGTTGGGGATGATGAACGTTCATGTTTATCAAATGAGTTGCACATGTATATACAAGATGAATATGTTAGATCAAGGATGCGTCATGGTAATAGTTCATTGTTGGGAATAAAAGGGAATTTTGTCTAACTTTTGCTAAGTTATAGGCGACGTCTGTCACATCTTTCGGACTAATGCAATGATACAATAACGAATGCGACAAACGGCATATTGCGAAAACCTAGAGGACAATTAGATCCAGAATAAATAAACATTTAATTAATAAGTCCTTAATCTGAGGTTGATGAACTTCTTCTAGCACATTACTGCCCAATTACATACAAATTCATCACACACGGTCAATATGGCCAGAGGCACACACGATAAGGCATCAGCCGCAAGCCATAAGCCGCAAAATGAATCCCAACACTTAAGTCTCAATGAGAGCTGGCATACGTACAGAATAAGCCACAAGCCATAAGTCATCAGCCATAAAGCGTCACTCGGTTGAGAACTTCAATTTCTCGGTGATGATCTTCAATAAAACCAACTTTGTGATATAACGCGTTATTCTTTATGCTTATGCATCTCATTGAAAAAAGTAGAGATCTTATTTTGCATCTCTTACAAAATGTAGAAATATATCATGATTTTTTTTTCTACCTGCTTGTATTATACATTTATGTCATATGAAAAGTATTGTCAAAATGACCTATGGCTTATGACTGAAGGCTTGTTCTGAGTGCATCGACATTGCAATATACAACTCTAAGAAAGAAGGTCGAAGGGAAAGTGATCGATGAAAGGCTTGTCGAAAGACTACTTAATCTCATTAATTCAGTCTAACCTTTTAGATCAGTTCCTTATTCATTTGATGTTGAAATTAGTCTATGATGCCTTCTTTGCTAAAATTCTGTATTTGCATGCATCAATGTCCATGACCTTCTAAAGTCACAGTTTGTGTTCCATAGATAAATAGGTTACTTTGGATTTCTTAATGACATTCAGTGCAGTTTGTTTCTTCTGTATCCCTTGATAAATGCGGAGCCGAAATACTGAGAATATGATCGTAGAACATTACATTTCTAATTATTGAATAAAAGAAACCCGAAACAACAAAGGAACTACTTGAGAAGTAGCATATAAAACTGACTTTTGCACGTTGAATATAGCGATGTTTCAAGGAGACAGCAGGGCGTTTTCACAGATGAAAAGTTTCTGACTCCACCTGCGTGCAACGAATACTGATGTACATCGCTCTGTCCTAAAAGTGTGTGCCCACACTTCAAGCATCTATCACCGCAGGACAATCAAATTCCTCGATTGCAAATCAATTTGAAGACAATTCAAACAAGAAGTCAGATCTTTTCCGATTCTATCAAAGCTTACAATCACCCACTATTATACAGTAACAAGTTCAAACTAGGTGTATTTTCAAAATACATCGTGATAAGTATGGCCCTCCATACCCCATCACATTTTACCCTTGTGAAAGTTTGAAATGAAGCCTACTACGGCAACGCTGACTTTTATTCGTTAGACAAGGTTATGCGACTCCTACAAGTACATGATTTTAAGGGAAATATGCACAATTTTGACTTACGCTTATAGCTTGACAAATTGATGCAGGCCATTCCAAAGTCATTACAAAAGAGTTGAACGTAGGACATCTGAAATACAAGACAATTGCGTCAAAAACAAATTTACAATATATTTCAGAGCATTAACATAACAGAACCAATGAAAAAGTCTATTGACTCATAGAATTATCCGCCATGTGCGATTGCAAATGTGAATTAATTTTCGCAGGAAATGAGTTTGGGGTGCAAATGGAATGAAAGCATTGAGCAACCCATATCCAATCAGCAAAATTTACACGTAGCCTAGATATAGCTTTAAGAGAGTTTGCGTATCATGTTAGTAGAAGCACTATGTCACTTTTTATTACTTTTATCGTCACCAAAAATAAGCAATATATCTAAGAATTAGAGACAAACATCAATCAATCTTACTTTCATATCTAATTCTGATTAACGAGGTCAGTATCGCCTACTTAAACCCTCTCTCATTCGATCTTTGATTTAGTGTTGCCCCATGGTGCTACATTTATCAAATCGAAATTCATTAGGACATTGAGAATGCGGAAGTTATTCATATAAAACGTCAAATAGCATAATTTGGTTGATAGGGAACAGTCAAGAATGATTTGGTCTTGTCTTAATTTACTAAATTGATGCAATCAATTTCAATCACTACTTAGTAGGGCTGTGCGCAAGCCGCACCTGCTCGCACCAGTGCACCAGGTGTAAGAACCGTGGCACCGACAATTTTAAAAAGTTACACTAAATCACCTATCGAAGTGCAGGCGAAATAGATTAGTATAGGCGCTCTAGATTTTCGTGTGAGTCAATTAAAACTTCAAAATCTCGAAGGTAGGTCTGTATCTTTCTTAGAAAATGTTCAAAATTTCTAGAATTCAATGCAACTTTCACAGACTACTGAGAAAATTCTGAGTGCCAAAGAATTTGAAACAGACTTACATAGATCTCCTTTAATTTTGTTTTGCCAATACTTGCAAGTGACTCTCATCATGCTCAACATGTACGTGTTTAAGATAGCTTTGATGGAACTCTGTAAAACTAGATAACAGCTAGATGGAAACAGAAATTATACATGCCAGATGTGAAACAAAAACTGGTAGAAATTGCAATGACTAAATTATTAAGTCAGTGGCGGGAGAAGGGGAGGGTTTATAATTGACTCTTTTTTAATACCAGAGGAACATCAAAGGTCAATATAGCAAAGGAAAGAAGAACCTGAACAGGTAAGGAAATGTAGAAATTGGATTTGAATCGGTGTCACCGCTATTTACAAATTAATTAACCAAAGTCAACATCTCGACATTACTCGGCTCAATGCTACCGGATGCCGAAAAATCTTTCTGCCGGATCTGTGGCACCTAGAAGGCGAAGATAGCCTGTATTTTAGCAAGAGGAGCAGCAGAAGGGTACGGAGTATTCACTACGAGATTCTGAAATTTTGAGATCGAAAGAACTGAGACTTCGTGGCTTGTAATAATTCATCATCAACTTGAATCACCTAATTTTCGTCACTTTTCACATTTTTCTCAACATCAGGAAATACATTGGTTATTTTTTTATATAGCTGTTATTTTCAAGAGGTTTCATTTCATGATGTGGAAATTTTCATGGTCTGAATTGAAATGATAAGTATAATTGAATAGTGCTTTTCTGTTGGTTCAATTGCTCTGCATGCTTAAAATATTTTTTTACATTTGCTGTGACTAGAATAGCAGATAAAATGTTTAATTGAAACTATACAGTAAAACATCAATTTGATCGAAATTCGCACATTTTGGTGCACCGACCTGATAAAAGGTGCAAGCAGAATAACCGGTGCTCCGTGCACAGCCATACTACTTAGTGATCATCTTCAGGCAAAATGTATTGATTAATACACAATTGGCTTTTGCATTTTAGCATTGACTTATACACAAGATTCAAATTTTTTCGTAGTGATATGATTAGCGAAGAGTATGACATGGAAGGGGATGATACATGAAATGGGGAATAGAGATATGTATGAGGCAGGTAGTACTGGGTTACACAGTACCCTGTACGAACTGCCCTGTGCTTGACTCTAAAAAGTGCAAGAGGAAAAACATTGTCAAATAGATCTCATGCTTTAAATGGCACCAATTTTACATAGGCAGCACTGTGCGACATTCCCATGCTCGCTGCAAAGAGCACATGACAAATGCTGATTAGTCCATTAAAAGGCATTTGAACAACTGTAACACGAACAACATCACAGCATCAATTCTGGCACATAAACACGATGCAAGCAACCGTCTAAGACAGGAGTTCCCAACCTGGGGTACCCATAACATGGGAGATTTATTATAATTCATTTTTACTTTTATAACTTTCCTGTTCATTGGTCAGTAGTAATGGGAAGAAGACCGTTCCAGGCCAAGACAAAATTCTCAAATTTTTTCGTATTTAAAAGAACGACTAAATTTAAGAATTTTGCTCATTTTTCAGGTTATGAAGACCTAAATTCATAAATTTAGACGTTTTTAAAAATACCCAATTTTTCAAATTTTTCGTATTTAAAAGAACGACTATTTCATAAATTTAGGTGTTTTTAAAAAATACCTAATTTTTCAAATTTTTTCAAAATCTCAAATTTGAGAATTATTTTTTTTACCTTGAAAATCATGACCGTTCCAAGACACCGAAAATCATAAAAGTTAAGAATCTCAAATTTGAGATTATAATTTTTTCTTGCTCAAATCATGACCGTTCCAGGACACAACATCAGAAAAATTGGTAATTTTAGGAGTAGTTAAAATAACCCTAATTATCCCTAAATTTATGAATTTTTAATCATTTTTATGTCTAAACCAGGTTAAGAACCCTCTAATTCATATTTAAAATAAGTCTAGGGGAAAAATATTTCTTTAAAAATGGAAACCTCAGAAATAGAAGAAACCTCGACGGGGACGGCGACGACGAAAGTGGAAGGAACCTCGAGAATATATACTTCGTTATCTCAATTAAAAATAACTGAATTGAATAAAGAAAAACGCAAAGATAGAGTTAGGTATATGAAAGATAAGAAGTCGCAACTCTTATTAAGATTAGAGCATTATGATAAATTAAGAAGACGCAATTCCCTAGTAACACGCTTCTGACGGCCCCACGCTGGCTCAGGAATGGGTCATATGGGTTGTCGTGGGCACCACTTTTTTGAGGATTGGCAAGGTGAGGGCACCACTTGAGGTGACCCATACCCAATAAAACCCTCACCGTACCGGCGACTGACGGCATCTCTAAATATTTGCCCCATAAGCCACAATTGCGCCAGTAGCGCGCCGATGCTTATAAATTTAGCCAGCCGTTTATGCAGAAATTTCCATAACGATGAAAGTTATGACATGTAGCAAGCCATAATTGTCATCATATGAATGATGCTATAAGTGGCGATTGCATAGCATGTATGGTAATGCAGCATTTGAATATCGATTAGTGTCCCCAATCAATCAGTAACATTATCATGGAACAGATATTTTATTCTTCTATATTCCCGTATTTTGTGAGTACTAACGGAATACACTTGTTTCACCCTTACTTCACACAGAGTGAGCCTACTTGTTGACGCTGAAATCTCCCTTCATTTTCTGTTTATGAAGACATTTTTGAAGCACAACGGTACTCTATTAACTTACGTCACATTTAGAAGCTTTGGGTGTATTTTGTTTAAGTGCTCATATTTCAAATAGATATATTTCGGTTCTGCAAGCCTGTGGATTCTTGGAAAACGTTTGTCAGACTTATTTCCTAATCCGCTGTCATACACCATTACCGACTGACTGGTGCGGAGGCAAGTATTGATTGAGCTTTGTGCTGCTGCTAGTAAGAATAATACAACAAGTACATGTAATGGTTATTGCACATTAAGCTAGGTCGAGCACGCTGGGCGTTGTCTTCCAAACTTGTGGTGACTTATTGTCTTGAAAGAGAATTTCATTGACAAACTCATAGCGTCACTTTGTGTAGAAATTGCGTAAAGAAGCTTGTGAGATGGTCGACCTGTTTGATACAGACGAGAAAGTTATTAGTTAGGCTAAGAGAAACCTGGGCAGACGCTCCACGAGTCTGAAATATGACATTGCGCAACGTGAACAGGGAAATCTGGATTTTCATAATATTCATGCAGTTTTTCATCCAACGTTATCACGTGATGAAATTTTACTTGGTGAAAGTAACTAATCGAGTGAGTATTCGAGACTTCAGTTGTCGCCATGACACAAGATTAGCGAAGACGGCCTGCTCTGATCAACAGCACGTGAAGCCGGTAAGCAAGTCATTGTCTCGTGTCAGAAATATACTGGGGTGTATTTTGTGTCTAAAAAATACATCATGCAGTGCTAGCAAAACTCACACATCAATAAATATTCTAAGGGAGCGCGGATTGTAGAGAGAACTTGACGGATTCCGTAACAGGGTCCAGGCAGGTGAAGCACTTTTAGGTCGTAGCATTAAAACAAATAATAATTGGCGGTTCAAACTTTACATGTGGCTTCACTGTGTCAATTCATGAAAAGTCACGGGAGAGCTTTGGGATAGGCTATATTCATTAGCGACACTTCTACAGCTGATTGAATATTGAAAAGTCCTGAAAAACCTTGCAATGTAGGACAGCCGTTAAAGAATTGGGACTTGAGATGTTGGAACGATCTGGAGGTGCACGACGAGGTATTTTTAGTGTCGTGTTCAATTAGGACGGATAACCATAAAAAACACTGGGAACTGCATTATTTTTCAAAAGAGGTTTTCGTCTGAAACTGACTTTCTCACCTTGCCTTCCCCGAGATACCAAGTTATCTTCATAATCGCTGTAAACGAAGTGAGCACTACATACGAATGAGATGTTTTTAACGGGAATGAATTTCTTTCTCTATATTTTACTCAGTCAAGTTTTGAGAAGATCGGAATTACTACACAGAAACAAATGAAATGATAATGTTGAAAATTTTATCGCTCGATTTTAGCAGCGAGGAACACAACATGACACATATATCCTCTGAATAATATCAGTCAAAAACAAAATTATAAGTTATATTACTTATATTATTTTCTTCAATTGCGAAGACTCCTACAAGTTGTCAAAACATGTCAATCAAGAATTTAGTACTTCAATGATAAAAGAAAGATGTGAGCGTCAAATTTTGATCTCTTCAAATATCGATTCAACTTGTGGCATGCCTAAGGTACCGCATGGCACTACTGCAGTTTAGTGCACCCTAAAATGCATGTGAGAAAACAACAATGCATATGTCTGAAAACACATCTATTACAAATCACATCTATCCGTCATTTCTCGACTGCAGTCCGGAATAGAGCATTGAGGAGAAGCAGAAGGCAATATACATTGAGCTTGTAGAAATTGGCGAGCACTGACCGAGTCATGAACAAGCGTAATAAGATCGTTTAACAACATGATTTAATCAACATAATGAATGCCGTTCGTTCTTCCCTATAGTTATAAATGAGTGTCTTTGTGTCTTCGTGTGTCTTCGTCTTCGCACATTACACCGAGCGCGCGCTTCGGTGTAATGTGCGTAGTCATCGTTTGCGGGAGAATGCGCCGTTGTTTTAGGGTGCACTAAACTGCAGTAGGCGCGTTTCCGTCTCTTTCATAGAGGGTGCACTAAACTGCAGTAGTACCGTACTGCACATTTGTTAATTTAGCAATTGAACACAATATTGCATGATGTAATTCAAACAAAACATTGTAATTTACTGGTCTTTCATGCTTTGCTGCTGGCTAACTCCAATTTCTTGCCCAAGTATTTTCAGCGGCCGTCGATGTAAACAAAAAATCGCGGCTTCAGTGCAAGTAACGGCGAATGAATGAAAGCGGGAAGTCTTTCCCTAATCTAGTTCTGTGGTTGTCGTACGCTGTGGTCATTTCTCTCCTTCTCGTGGAATAATGGAGGTTATTCTAACCGCAGAATTAGATTCTGTGATTCTAACCTATTCCTAGCGTTGTTCTTTTTAGGCTTGCAATATAATTTCCGCGTTGTCTGATGTATGATTCAGATTCTTTGAAGCATATATTAGAGCAACATGAATGATGTTTACTTTTGTTCACTTCCGTCATGTTTAAAGTTCGTGTTTATATGTGTAACTGCTGTGCAGATCACACAAGCCGTTTGATAAATAATTTCATAAAAAAGTTGAACCATTTTCATATGTAGTTTTCGTGTTGAATTTAATTTCTTAAGTGGTCAGTTGTGGCCAGCAGGCTTTCCGAAAGATAATTGAGAGTTTTCTTTGATGCAGGATTTTAGCATGAAGACGATCGAATTTTTCCATGAGAACTGTCAAACAGTGTGAGCCATCATTCAGCTTCATCATGATGTTAAGATTTGTTGAATGTACAAAAAGATACAGTGCTAATAACATTTACCGAAAAAAAATTATGTCTTCTACTAGATTTGTCATTATTCGTTCTGTCACGGATGTTTAGATAGCGGTATTTTAAAAATTCACATGCTTTCCGCATCATATTTTGCCACAGCTATGCCTTGTCTAGTAAGAATTTACTTCGGACTTCCTGCAGGCAATGTTGTGAAACATAGCATTCTTATCGCCGTGGTTTTTAGTTAAGCAATTTAATTTCCGCGGGATCTGATGCATGCCTATCAGATTCTTTGAAGTAATTATTAAAGCAGTCTGAATGATATTTACCTTTGTTCACTTCGTCATATTCAAATGGCATGTATATATGTTTAAATGTTATGTAGATCATACATTTACTTTATGTTGCACACTGATGTCAATATGCGAACTTCACAAGACGATCAATGACCTACATACAACCTTTGGATGCAACTTAATCCTTTAATTGTAATGTTTTAGAAACTCAATTAAGACTGGTTGAGGGGCGCAAAGTCTTAAATTTCAGCGCCAACTTTTAGGCTACCTTCTATAGGCTAGGTCTAGAGATTTCGTCTTATCGGTATTGAGGTGCACTTCTACGCGTAGAAGTAGTGAAGAAAAAAATTGTTGCGATATGATGCTTTCCCCATCATATTTTGTCACAGTGGTGGAAGAGAGTGAGATCGGTTGACACCAATCTTTTCTGGATTGGGGGTGATAGGAAAAGCAGAGGGTTCCTTAAAACGCAGTGTGAAAGAGAACCGAAATGCCGCCCACCGGTCAATCATATTCTCGCTAAGTAGCTCTCAAAGTGTAGAAACCGCTTTTCTAGTAAAATATTAAGTGGCCGAATATCCCTCTTCTAAAAGGTATCAAAATCCCCCAATTCTTTAGTTTAGGAGTTTGGGAAATTGTTGTTGAAATTTAAAGATGATATTCTTGATTTATCATTAAAAGTAGGTCTAATCGCCATCCACTGTGCTGAGAAAATTCGCTGAAATGCTAGGTCTACTCAACAAAAGTTATGTCTCCTATCAGTATTATTAGGTCGAATGACGAAATTCTATATTGGTATAAAAGTTGCGCCATTTTATGGATAGCTAGGCTCTACCTTGATTCTCGAAATTATAGTTTAGTCGAAGTTATAGTTATTTTGTCGAAATTTAAATAACTTTTTGATTGCAAATCTCGAATTTACCCGGGTATGACTGCGACTTTAAATAGGGAGTTGTGTCGATGTTGACATATGTGAACTAGGGATTCCGATGATTCCTGATATTGGATGAAATGACAGCTATTCAGGTCTAATCTATTTTTCAACTGAATTTGGAACTCAACATCTAATCATTCTATTTACATTGTGCATAGTTTCATTTTCGTGCCTTGGTTCAAGACATCCCATTTACGTGTACATTTTTTTCTGACACAATGTTCTGCCACTGTGTGATGAACATGCACTATTACTTCATCGCAGTTACTTGTGCATATTTTTAAGGATTGATCCATATTACCGACATTAAACACAGTAAATCTCGGCTCAAAAAAAAATTATTTCAGGTTCTCCAAATTCTCAAACTCCGTGGACGACAGTGGATAAATCATCGCGGTTGGTCATAACATCAACTCATCACTGATTTGGCCAAGTGTTCAAAAATTTTGTTGACTGTTACCGAAAATGGAATTATTATTGAATCTCTCATTTCGACTTGAAACCCTTTCGGGCCTTGAGAGAGGTGAGCATGAAATAAGTAAGTAGTACTAGATTTCGTTGCACTGGTATATAATAATTGAAATGAAATCTGGTCGATTTGAAATAATAGCTTGAATTTGATGAAATCGACTTCGAGCAGTCCGAGAATTTGAAGCTGGTAACTTGTAATGGTGTATATTATTGCGGTAAATCAAGAGTGCCCAGATTCATCAAAATAAAAAGCATTTCCATTCTTTATTTAGATTATATTGCTGTCGGCTTCCAGACGTCGTCTCTCCGTTATCGGTGGAAGGAATGAATCTGAATTGGTGGTGAAAAGAATATTCGACACGCTGTTATCGCACAACGTACAGTTGCAGTGCAACTTAGATGGGAGGAGCGGATCCAAAGGATTTAAGTTTGGGTTGAAAGGCCCATTCTTACAGCTAGTTTTCGGTAAGTTAAGATGTCAAGACTAAAAAACAATCCCTGAATTAATGTCTGCTTTGTTGCATGTTAACATGATTAGATGCACATTGCTAGTGGTTATTTGATTTCTGAAGTCTTCAGTTATAATGTTTTGTGATGTTCCATCCCAGAATTTTAATTTTCGTTTATCTAGTTCATTCAGTTTTCGTTATTGTATTCGGTTTTGCGTATTTTTAATATTTCATTATTGTTTGATAATTGAAAAAGACCGTGGAAGCATTATTGGAAAATTACCGTCATTTATTTGATTAGCATTTAGCAATTTTAATTGTGCAAATAATGCTTCTCAGTTACTTGCATAATACATGTATTTTCAATAAGTTTGTAGCCAGAGTAGAAATGATTGTATATGTATAAATAGTAAACAAAGCATGATTATTGTACTGTTCTACGAAATTTATCAGCTTCTCAAAAGCAGTTTCACTCGGTCAAAAGAAATTAATATAAAATGAATTGAAGTAATTTTTCAGCCAAATTCATTGAAGCCGTCAAAGCATATTTGCAAGAAATCCCTGTCACAAAAAGGTTTTGTTGCACCGGAATTGAGCCTCCCTTTCGAGGTGCTGTCCCGCAAGTATGTTTCTTTTGTCCCAGTAATGATGCCAGCTGGTCCAGTAATGGATGCAATCTCTCACATCTTAAGATACATAAATTCGTCTAGTCTAAACGTGGAATTTCTTTGAAAATGAGGGTCTTTCAGTATTCAATTGTTGGAGGGACTCCATTATCATGATGGTAGACCTAATAGCAAAAAAGCAATCTGTATTTAGACGGGCGCTTTTCCACGAGGCATGATTATGGTGGTCGATGACCATCTGAAAGCTATCAGGCTCATGGGGTCACTCCAACAACTAAACGTGGAAGTTGTAATCACATTGAAATTCTATCTATGTATACAGTGCTTTCAATCTTTACATATGCGCAATAGTTTACCTGCATAAATTTACTCGGCCTGCGTAAAAAATGCAAATTTGCCGCGTATGACCATTGAGAGGCAGTTTTTGAGATATATTGTACAATGCTTTAATCGCGTTGTTCTAATAACAATAGGGACTGTAGGAGTGGTTGTGAGTATACAATAATGTATTTGTTTCTTTTATACCATTGGTTTCAAATTTGCTATTTTTATGAAAATTATCATATCTAGAAAATTAATTGAGCTATTTATCGGTTCTTTTTTATGGTAAGATGAAGTGATGAATCAACAGCATTAAACCGTTTTAAAAAAGTGTGGTTTTCGGTTGCAGACCGAAAAGACAGTTAAAATGTCATCAATGTACTTTATGTAAAAACCGACATTGCTTCCTATAATGTCTAATGAGAATTCAACTACAGGAGGTTCAATGGAGGATCCCATGCTCATTCCTTCTTTTTGCGGGTAGTTTTCATAGTGAAGCAGGTCTATTTTTATCTGCTTGGATAAACAAATACGTGAAAGGTTGACTCCCTTCTAAAATTGTTTCATATTGATATCCCGACAAAGGCAATTTTAAAGTACTCATTTATTGAAAATTTTGTTTATGAAAATACGGTATTCATATAGCGCACAATACAAAAGTTTCAAGGTGCTCAATGAACGCTCTCCTTACTTACTTCCCCGTTTTTCGTCCTTGTCCACGCTGAACGGGGGTCAGTTAGCGCAGTCCATACACAAAAATTGTTCAACCATTCTACATGAAGTCATTTCTTCATTCGCATTATTTTATGACTAATTGTAACAAATCACAACCACCTTCCTTGCATTGATTTTTATTTCCTTTAAGTCCTGCATATATTGCATCATTGTTATTGATCGTTGTCACGGTCTGCGAATACATTATCTCCGATGAATTTTAATCAATTGGGATCGTCATATCCACCGGATGTTGTAAACTCTTATCTTGAAATATAAAAACGACACCATTTCAGTGACATAGCAGCTATGTGGGTGTAAAATGGTGCCATTTCCTCTACAGATTCTGTGAAGAAACAGCAGTTTCCAACGATAACTTCCAAGAATTTTGAGGAGATCTCCAGCAGGTATCTGCGTGGTACAAGGGACCGCAAAGGTGGGCGGCGACAATGAGAGTTTAGATGAAGGAGGCGGAGGCCCAAGCGCAGTTAAGTCACAGTGATTTATGTGACTCGGACTAAGTGGACTCGGACAATTGAGTGGTCTTCTCTGACTTTCACTTTCATAGATGCGCTACGCGCGCCAGTAGCTTTTTTTATAGTTTCATTGATCACATCGCCTGATGAACCGTTGAATTTCAAGTTTTATTCAACTTATTTTTATGAAAATGTTCATTGAGGCTATGAAGCTTTATGACAAATTTCATCGGAGATTAGTTCTTTATGCTTCCTGTTTAGATTGTATTCCGGGTATTATCACCTCTGTACCCAAGACTCAGAAAATGAAGAAATTCATCTTCATTAATCATTTTCTTTTTAGTTGAAATTAATGAATATTTAAGTCTTTTTGGGCACAAAAATTAATAAATTATGTCAAGTTATATTTCGCCGATCTGACTTTATCAATTGAAATAGAAAGAAATCATATGAAAAAATTCAGGAAGTCAAATGCCAAATCATTCGAAATCTCTACAAAATTACAAACTGTCAATATCGATATCTAACAAATATACACATATACCACAGCGCATTGATTGTCGTAGTTCTGTCAGTACAACAAGAATCAATGAACTTTGGTATATGTGTATATTTGGTAGATGTCGACATTGACATTGATGGTTTGTAATTTTGTACAGAGATTTCAAAGGATTTAGCATTTGACTTCCAAAATTTTTACTTAGGACTTCTTTCTATCTCAATTGATGAGACCAGATCGACGAAAGATATTTTGTCATAATTTATTGATTTTGTGCGTAGAAAGACTGAAGAATAATAATATTTCATTGATTTCAACTATAAAGGAAAATGATATCAGAATCTTTCTTTACCAGATCAATAAAAATTGCCAAGAATTGCTAATATTATAATTCTTATCTGCCTTTCAGATTTTTCCAGGTTGCTTGATAAGCATGATTCGTATCCAGATTAATTATCTTTCCTGTACATGTAATTGCAGTTGAGACATAGTCGTGAATTTACTATCATTGCCGCGTAGCTGTTATTCGTCAGCAATCTTAAACTGCAGCTTCTGTAAAAAATTACGTCAATTTCATTTTGTCTTGTAATAAGTGGGAAATGTGTTACTTATTACTTATACATTTTGACAAGTCTCATATCATGTAATTCTGTATCAGATTTTAATACTTGTGTGACGATGCGATTGTTTCAGTCCCCTTTTTATGATGAGAACATACACATTTGAACTTCAGAATTGTATTTTATCTCACAAACAGCACAGCTATCCGCTACGTAAGTTTAACCAATTAAATCAGGAAGGGAGTTTTGAATTGCAGTCAGCTTGATTATCCCATGAAGTGCGACACAGGTGCGTCAATCTTGCGATTTTCTTTTCTGCAGTACCGCATTAGTTCCATTCCCGATTATCCATCTTGGCCACAGCAACAATGCCGTAACACTAGTTATGGCGATACATATAATAGCTACGCTATTGATGTACACATCCCCCGCCATATTTTGAGCCAGAGAAACGGGGATGTATCGCCATAACTAGTGTCACGGCATTGTTGCTGTGGCCCAGATAGATAATCGGGAATGGAACAAATGCGGTATTGCAGAAAAGCAAATCGCAAGATTGACGCACCCGCGTCGGCACTTCATGGGTAGCACCTCATTTCGGCGTCGGCTCGGTGTGGAGCCGCTGCGTGCACGTTAAATGCATGCGCGCTGACGACGGGTATTTTGTGGCAATATTGGGCTATTTTTGCTGGGCCAACGTCGTTTACACGCCGGTGCATGTGGGCTTGCGTGAGATTAACTAGACTAAAACGGCCATTTCCTGATGGTGGCCGGCACCTGCTACCATTCGGGTAGCCCACGGGGCCATTGGGCAAAACGGTATCTTCCCATCTTGGGGCCGACTGGGCTGTGCTACTTGGGTTATTACTTAGACATTCTTCGTTATTGTACTCTCAACATTGTTTAAAGTACTATTTGTGTGAACTAGAAGATCATTGTAACTCATAAACTCAAAATTATTCAATGAACACGTTCACTGGCTGATGATTGAAGAGAGAGAGACAGATTTATTGTTCTAGCAACGGAAAACATCTAACAGCTTTCCCCTAAAATTGTAGCGGAATCTCTTGTCATTTCAATTTACGCATCGGTAAAATTTTGACAGTTCAATTTACGCGTCGGTAAAATTTTGACAGTTCAATTTACCCCTTCGTAAATTATTTTCAGAATCAGTTTTCAAAGTCAGTTTTGCAAATAAATTTATAAAACTCACATGCATTCAAAAAATTCATTTAACGTTTCCTCTCTCCGCATGTATTGATTAAAAGTACCTCCTATTGTGAATTCATGGATTGAGAACACATAAGGGTGCGGTGACAATAAAAGCATTTCTTCTTGTGAACTCAGAACACATAAGTTCATTTAAAAGTATTTCCTGTCAGTGACGGTTGTACCAAAACGCTCTCGTCATATATTTTTCATAATGAGTCAAGAGTTTTCCGCTACTCAATCAAAGATTATCAGAGAAAATTTGCCAAATTTCTTCTGTGAGATCGCAAATTTGTTTATATCTTCAGAAAAACATGGTGATTATTTCGAATTTGTCAGAAGGTAGACTGCGAAATGCCCTCATTTGTTTGATCAAGACTTCATCGAAGCATTACGGATAGAAAGGAAAAATTTCAAGAAAAAGCAAATTGAAGATAGAAGACAACAACAGTTGCCGGTGAGGGTGAACAAATTTCGTCAAGAATTAATGGAGAATATTGTTGAAAGGTTTGAATTTACAGATTCTTTGGAGAATTTTATAGAGCCAAATGGTGGAAAGGATAATACAATTGGAAACTTGCATAAATTCTTAACACATGAAAAAAGAAACAATTCACTCAGTGTTATGTGTAAAATTTTTATCGGCAAACACATCAACCATCTGCTGACTCTTTGTGGTAATGACAAAACATATTTTCATAGTCTTTTGAAGAAAAATCAGATCAATTATTCACGCACCGAAGTTTCATTTGTTATGAAATTAGGAAAATTAGCCGACAAATTTCCTAAATTTTGTAGAGTATCTGTTCCTCTTAGACTTTTAAAATGCAACCTAACCATATTGGAAGATTGTCTACAAAGGGATGGAGAATTTTGGTGCGGCAACTTGATTTACTGTGCTGAGCAATTGTGTGTCATTCAAAATGATTCCATTCTTCTCCCAAACAATGGTGCGTCATTCAGCTACAATACCGCGCTTCAACTAATCAAATCACGTCCACGAGTGGACATATGTAATGGAATTTTGGATTTCGTTGTGAAACTCTGCTATTGTTGCTGCGATACGCCCGCACGACACTTCATTTTCAATGCTAAGTCCTGTGCTATTTCATTATAATTTTCCTAAACAATGGTGCGCCATTCAGCTACAATATCGCGCATCAGATAATCAAATCGCGTCCACGCGTGGACATGAGTCGCGTTGTGAGGAAAACTTATCATTTTTGAATCTCTCTCTTTTATATGCAATGCTATTTTCTGTTGTACATGTACATAGAATTACTATGCCATTCAGTTACAATACCGTGCTTCAACCAATTAGATCGCGTCCACGCGTGGACAAAATGTTGTATGCATGCGTAACTTTGTATCGGTTATTTGATCGGGAGATATAGATTGCTCTTCTGTCAAAGTTTATGAACAGTATATGTTAAAACATTATTTTATTTTCTGTTACAAAATTGCTTGTTTTTAAATTAAAAGAACAAATTATGTTGAATATAATATTTTTGTAAACAAATGAATAACAAAAAGGAGACAACGAAAAACTTAAACATTGAAGACTCCGAGCTTAGCTCACCGACCTTCGCTTGCTCCTTAAAACAATACGGTAAACAAACAACTACAAATTTCGATTTAAATAATATCGGAAATCAATTGGGAATAAAGAATTTTCACACATTGATGAGGGATGAATTACTATTGATAAAATATGTACCTGAAGTGAATTTTGCAACAAATCTCCACACGTCATCAAAAAGGAGTACATTGGTCAGCAGGACAAAGAAATAAAAACTGTTCTAATTATTATTTTGACCGCCCGGAGGCTGAGAACTATTGGTTCGACTCATACGGACTTCCCCATACAAATGAAGTCAAAGAACTACTTGGTAATGGAATTTATAATACATCTCAAATTCAAAAACCAGGAACAACTTATTGCTGTCAGTTATGTCTTTACGTTTTATACAAATTACAGGAAGGAGTACCATTTCTTGATATCATGTTAGAATTGAATAAGGGAATTTCATTCCCGAAACGTTAGTTCCTATGCCTAAAGCTCGGTTATTTGTAGTTCATTTTCATAAAATCTGCCTCTGATTTCATCATCATCTAAATCTTTAATTTCATGAGTAATCGGATAAGTTTGGTTTATTTTACAAACTTTAAATATTTCTTTAGTCCAATAACCAACGAAACCTTTTTCAAATTTATTCTTATACTTAAATATCCTTACTCTATCTCCAATCTTAAATTTCGGCTTACGTTTCTGTAAATTCGGATTACTCTCATTCGAAAAATTATTTCCAAATATCTTCTTTCGTATCAAATCAGGATCGTCAGAAGCATTATTTGGAGTTTCTTCAATACTTGAATGAATCTTATTGTTATAATCATCAACAATTTCTGGTAATATTTTGAACCATTTCTGATTTCCTTGTTCTGCAAATTATTTGAATATTTTATTTTTTAACGTTTTATTAAACCTCTCTATTACTACAGCTTTGCCAGAATTTTCAGTGGAATAAATTAAATGAAATAGTGGTTTAACATTTCTATTATAAAACTCAGATCCTTTGTCAACAAACAATTTCTTTGGCTTTCTATTACTTTCCTTGAATATTTCTTCAAACGCATATTTAACTGACAGACCACTTTTGTTTTTTAAAGGCTTCACCCAAGCGTATCGAGTATATAAATCTGTAACGGTCAATGCGTATTTGTAGTCTCTTTCATTCGACATATGAATAAGATCAGCACTCCAAATATCATCTTTATTAAATACTTTTGCTTTCAATAGATATTTCGGCTTTCTATATTCTCTATGAATTTCGGACGCGTAGGTTTCATTTGCTGACGGATCAATACCCTGACCGAATAATATTTTAGCTTGTAAAGCTTTTTTAACAAACATTCTTTCAATTCTTCTTCTAAAGGATGGATTTTGAATATTATCTAATTCTTGAATCGTCTTCTTATCAGCTCCATGTCGAGAACTTAGGTCATGATTTTGATAAGCTAAATCGTGTCTATGAGCTGCTGCATCAGCTCTGTTTATTGGTTCTTCACTTGGCTTTGGACTATTATTCTCATCTAGTCTTATATCTAATCGAGTTCCTGGACCGGTATGTGAATGACCAGGAAGATGTTTTTCTTTTGAATACTTACTCCAAATAAATCCTGGAAAGTTTTCTAATGTTTTTTGTATGTCACCTCCGGAATGCAACGAAGTTGAATCACCACCGGTGTGTAGCCGATGGCCAGAATGTACTTTTAAGAGATAATTCAATAGATCTAAATTAGAAATTTTTAATTTAATTCAATATTCGGAATTTGTAGAACTTGTAGAACTTGTAGAATTTGTAGAACTTGTGGAATTCATTTTTAAAGATAAAATAAAATATATGTTTTACCTAATCATACTAGGACTTAGATATATTCCAGAACCATCCTTAGTTTCTTTTATGTCTATTAAATCATCAACATTATGTAGAATGTATTTGAGAACTCGTTTTCCTTCATCAACTAAATTTAATTTACTAATAAAATTATCTACTACTCCTTGCCCTCTAGCAACTTTCTCCAACTCTCTGTTATGACGTTTTTGCTCTTCTATAGCTGCCTTCTCTGATTTATTTTTATTTACTGCCTGGACAATACCAGCTGTCCCACCTGCAACACTTCCTGCAGCTACTGTGCCACCTATTATTAGAGGAATTACTGGAAGAATTCCACCATTCTTTTCTTGTAATTTAATATTCTCTATCATTGGTTTACTTATGTATTATTTCTTTTTGTTAATCGTAATAGTTTTAGATGTATTTTTGTCAACAATGTTACGTAGTTTTAATTCAACAGTTTTATTATTATTATTACTTTTTGCTTGTGACATTTTTAAGAACAAATTTTAAGTTACCAAAAATTTTAATTAACCAATAGAACTTTGTTCAGAGGCTTCAGCCGATCGGACCAAAGGTCCTCAGGTTACTAACCTATCCTAGCCATCTTTCCATTAAGAATTTCAATAGAATATTTTACATCTTCTAGCAATAAACCATAAGCCATCAATGAAATTGTGGAATCTTTCCTTTCAATATTAATTGTTACATCACAACCAGTCTTGATAATATCTTCAGATTGCGCACTTAAAACGAAACAGAAAATTGGATATAAATGTCTCCCCTCACCAGGAGTTAATTGTGGTTCAACTCCAAATTCTATACAAAGATTTCTATAAGCATCATATCCTTCCATAAATTGATTATTGGTATCATCGAATCTTAATGGATCAATTGGACATCGGGTTTGATTTAAAGCAACTTGTAAACTTCGAATCGTATTAATATGAAAAAGATAATTGTTCTTATCAAAACTTGGAGCATCATTTCTTTGAAAAGTTAGTAATAAATATCTTGGAGTATTCGAAGTTCTAGTAAAATGCCAGTTAAATCTTTGTTCAGAAAAAGTTACAGAACTAGCAGTACGCTTTAAAAAATTTACTGGAATTGGTTTGTTAGTATTTAATCTTTTTGCAATAGTTAATTCAACCTCTAAACTATGAGTGATATGTTTTATCCATCATTCAAGTCAATCAATTTTTAAATATGCTTTTTTCCAGTTTTACCAAAAAAGATTAATTCATTATTTGCTGTGCGATGAATTATTAATTTAAAATTTAATTGATATGATATTTTATCATAATCTAAATATCCGAATAATGGAGACAATGACCAATTTACTGTCTGTTTACTTTTCTTGTTAAATTCACGTCTTTCTGTATATGCACTATTGTTTGATTTATTTAAATGATTTGCAATATTTTCTACATCTTTCGCAATTCCTGCTGCATCTGTTCCAGCGTGAGTTAAATCATCTATAATTACACCATCATTAGTATCAGAAACCAACCTTCGATTTCATACTTTTTATTATTTTTACCAATTGTTACAAATCTAATCATTGTATCAATTACACCTGGAGAATCACTTATTGTTTCTATATTTTGAGTTGCAACATCTAAACGCATTTGTGTAAATAATCTTGGAAAGAAATTATTTTCTAATGCAATATTATCGCTATCTGGTAATGGTGTTGTAAAATTGGCATCACTATAAAAAGAATATTCACAGTGTAAAAAGCAATCAGGCAATATAGCAATCAAGCAAATGTAAATAACTTCGTTGATTATCAACTTCAAAGATTAAATCTCCTCCAGTATTTACTCTACTAGAAGATCCGGGATTCATAGCAATTCTTATATAGTCATTCTTTTTTTGATTGTAACTGACGAACGGAGGATCGTCTAATCTAAATTTATTTTCGATAAGAGAAGACATTTTTATAAAAAATAATTTGACTTTTTTGTTTTTCTCACACACAGAAGAAAAATTTCTCACACACAGAAAAAGTATTTTCTTAGGTTTCCTTTTCGAATATATTTTAGAATTTTGCTAAACCATTACCTAGCTATGTTCCATTACCTCTTGTTTCTTCAATTGATTTCTTCTCCTGTTTACTCTCTGATGGAGTACCACTCCTCAAGGTTTCACCTGTCACTGCTATGTTAGCAATTTTGTTTTTTGTTTCCTCTGAAAGTTTTTTCAATTTTTTTAGTTCTTCAGAATTATTCTTAAGTTTACGAATAGTTTCCAGTTGTTTTCTTCGTTTTGAGACTTAACAGCATTCGATATTGCACTAGCTGTACTACCTATAGCAGCTGCTACTATTGCAGCAGATGAAATCAAATCTTTATTATTTTTAATCAAGTTAACGATACTTCCTATATTATCACTGATTCCAGAAAATATTCCAGCTCCGCGGTTTACACCATCTCCTTCTTTTTGAATAGTTTCTACATTGTTACAATGATAAACAGATTTCATAGATGGTTCAAGTGCTATTTTATGATTTCAAGCAAAATGTTTAAGATTGTGTTTATAAATTATAGGCATTTTTTAGGAATAAATTTGACTTTTGGGAAAAATATTTACGTTAAGATTCACGTTTAGGATTAAGATTTACGTGTGTGAATGGACAACAACCGCGTGAAAACTTTATTAATTTTCTGTTGCACTTTATCTATTGCGTCAAGCAGCCTGTGATGTATTTTAATTTCTTTTCTATTAACTTGGATTTTCTGCTGATTCATCTTCAGCGCCGTTTTAAGAGCATTCAATTGAACTTTAAGAACATCTAACTGATTTTTAACAGCATCTAACTGTTCTTTATTTCCTTTAGCTTTTTCTTGCAAATTTTTCTTTAATTCATTATCTAAATTGATTTTAAGAGTTTTCATTTTATCAACTTTTTGATTAAGTGAGTTTACTTCATTTATTATTCTATTCATCTTTTTCATCTGTTGAGTAATTTTAGAACTTAATTCATCAACACTTTTTTGGAATGTAGATTGTAACTTATTTGAATTTTTAAAAATTTTTTTAGGAAGTTTTTCTAATTCATTTTCTAATTGTTCTTTCAATAGTTGTATCTGATGTTTATTTTTAATGACTGCAGATTTTAACTTTATAGAAAGTAATATTAAAATTTTTGACTGTTCTGAAATTTTTTTAAAAAGTTTTGCTATATTTACTTCTAACTCCCTAACCTTATTATCAAGTTTTAAAAATTTTTCGTTTAATGATTTGTCATTAAATTTAAGCAACTTTAATTCATTCATCAGTGGAACCAAAACATCGTTTATATATTTTTCTTTTAAGTCATTAATGTGTGTATCAACATATTGTTTATTCGTTAACTCTGCATTTTGTTGCTGAAGAATAGAAAGATGCAATGGACCAGATAAAACGTCTCCAGTTTTCATGATATAATTTTCTATTTCTATTTCTCATTCACGATTATTCGGGATATATGCACCTACACCAACATTTGGTAACAACATTTTTTAACAATAAAAAAGTAATTTTTTTTCTAAAAAATGTTCGATGCAATAAATGAATCTTGGAGGAAAAAGTTTCACGATAAAAATTTCAACATATTTATATTGTTAGCAATTAATAGCAATTATATTCGTCGCAATTAAGCGAGATTCAGCCACCCTAGTAGTAATCGCTGTTTGCTGTCTATCGATAATTTTGTAGTCGAAATTGTTAATGGTCATCACTTTTTTCCTTGTGGGCTGTCATCGCATGTTCACTTAGTGCACTTTTCTTGTCTTCATACCGTAAACTTCGCTCGTGTTCTCTGTAGCGAACTTGAAAAGGTCGACAAGTTTGACCTATGTACTTCTGGTCACATAGCTTGCAGGAAAATTCATAGATGACATATTTACTTTTGCAGCTATATCTCGGGCCAATGTTTGTACAAATGCTACAAGAACACATGCTTATATCCGATTTTTTGAAATTCGAAGCTAATTGTTTTCTTGTTTTCCAGGTTTACTAGTAATGCGTACTGGAATATCATACTTATTTTTTATTTTATTGATTTTTCTCAAAAAACTGTCTCCAAGGAAATCAAGTGTTAAATTCACTTTGTTTTCTTTTATGTTTCTTGATTTGTTATTTCTATCTTTGGGGTGCATATCATTTTTACTATAGCCATTATTACTTAGTCTATTTTTCATAGCATCGTGTGATTTATCTGAAGGGTCAGAGCATCGAGCCTCAACGTATTGAAAACTATTTTTTATGAAATTATTTTTCACATGGTTCGGCAACCAGCTATCCTTGCGTAAGCTTATGCCAGAGTGGCAAGGTTTACTATACCAATTATGTTGCAATTTTTCTCTTACCGAGATGCTTATGTCTAGGAAATTCAGACAGTCAGTTTCTGGAACTTCTAAGGTAAATTGTAGATTATCATCTATAGAATTAAAAGTATCTTGGATAGTCTGAAGTAAATTCCTATCTTTCGGGAAAGGACCCAAGATGATATCATCTATGTATCTTTTGTAAATTTTTGGACAAATATTGTGATCATCTTTTAATTTTTCTAGGGCTTTATTTTCTATACTATTCATATAAATTATTGCAAACGGAGGTGCAAAATGCGTCCCCATCGGACAGCCTTTTATTTGTAGATATATTTTATCATTATACGTTATTTCATAATTATACGAGACAAATTTTAAAAAATCTATAAGATCTGTGACACTTAAGCCGTATGTCTCGATTTGATTCCAATGTTGCTTAGCAAAATTTTTTATCGCTGTTACACCATCTTTTATGGGTATACTTGGGTACAGATTTTTCACGTCAAGTGAGACGAAAACTTTATCATCACTAACAAATTTTGACTTTTCCTATTCAATTCATTAATCAATGTGTTAGTACTATTGATATGTGCTGGGACATATTTAACTAATTGATTAAGAATGACACTCGACAGCCAATCTACTTTTTGAGTTGGTGTGCCTTTAGTAGACGCAATTGGGCGCAAATAAACAGAATAAACAGAGAAGCAAATAAACAGAAGACATGAGCTGAACAGATGAGCTGCTTTCGCTGACAAATTTGTATATAAACCCACTTGTACAGCATCAGTTTGTCACCCTTGACACAGTCTGTGTAGACGAAACGCGTCGGGTAATTTATTTTAAAATACAAAGAAGTCGTAAAACTGGGAGAGAATTTTCTCTTTACATTCATTAAAACACATAAAACATTAAAAGGAATTTCAAAGGCATCAGTGTCTAACCAAATAACATTTCAAGATTATAAGGATGCATTATATAATAATAAAATAAAAACAGCATGCATTTATAGACTTAATTTCAAAGAAACATAAAATGTATTTAAAAGAGGAACATAAATTAGCATTAGATCCATTTGATGATAAAAGAAAAATTTTACCTGATGGAATAACTACTTTACCTTTTTAAAATTTATAATTATTATTTAAATCCGTCTAGAAAAAAATTTTTATTATTTAAATCAGTCTAAAAGAAAAAAATTATCACTCCACGAAAATATTTTCTATCTCAAACGCCCAGTCGGGACGAAGCCTAGTCAGAGAACAATTGTTCGATAACTCTATCATGAATTTTTTTATCAATAGTAATTGTAATGAAGCCATAATCTTTTGACCAAGCATTGTTACACGATTGTTTAAATTCATCTTTATTTCTTACGCATAAATCTCTTAACAAATCACTTAAGTTTCTTGCATTTATTTCAAATAGTATAAATATATTTGCATTCTTTCTAATAACACTTCCGTCTAATGAATACATACATTGTGTTAAATAAAAAACACTACAGCTGTTATGTCTACCTCTTGTGAAATAATTTCTCTGAACTGACTGATTTCTATCATTAACACAATCATCAAAAATTACACAATGTTTCACTGTTTGATCTAGTTTACTAGGATCTTGCATATTACCACTATCATCTATTAATTGTATCTTTATATGCTTATTTTTTTTATTGGATTCTAATAAACTGATTATTTTTTGCTGCTTCTTCACACCACGAACTTATTTCTTCTTCATATTCAGATTTTTCATGTTCTTTGAATAATGAAGCAATTGCTGTTTTTTAAGATTATTTTCAAATCCATATTTTAAAAATTGATAGACGGGTTGTTCTGCTGTTGTTGTATAAATTGTAAGATTGTTATAATCCAAAAAATTTGGAGTCGTTAAAATTTTAAATAATAAATATGATTTTCCACATCCTGATCTACCACAAATAACTGACAAAACTTTATTAGATAAATTTGGATGATGATTAAATTTAAGTTTTTTTTATTTAATGCACTTCACTCATTTTTAATAAAACTTTTTTGAAAAAATTAAACTTCTTTAACCAAAAGATCTATCATAATCTCTTCACCTCCAAAATTTATTTCTTGTCCTTTCTCATCCGCAATTCTAATGTTGATGCTGTTAATAGTTTTTCTTGTAATAGGGAAATATATTAATGTTTGTGGAAATGCATTTAATCTATAACCAATGGGTACACTAAAAGCTGGAAAACTGAATATTAAATTTGACAATTTACCGTTTATATATCCTCCTTCAATAATGTCACAATGTAAAACAATTGAATTAATTTCTGTTATTTTTGTAATCTTCTCACCTAAATGATAGCCTTGACTGGTTCATATTACCCTTATTATTATAGATAACCTTGGTTTGCTTATTAAATCCTAATAGTTTTGACAGTGATCTATCATGACTAAAATCAACTTGATGATTTTCGTCTAAAGTAAGAGAAAATTCATTAACCGCCGGTTCAACTGCAAAATGTAATTGTTTCTTATCTTTAAATGGTATACCTAAATGTCTCCTAATTTCATTTGATATTGATTCAACTTCGTAAGAACCAGGAAGAAAAGTTAGTACTTTCCACATTTTACCTTTATCAGTAGAATATCCAAATTGATCATTCACATCTTTGATAGCGTTTTGAAGTGTTAAATGTGGAGAAACTAGTCAATGCAATTTGATAATTTTTATTTTGTTCCAAATGTAGAATGGGTTCTAAATTACAAGTGTGTGATGAAGTAGTTGTTATAATTTTTAACGTCGTACTAAATTTTGGTGAACCCAAAATCTCTGTTAGATTTTCTAAATGATTATTAATTTTGTCTAAATCTGCTGAACACATTTTTTAGTTAAAATTTTGAATAGATATTTTTTCCTCTGGAATGAAATTTTTTTATAAAAAAATTAAAAACAACAACATATTTCAGCTATACTTTTATAATCCTCTTCATTTAGAATCTTCTTTTCTAACAGTCTTTTCAATATAGCATGAATTTCATTGAAACTAGAGTTATGTCCTTCTTTTATTGCAGATATTAAAATATTTAATCTGTTTAGTAATTCTTGTTAATCTTATTGTTAATCTTCTCGTTAATTTAGAATTCTTGTTAGTAATTCCATTTAATTTTTAGTAATTCTTGTGGATCATCTGGCAAAAATACAGTTGTTTCTGTTTTAAAACCTTTTCCTACTTTAACTCCCGTTGATAATAAATTTTCTAATTGTTTATAACATCTAAGAGATTTTACTGCACCAACTCTATCTAACATAGCTTTATATTTTATGAGATCTTCTACAGCATAATTTTTTAAATCTGCTCCTCTTAAAAGATCAACAAAATTTCTATCTAAACTAAAAGGAGATTTATCTGGTGAAAAAATTAAACCTCGAAAAGGTTGTGGAAATATTTCTTTTTGTCCGAGATAAAATCTAGGTATTGTTTTTCCATCTATAAATGAAATAGAATGTTCAAACTGCATAGATTTTGGTAATTTCTTATTAAAGTTTGATTCTAGTAATCCATAGTCATCTAATATAGTTTTGTGCTCTGGATCTGTTATATCAATTTGTTTATCATTATTTGTACTTTCTTTTTCAAGAGTCTTAAATGGTTCCAGAGTTTTTTCATAATCAGTTTTTACTTGCTCGGTTTGCTGCATTTTTTCAAACATATCAGATTGAATACCAGCTTATATCATTCTATGCTGAGTATGATTTTCTTTCATAATATTTTTTTTTGTTTTATCAACTCATCTAATTGTTGGATTCGTTTTTGATTATCAGCTTTAATTTTATCCATTTTTAAAATATAATATTTGAATTTTGTGGTAACATTGGAATACAGCAAAAACATTTTACTGAACAAATTATTTTTTTATTGCTTTGGCGTCTGACATCTTTTCGTTTTTAGTTTTGTTTAATAAAGTTTTGCTGAAAGTTTCGCTTAAAGCTTTTAGTTCTTCTAAAAAAACTTCATCATTTTCTTCATTGGAAATTTTATTATCACTAGAAATTTTGCCATCCTGTTTATTTTTGTCATGAACTTTTTCTGACTGTAATTGAAATTATATTTGATTTACTTCATTAGCTATTTGATCAAATTTTTCAATCTCATCTAACGTAATAACATTATCATCACATGCTCTTTGAAAGTAGTAATGTAATTTGTCATAGACTTCTTTAATATGTAAATGTCTAGTTTTTAATGATTTTCGTTTCTTAGTTATTAAAGATTTATCTAACATTGTAACAAGTGAAGTTGTAAAAACACCCGCACCTGTTAAAGCAGTAGCAACTACTGGAATTACTAAAACACCTGAAGATATAACAATTGTTAAAGTACCTAAACTTATTGTCAAAAATGTTCCAATACCTTGTGTTACATTCTTAACTTTAGACCATCTCTTTCTTAATTTTTTATAATGCTCTAATCATAATAATAACTGAGATTCCTTATCTTTCATATACCTAACTCTATCTTTGTGTTTTTCGATATTCATCTTTTCGATGTCCATTAAAGTAGAACTACGTTCATTTATTATCGAAGGATATATTCTCGAGGTTCCTTCCACTTTCGTCGTCGCCGTCCCCGTCGAGGCTTCTTCCATTTCTGAGGTTTCCATTTTTAAAGAAATATTTTTCCCCTAGACTTATTTTAAATATGAATTTTGAGGGTTCGTAACCTGGTTTAGACATAAAAATGATTAAAAATTCATAAATTTTGGGATAATTAGGGTTATTTTAACTACTCCTAAAATTACCAATTTTTCTGATGTTGTGTCCTGGAACGGTCATGATTTGAGCAAGAAAATAATTATAATCTCAAATTTGAGATTCTTAACTTTTATGATTTTCGTTGTCTTGGAACGGTCATGATTTTCAAGAGAAAAATTGTAATTCTCAAATTTAAGATTTTGAAAAAATTTGAAAAAAATCATAACATTTTAAATACCCCTAAATTTATGAATTTAGGTCTTCATAACTTGAAAAATGAGCAAAATTCTTAAATTTAGTCGTTCTTTTAAATACGAAAAAATTTGAGAATTTTGTCATGGCCTGGAACGGTCTTCTTCCCATTACTGTCAGTTGAACTGTTAACTTTGTGCGCATTCCGCATTGGATTGTCATCATCTGGCCATGAAGCAACCTTTGCCAATTAGCGACCACTAACTCGACCACATACTTATGCGATTCCGGATTCTCCACCATAGTAATGATTAAAAGCAAACAAAGAGCTCGTTTGATGTTGGAGCATGACTTTCCAAGCATGACTTTTTTTGTGTCACAACACAAGCGCGCATCAGTGACCCGTTGTTAAATTTTTTTGTTATTAAATTACGAATTTCGCATATTTCTACGCGCAAGTAAATTTCAGTGTGATTGAATTCTTGCTATTTTCTATATGTATAGGTGAGGGTACGTGGAATAATGACAAATCCTATGATTTTTTATTTTGAGGAAAACCTTTTGCATGAAAAGGTTGGGAACTACTGGCCTAAGAGAAGCTTTTATATCAACAATTTTAAATCAACCGCAAAATTGAACTGAACAGGTGCAGGGATTTACTCTTTTTTCTGATACTTATGATTCAAAATTTACTGATGCATCACTAACTTTTCAGTCAGGTCATTATTTTCTGTGCTACTGGTACCCACTATGTAACTGATTGCATCAATTTAATAAATTAAGATAAGACCAAATCATTCTTGACTCTTCCCTAACAACTAAAAGGTCACATTTTTGCACAATATCATTTCAGATTACTGAACTTTTGTCTTTCGGCAGAAAATGATCTCAACAAGCGATTCATATTATTTGTACAATTATGTATAATTTATGTAATTATGTACATGCCGCTTATATATACACTGTGTTGTAACATGGATTATGCACCTCATCCTTGTCGCGCTGAAATCGAAAATTTTTCAAAAAATGCGAATTTTTTAGATTTTGCGATAAAATCTCTTAATCCAGATGCCTATAGTTGTATAAGTTCAAGGGCTGTCACGTGCTAAGTACCGAAAACTTAGAGTAAGTATGCCGTATAGAGTAAATATATTAGGTATAGTAGCAACTCAGTATTAACTAAATTTCCAATGTGTTTGCAGTTTTGATTTTATTAGATGAACTCAAGTTGAGACCCAGTACCACATGTGAGATATGCAAATTTTTACAGTTTTGAAGAAATTGCCACAGAATTGACTGATCATGATGGCAATACAGAAGAAAGAATAATATTTTACAAATCTTTCGTGTCATGACAACCTTGGAGAGGAAATGCTTATTAAATGACCTTCGACAGAAGTGTCTTACTTTAACGCCCAGGCTTATTAATAGGAGCATCTTCTTCAGCTTGATCATCTCACTTAAGCAGTCGACAATGAAAGAGTAAATATCACAATCAATTAAATCTGAGCTTCTAATCTCGGCCTAGCGAATATTGTGAAACTGTTAAGACTATTCAAAAGATAACGTCGAAAATATGTTGCCTATTACAGCAATCATCAAACGAAGCGTTGATGTTAACATTGATATCATGAGACATTTTATATATTGATCTCAGACAGTTTATCTACACGGTATACAATTTCACGGTCATCTTGCATGTCCAATTCAGAAATATATGGCATTCGGTAGGAATGCGACAATTGCAAGTCTGCTGTTATTAGCATAACTATTCTCGATAAATTCCTCCTTCGCATCATAAAAATCGATGTTTGCCGGATTTGGAAAAAGCCAAAGCCGTTGCACCCCTAAAACTTGCCGGCATACTGGCATGATGCACCACTTGGTGTAGTGCTACAGAAGCTCTTAGGTAGTAGAGAGAGAAGCTTGCTCCTTTATGATTCTCGCAGCACATCCCTTATCAAAATTTCGAAGGTCTTCCTCAGTCATCGAAAATAAAATTTTCGAAATGAGACATAGAAAGAGTGTCAATAATGGTAGAAGCGAATTAAGAAGTGCTTTAATCACTTCGTCCTGGCCAAAGGTGGGCGCAGATGATATGCTGTACGCAGGGAATGGTCAACATTGCAACTTTGATAATGACCAAGGAGAAAAGTCTAGTGCACAACTTTTCCTCGAAGGACGAATAAAAGTCCTTCCAGGCAATGCGAAGGGCTCTGCTTTCGAGCTGGATGAATTCCTTGGAGACGCAGAAAGGCAGATTGCAGAGCGCAGGGCAACAGTGATGACGCAGGGGTCGCATGAGTCTAATGAAGGACTGCAGAACTACAGGCTGTTCTGTGTTTATTTATGCTAGGTTTACCGTGTGACTGGTGATCATAAAACATTGAACAGTGCACTTCAAACCTTGAGAAATGAAAAACAGCTTTTTTATTCAATAGTGATTTATGGTATAAGGAGGCGTGTTTTACGCAAATGCGGTTACGCACATCGGGCTTTGTTTCATTTGTAATACTGTAAAATTAATTGTGCCAGTGAATGCGATCACAGATTTCTGCCCAATAGATTTTCATGATACATCCAGATGGCCACTCAAAGTAACGCAGTTATCGTAAGATTCTTTCGTGATAAATCTACTTCAAAGTATTCCTGACGACGGCTAAAGCATATATTTCCGCATCATACATGCGATCGTGGATCTGTACATTGACATTCCATTCTATTTGTCAATATAGATTACAGAACAGAATGAACCTTTGACACATGAATTCTTGGAATTCGTTTTATTTCATTTTGAATATTTAAAGGCTAACTGGCAAAGATATAGCCAGATGTCAACACGAGTACGAATCAGTTCTGTAAGTGGCATTTATTACTTTCTCAGATTTATCAATAACCATCAACTTGAAGCCGCTAAGAATTTTTGACAAAAGACGAAATTTGAATTTAATATTGAATTTTATAATAGAAAAAGAAATTAGAATACTAAATGTTAAAATGTCACATCACATATGATAAACTAGCTCACGCACTCAAATATGACTAATGGTAATGAATTTTTCGTTTGTTTCATTTTTTTCACTTCATTCATCCTATCACAAATTCAGCTAGGGACTATCCTGATAGAAACTAGATACAAAATATAATAATTTATGCAGGAAAAAGGCTTGCACCCTTTCTACGTGCAATATGCTTCTTTAAAGTAGGGTTCGCGATATATATTCAAATTTACATGTATATCAATTAGTATAAGTTGGAAATGCATGTTCTACAAAACAGACACACATTCCATCAGCAGCCTTTCATTCCATCAGAGCCGGATGAACTGGCCAATTTGGTCACACTTTGGCTCCAGGTGACCGGATCAATATCACTAGTCTTTGTAAGACTCGTCTTCATAAGCAATTGATTATTCAAATGCACTTTAAATGGCAACCCCCAACCCACGTCCTCTCTACGTCTATTTTTTTATCTAGTGATTTTGTTTTGTTTGCGTCGTCATTTAAATTTCACTTGAAGCGGTCCACTTCAGCAATCTGGGACTGGTTAGAAAACTATGACAAAGCTGATCGTTAATCAAACTTGTTTCCGCGATATTGTGCAATCAAAGCCGATCAAAGCATAGCGGCATGAGCGGGATGAACATGTCAGAGTGCATTAGATCTATAGATACAGTAGGTGACATGCCACGCGTAATTACGGAACACCCCAAACATCCGTGGTTAAGGACATTCCATTCTTCTACCCGTGTACATACGCGCTGCACTAAGAGTCAGAAATCACTTGATGCTTCATGCTGTTAAAACATGGGGAATGTTTATGAATACGCGCGGGCGAGCGTTTTTATAGTTTGCGCGTCGTCTACGGTTGTCTGCGTTGCCGCTTGAACCACGGATAAGCATGTTCTGTCTTCCCTGAGCATGAAATTGGGGTCCTATCACATTGTCTAGCCTCTGATACATGCAGACACATGAGACGCAAAGTCTATATAACAGGACTGCCAGCTATGCTAACTTATATAACAGATGTTGCAGCAATGTCCCGCATAGCCACGGATGTTTGGGGTCATATGTAATTACGCGTGGTTCACGCGTGAATTACGCGTGATTGAGCGTGGCATGTCACCTAGTGTATTAATGAAAGCCATGGTCGGATTATGCTCGTAGAGTTAGAAACAAAAATGTGGCTTGTTTCAAAAACGCCTTTATAGGGTTTAGAAAAACTCATTTTTTTAATAAGTGCAAGTTTGCAAGTATCATTCATTGGTTATTTCAAAATGTCCTTACTGAGTAGCATATTTTGTTGACAGGGAAGAGTCAAGAATGATTTGAACTTTTCTTCATTGCTTGGATGAAGTCAATTTCGATTATCACAGGGTAGGTAGTGATTGAAATTGATTGCATCAAAATAAAAAAGATGAGGGGAAATCATTCTTGACTCTTCCCTATCAGTAAAATGATTCATTGGCGATTAATTGGATTACAGTCTCTAATTTTTGCCTTTATTCATGCAAAAGTGCTTTTGGCATTGAAACATAGGGCGTAGACTCAAAAACTTCATGCTGCATTTTTCTAAATGAGACAAGGTTTCCAACATCAATTATGCAGCTAATTTGCCAAAGTAACAGAAGGAACAGCTTTTCAAACCCTGTTTCGAAGTTGGTTTTCAAATCAGGTTTTTAAACATTGAATTATAATTCTGGTGTGTAGTTTGATGCCGTGTATACTGTTAAATATGCTTTTAAGCAAACCTATTCTTTCCACGGTACTTCTATTCTTTGAAAGATACTTCTATTCTTTCCACCCCCACATTTTCCATTGTTTCTGAATTCATCGAATTTCGTCAAACTTGGTCACATTGGATTTAGAATAGACTTGATCTGTCACTGGGTGATAGTGCAACACCACTAAGAAGTCTTACTTGACCCCTTAGATGAGGGATTGGTACTTTGGATGCTCAATTAGAAAACAAGATACAGCTGTTAGTCTGGGAGCTACTGACACTTTCTTCCTAAATTCTCGCACAAAGGGCTTAATAGCATGAATTTGTAGATCTTGAAACGCTGAATACAAAAATCAAATTCATGAGCATCACAGCCAGTCGCTTTTGCTTATAGGTAAGGTTAACGGACACCCATTGGAATCCTATGGTAAAATTCAGGAAATATCTATGGATTGTGAAACACTTGGCAATTTTCGTACATTTTCTTTGCAGAGAAGAAACTATTATCAGAATCACATGAAATTTGAAACATTATTTAGTTCAGAACATCAGCTTCGATATAAAAGTTGAAGTGAGTCACGTGATTCAGTATTTGATGTTTGAGAGCCTCTACAAAATGAGTAAATTTCATGTTTTGACTTAATTTTGGCGATTTTACTCATTTTGTAGAGGCTCTCAAACATCAAATACTGATTCTGATAATAGTTTCTTCTCTGCAAAGAAAATGTACGAAAATTGCCAAGTGTTTCACAATCCATAGATATTTCCTGAATTTTACCATAGGATTCCAATGGGTGTCCGTTAACCTTACCTATAAGCAAAAGCGACTGGCTGTGATGCTCATGAATTTGATTTTTGTATTCAGCGTTTCAAGATCTACAAATTCATGCTATTAAGCCCTTTGTGCGAGAATTTAGGAAGAAAGTGTTAGTAGCTCCCAAACAAACAGCTGTGATCATGAACTTCGTCGGAATGTTGTCTACACTGCAGCTACAGTGAACGACAAAGCAAGTGCTGGGAATTTTCTACAAACCACAAACCAGAGGAATTTTTGCACACTCAACGCCTTTGTGACGCTAGTGAGACTGCACTTAGGAGCAAGAGATGGCAACGATGCAACACTCGAGGGTGTCAATCCCACTATAGATTATTTTCGGATTACTAGAAAACCCAGATCGCGGGTGTGAATGCCTAGAACACACATGATATGCAGTTGATTCAGACATTCATTTTTGGAATATTTTATGAACATGCGGCACTGGAGACTTACAAATAACATGCTGTCAACATTGCTGGTACTGAAATTCACAAACCAAGACAGCTTTTTGGGCTATCTATTCATTTAGAGTGGTCAATTTCAGAAAATAATGCGAAATAGTGGATTAAAAAACAAAAGGAATCAATATAACAAAAAACAAATACCATCAAGGTCCTTGCTTGAAAATATTCTAGAAACACTTCGAAAACCTTAGTAGGGATGTAGCACTTAAATATGTTTTTTTAAATCAATCCATCCTGGAAGTTGATATGTTGTCAATATTGCGACATAAACTATTTCCTCAATGCATTGCGCTATAGCACATCAATGAGATTCCAAAATCCCAAGCTCGGGATTGCGCGATTGAAGAATCTTTTATATGCCATTTTACCGTACGCTAGGCTTATGCTGTGAACAACATGAGGTCAAATGAAAATAATTTTTCCTCAATCAATTATTCCCGGGATTGAGTTAACCAGAGACTAATAATGTAAACAAAAACTGTGGTCGAGTGAGCGATTTTCTCAAAATGCTCATCTTCAAATTGGTCATGCTTTCAATTTTTTTAGCTTCTGCAAATAACAAGCTCAAATTTTAGTCTTGACTTTCAGTCAGAAAGCCTCATCTATGAATTATTAAAAATGCAACGCTGAAATCATGTTGAAATGTGAAGAGCCCACTTCATCTTCGCCAATTTGTCTTTCTTTAGACGGAATGCAGCTATATTGTGAATTTCTCAATCCCGTGATTTTGACCCTCCAATCCCGGGATTGGAATCCCTAATCCTGATAACTGATAGTTGACCTCCGTTCATACTTGGGAATTGATAGTCGAGACTAATCCTGCCCCTCATTCTCACGAACCACTCCTAAAATTAGCCGTTACAGATAGAAGTGACCTAACAGCTACTGAGAGCTCCACTTATAGCTGCTCTCAGAGCCCGGTCACACTACTAATGTCTATCAGCAAATAATTGTACAATTGTTCCTATTCTTGGTTCATAGTTGTGCCAGGCGCTTTGAGGCCCGTAACCAGATCTGATCTACAGGGGGGGTCATGGCCCCAAATGAGAGAAAGTTGATGTGAACATCATCAACCGACTACAATCATGAATGAATAATGTCTGCATTTGTAATTTGAATGATTGTTGTTATTTAAGTTAATTAATTATGTAATGAAAGACTCTAATGCATGATAATGCAAACTCCTGTATATATTGTGTATATACTGATCAACTATCGCATATGCTTATACATGAAATTACAAGTTGCATAATTATTGGAAATGGAAGGAGAGGATGCCGACATCTTGAAGTGTCAGTAAACATATGCAGATACTGTAGATTTTCTCAATTAATGCGATTATGACATTTCTGTTAATTCTTCCTGTCATGTTTTGTCGTGATTGATAATGATACACCTGAAGAATTTAGATAGAATGTACTTTGATTTTTCTTTCAGAATGTCTAGTTAAAATCTGGACATTTCCGATATAAACAACAAAGATGAGACGCACTGCGATGTAAACGGTCAACACTCGTTAGATGGTTGGTTGTTTCTCTCCTACGATTGATCTGTGCCGACAAAGAATTTCGTTCTCGTCAGCCATCAATCAATTCCCCCTCCAATATGTTCTCACTTCCGACGATCTGATTGATTCGTTTTATTGGTTGCATATTGATCATATAAATAACTATTTTAGCAGAGGGGGCACAAAAATTAGCAAGGAGGCATTGAAGTGTGGTCACACTTGAGAGCTTGCTGACTATCCGGTATCATGCTAGTGGTCACGATGAAGAAAACTGTTTGAGAAAAAGCGTCGACCAAACGATCGACGCATGTCGGTCTCCTACCCCCTCGAGAGTCAACACTTGAAGCAAAAGTATGCAGTTCTTTTGCTCCATCTTGAGTTCTCAGGGTTTCTCACAATAGGTAGAAGTTACTTAGAAGTTTCTATAATATTCAAAGACGTTCATCAAAGTTACTATGAAGAACCCGGTCACACTATCTCTCAGGTAGCACCTATATTTCCTATATTTATATATAAAAATTAGAACAGTACTATTCTCTTGCGTTCATCGTCCATTCTTTCAACTATTTCTCCTCTTGCCATGATGCAAAACTTTGTCAGTCACCAGCTTTGAAATTACATTCCGTTTCTGAATTACACTGACATATAAGTTACTGCCAACGACATAGAGTAGGAATATTTAGGTAGAGTGTCGACTCAAACAAGTATCTGTATACAGTGAAAATTTTTATATGAAAAGATTCAGTTTTTTGCGGAGATTACGTTCCTGCGGTCCAAAAATTTATTTGAACAGTTTTGAAAAAGTTATAAGTAGTATGAAACAAGTTGGATATCAAAAGCAATGAATATTTGCTAATAATCATCCTAGCTAAGCGGAAATTAAGCTAATTTGCAAGGGAATTTCATGAGCAGCATTATAATGGAAGTCTTCATGAAAAAGTCAAGATCTTATTTTGCTTTCTTTGGCTTTTTTATCTCTATTACACGAATATTTCAATTTGGAAATCTCGCTCTATGAGCTAATAGATATCTAGATAAGATTGCCTGCGGAGCGAATAAATTTTTGAAGACTTCGGAATATGCCGTTCACTATGAACTTTGTCTATATCGTACGTATTTTGTCAATTTTTATCGTCTTATTCAAATTATCTTAACTTTGACTTAGATGGTGGATAATTTAATCACCAGGAATGATATTTATGCTTAGTCGACATGCGATATCTAATATTAGCTCTTTCCAATTGGCAAAACCTCATTTATTTGTCTCGTGAAAATTTTGATTAATTTTAGTTGTACAGATCTTCATCTCCACTCCAGTAAAATTCAAGCATATCTACTGACTGTGTAGTTAAAGATGCCATTGTATTACATAATTACTTCATCGTTATCGTAAATATAGGCTTCAAATCGATTCCTACACCCAAAACACCAGTAAAAACGCACGCTGTTCCATGCCCCTCTCGTCGTCTCCGGTATATCCGCAAATCTCCTCTATATCTTTTTCACCTTCCTCATTACTTGAACTCGTAGAAAGCAGTGTCCATTCCAACATCGTTTTCTTGATCATTTTCAGCTGACGGCATATCCGCCTCATTATCACTTTGGTCTAATATCCATGCAACCTTTGAAGAGCATGTGAAAGCACTCTGCTTGGTGCTGGCATGATGTTGGATTAAAGCACGTTTTGTAGCTATATGGCGCTATGGATATTAAAATGCATAAAATTGCTATGCAATGCATTCGCCAGATGTTTTACATTTTCAAATCACGGAATCGTATTATTTTCCGTGTGACGTAGGGCAATGACAGTTGAAATTTTCTCACAATCGCTGAATTTTCAAATTGTACAGAACCATAGAGATCAAAATCTATGAGCTTTATCCTACTGCATTATTTTACATACTGTGTATCTAGAAATCGCAGTTTTTCAAATTTCTAGCTCTCTCGCTTACAGGCTACGATAGCTGTGTTCAATGCCAGCATTACACACTGTGCATTTAGAGGTTGAAGGTTTTTAAATTTCGCTTTACGATCCATGTATAAACATGTAAATATCTTGCTTTAATGATCTTATATGGTATGTATATGTGCAGCTATAACAGTGAAATAATTATGAATGGTTTTTGAAAATGTTTCCGACGATAATCAGAATTTGTCAATGATTAAGACTGACCAACAATTCTCCTTAACAATATTATAGAACATGGACTATTTCACACGGGAAAATGCGCGTCTAGCTAATTCGTTAAAAATGGGAAGTTATGCGATTTTCCAATGCGATTTTGTTATTGACATTCGATTCACGCGAATAGTAGATATTCGAATTTATAGGCCTTAAAATTATGGACAGATTAAAAAGCATGCCGGAATATTGACCATTCAGTATTTATGTGAGGACGTTTTACGTTCGTAATACAACTTAATCAAGATGTCAGAAATAATACAGCTCCTAAAAATACGGCGCTCGACATCCTCTTCTGGGAGAGTATTTCAGATGTCGAGTGGCGCTCGACATTCGCTCCTGAGGAAGCATTTTAGATATCGAGCGGCGCTCGACCGCTCGACATCCGTTTTAAAGGTTGGAAATACCATAGGTTTATTCGGGTTGAACGGGTTAATTCAATTTTCACCGGCATAATTTCATGATTCACTCAATTCATGTTTCATTTCTTGAAGCTGAATAGTGATGTGGACCCATTTACATCTTTCAAAGTTAATTGAAATCATTGTCTTTGATTATGTGATTTTGCTCTGCCACTGGCAAGTTGCCTGCGACATGATCACGCCTAAAGAAAATACTCTTGAGTACAGATGAGCGTCGAGTCGGGTTCGGGTAGGGTTTCGGGTTGGATCGCTCATCTTTACTCTTGAGGTTGAACATGAAAGCAATAGGATCCCATTGAATTGCTAATTTAAAAAACATTTAATCTCCAAGGCTGTCATGAGACGGACAATCTATGAAATACCATCACTCCTTCTGTATTACTGTCATGATCAGTCAATTCCGTTGAAATTTCTGCAAAACTGCAAAAATTTGCATATCTAACATTTGGTGACAAAACCACCTGAATTCCCCCCGAGTTCATTCAATAAAGTCGAAAGTGTATACACATTGGGGATTTAATAAATACGGAGTTACCACTCTACCTAATATGCTTACTCTATGGCCAACGACTTCAAGGATGTATTGCTCTAATGTCATCAAGATTAAAATTGAATTTTTCTTTTTCAGATAAAGCGAATAGATCACAATGCTGCAAAACACTGCTTATTTTACAATGAATGCATTATGAATTAATCGTCAGATCAAATTACCATGCAAAAGATAGGACTTGAATTCGGCCATTCAAGATATCTTGACCTGTTGCTCTGACCAACTGAGCTACGGACGCTTACATTCGACCAATGGCAATTGGCAGGATCAAGTCTTCGCCAACACATATTGTCATGGCAAGTAGCAAAAAGTGGTAAGCATTTTTAAGTGTCATCTTTAAATTCGTGCATGTACATTATAAATTGTGAGGTAAAATTAATTGACCATGTGGTGCGAAGAACAATATTGGCGCAAGCCTTGATTGTGATTGACAGGAAATGATGGGCTTTCATTCCTTATTCAAATAAAAATTACAGTTTGAAAATATGATTTGATGCATCATTAGATTTTCCGTTTACGGCACTTGGGGCAAGAATGCTCGATCAGTTTTACAAAGAATTGGCTCTTTCCTATCCCTTCAAACTGATTCCTCACGTGATGGGATAGACAGGCATTCACGGAAGATAGAGTCCATGTTTGCAGCGTGCCAACGCCCGTGCTTTGCTTCTGCATATGGGGGTCAATGTAAGGGGCCGAGATCTTTGCGATTCCGAACTCCCATCTTAATATCTTTCCATTTTGCTTCACTTAATTTGCCTTTTGTTGTCTGCTTCAGAATATTAATGTCCTTTTGTAAATAAGCTATACTCGACCAGGCAATTTTGCATCATCTGTTTAGGTATATTTATGTTTCGTATGTATACATTTTTATTCTCTTGAAATATAATCTTTTTCAAAAAATTTTGGTTCAACTTTAGTCAGCTTTAATTGTAGCTGAAAACTTAATGATTGGTTGTAAAATTAATTAGGCCGACAGGTCTTTTGGTCAATGAAATTGTGATCTCAATTAAGCTTTTGTCAAATTTCTTTAAAGTTTCGGCTTTTCAAAGTCTTTGAAACTTTGAATGAAATCCATGTCAACATGTCATTCCGTGCATTATTGTCATTTTACCAGGATAGTGTTGTAACTCATGCACTATGAATGTATAGGTCTATGCATAGAAGTCTATGGTCTATGCATGGACTCCTAAATGTAGATTTAAGTAAGCCATGATATCTAGGAGTTCATAGACTATGCAGGGACTACTAAGTTATCTATATAGCTACATGTACCGGGACGTACAACTGTCTGGCAGTGGTCTGCCAGCCGTAGGTCGGTTTTTCAGGTGACGCAAGTATCTGCATCGTTGAAATGCATAATTTACTGCACCATGATAATTTAGACATGCTGATACTTCAATGTTCTCAAGGCTTCGCATAGATGAGCAAATGCTCTCAGGGTCTGTGCTAGATTGCTGGTGGTTTCGAGATCGAGCAGAGGGCTTACTTGAAATTCATCAAAAATTATCAAAAAGAACTAAACTTATTCAATATGTTACCGGGTACACAACTCCTGTGACAAGTGGGGTTGTCATCCATGTAAATCCAGTCGGAGGAAGTATCACCCGATTGGGAGGACAATGTAAGAATATGTCCTTGCAAAACATTCACGCATCCATCGAAATTCATGCTATCCCTTTGGATATGGAGTTCAGAACGGCCATTCATCCATGCCACAGCCCAAATCACATGCAATGTCAAATGATCTGGAATTGCGTCACCTGACTTCATCAAAACTCTCAAACAGCCATCGTGACCACTGAGACAGAAGCTTCATCACTCCAAGCAACTGGATTGTATTGAGAATGCCAGCGGCAATGTTGCTTTGCCCACTTCAGCCTCAAGCTCTTGTGGTTGGCGGTCAATTCGATCGCTGATGGTCTCTTGCGGCTTCTGAAGCTCTTGCTGAGTGCTCACTTTTCAGGCGACGTCTCACTGTTATGACAGAAACCGTCGGCTGTCGACGTAAACTGGTTAATGATTTTTTACTATAGAGCCAAAATAGATGACATCATGACAAAAATAGCACATCGAGCCACAACTCCTTCGCATCTTCGCGGAAAACGCAATGGATCCAAACTTGAGCTCTACAGTATCTCACTCACCTTGAAGTAAAGTTTCATCAAAATCCATGCAATACTGTGTCCTATATTTGAAAATGTCTTGACTAAAGAGCATATTTTGTTGATAGGGAAGAGTCAATAATAATTTGATGTTATTTCATTTATTTTATAAAGCTATCAATTTCAATCACTACTCAATGATCATCTTCAGGCGAAAAGGAATTTTGACACTGACTTATACATCAGATTCAAAATTTTTTCGTACAATGACAACATAAAAATGTGACATGGAAGGGATGATATAGGAAATGGGTAATAGAGACATGTATGGGGCAGGTAGTACTGGGTTACATAGTACCAGTAGCATAGAAAACGATGACCTGACTGAAAAGTTAGTGGTACATAAGTAAAATTTGAATCCTAAGTATCAGAAAATGAGAAAATCCCTGTAGCTGTTCAGCTCATGTTTGTTGTTAATTGCTGGTTTTCATTTGTTGATGCAAAAAGCTTTCTAGCTGTCTTTCTGTAGAATTCAAATTGAGGGTTGTTTGAAGTGGTCATGGTTACAGAAAAGTCAAGCAAACTGAGAGTATTCTTTACCATTAACTTTTCAGTCAGGTCATTGTTTTCTATGCTACTGGTACTGTGTAACCCAGTACTATCTGCCTCATACATATCTCTATTACCCATCTCCTATATCATCCCTTCCATGTCACATTTTTATGTTATCATTGTACGAAAAAATTTCGAATCTGATGTATAAGTCAGTGTTAAAATTCCTTTTCGCCTGAAGATGATCACTGAGTAGTGATTGAAATTGATAGCTTTATAAAATAAATAAAATGACATCAAATTATTATTGACTCTTCCCTATCAACAAAAAAAATACTGTGTCCTACACGGCCTTCACAAGTTTGAAAATATAGCCTATTCAGCGACATTTCAAGTTTTCAGACACACATCGACCAACAACGAGTCGTTTTTTTTCATGTTGTGAAGGCTGTGTAGGACAGAATATTGCATGGATTTTGATGGAACTTTACTTGAAAGTGAGTGATGTACTGTAGAGCTTAAGTTTGGCTCTATTGCATTTTTCGCGAAGATGCGAAGGAGTTGTGGCTCGATGTGCTATTTTTGTCATGATGTTATCTATTTTGGCTCTATTGTAAAAAATCATTAACCCGTAAACTCCTCAATTGCGGCTAAAGACAGAGAGGAATCGTTTCTTGCCAAGCGAATAATCATTCGATCTGTTCGAAAACTTGTCTTTCTTTTCAGACCGGAATTCGGTCATCAGATCCAACTTTTCAAAGTCAGTCATCATGACAAAGGATGAATTCAAAACCGGATGAAAATTTTGCTTACAACCATAGAGTAGAGGGATATAGTCTATATTACTCTATGTTTACAACTTATCTGGATCAACACTTTGATCTGGCTATGCAGACGTCTAGACACCATAGATATTGAAAGCCTGAAAATGACCTTGTTAGCGAAAGAAGCTGTAAACAACTTTTCAACAATCAACAGAAACAGAAAATTGTGCAATGAATTTGGGTATCATAACTTATCTCATAGTAAACCGATTTCGACGAACAATACATCAAAAGAATGCCCCGAGAAAGCTCTTTCACTTTGTGTTTCATTATCATGCTCACATGTTTTCACATTGAAAATGTGAGATTTCAAAAAAAGGCGATTTTGACATTTTGACCTCAGTCCACCTTAAACAATGACGGATACGAACGTACAGTGGCTCATTGAAAAGCTGAGAACACAGACTCTTGAATGGTGCATAGCTTAGCAATGTAAAATGCGATTGAAAAGAAAGAGAATCGATTGAAGTTTGACACAATTTAGGTGGTCCGTTTTTTATGATCAACTCGGTAGTTATCCTGTCTGTCTTTTCGACTACGACCTGTCAATTGTTTATATCCTATCATAATCCGTCAAACATCATTTTGGTTGTGTTAAAATACATTAACCTTCTGAATTGTAGATCAGAATTTTGTGAATCTTAGATAGAGCGATATGTTGATCACCATTCACTATTCCAAGATACGAGTACATATCAAACCCCAAAAATCATGCCATTTTAAAGGGCATCAGAATTAGGTACAACCACCTTGTCGATGTATTGACCTTCCACTTCAAATGCAAGATGCTGGAATATAATATCTTTCCCATTCAATTAGGCAACCATTTGCTGTTGTTCATCTTCTATGAGGTAAATATTATCTTCCATTTTTTTGTTCACCGATCGACTATTGCCATTATGCAGCTTTCAAACTGACGTATCCTTATCAAGGATGAAGCTAGAAATTGTATGTTTTCTATCTCTAGAAATTTGAATCTCAATAATCATGTAAAATATATGTACTATAGTGTGTCACCATGCTTAGGCCTAACGGCCTTCGGTTAGTAAGTTCTATAATGACCTTAAATCATACATTATCTATTGCGTTACTACATGTATTATGCAGTCTAATCCTTGTAAACAATGCAATATATTTAGCGCACACATGTGTGACAATTCAACATTGTCAATTTATTCGAAATTGTTGAATGAGATGTTAAAATTTTGGGTCTTATCTTGATGATAATGGATATTGATGTCCACCCGATATTGATTCTTGACCTTCGGTTTATCTAAGATCAAAATTGTTCCCAGACCCAGCCTTAAAGTACTTCAACATCGTATGTAAATGAGACATCTTCTTCGAGAGGCAAAGTTATGAAAATGCTAAGGACTTTGACCGCCGAATCTTGATTAAGAGATCATATGATTCTTACAGAAGGACAATCTTGTGATAATTAATCTAAGTCAGTTCATTTCTAACAGTAAACTTGCAGAATTGACTTCAAATTTCCGCAGGATGTCAAAAGCAGATTACAGCGAGGTAGGTGAAGATGTCATTTTACACTCACATGATGCATAAGCATGTCCAAGTTAATATATAAATCAATTCAAATATATCTCTTGTCTATCATAGTTAAACAGGCATGTTATCGTGCACGATTGCGAGATTATACTGTTGCAATCAAAGATCGGCAATGATAAAATGATATTATTATATTCTGAGGAAAAATGTTATCATTTTATATCATTTTATAAAATTCGGGAAATGATATCATTTTGCATCATTTCAGAAATAAAATAACATCATTGCCGATCATAGGTTGTAATTACACATGTAGGCAACATGAGCCTCAACTGCCAACGTGTGGTTTTTATGTCTAAGGTGTAGGAGAAACTATCCTCGACATACATACGTGACGACTCAAATAATCAACCTCGTGTCTGTGCCTCGATTTGCATTCATCTCATTTCAAGATCCTCGAACTGCTCTGTAAAATTTACAAATTGTTTTCTATGCCTTAATAACAGTTGCTTTCATTTTCAAAAATCAGTTGAATGATTCAATTTTCATTGAGTATTTCTCGAAATTAAAAGGAACTCTTGAAATTGACTTCAATTTTTCTTATTGCGTTTTTGAGGCAATCACATACTTTGACAATATTTAGACTTCATTTCGACTTCAAATTATTTTAGCCTAGTATGAAAGTACAGGGTGACTCAAAAGTCTTAATCGGGTTTCAGATTGAGATTTCTCAGCAAGCATTTATACTATGAACTTAATTTTTCGTTTATGCTGTAGAGGAAGAACCAGAATTTCCAAGAATGCTTGCTATTTATGTACGCTGGAAATGAGCTCTTCTAACTTTGGTACAAAGAATGACGCGTTTTTTGAAGTTTTCAAAAGTCTTTGTGATTGTGACTTTCGTCACGGACTGTACTGCTTCAGGAATCTTCACTCGCAGTTCTTTGATGTTCGTTGGCCTATTCTTAAACACCATTATCTTGATATGACCCCACAAAAAGTAATCAAGAAGCGTCAGATCTGGACTTCTAGTTGGTCACTTGATCCAGTGGCCAGTGACCGTTTCGACCAATCCATCGATTAGGGAATTGGATGTTGAGAAATTCTCTGACTTTTAGACCCTAATGAGGGGTGCGCCATCTTCATGGAAAAACATTGTCATGTTTAATCGTCGACAACATTCAGTCTAAAATAAATTGCTTAGTCAATCATCACAACATCAAGAGCATGTTAATGTAACATAATTTGAGAACATCTACGCTCATGTTTTGTGATATAAATATTGCATTCTGTTCTTTATACAGATATATGTTCTTTAAACAGTTAAAAAATGATTACCGTCAACTTATCATGCAGTTATCATTTTTATTATGTTATGTTTTTATATGTTATCATCCCTACTCTATCTCTCAAATAAAGTTTCCAGAATCATGTTTTCTAGCCTGTATGAATTTTGGAAGCATTGTGCATTCCTCAACATATCTATTGCAAACTTATTCCAGATCTTGAATAATTTCACTAAGCCTACATGGGATAGTTTATATAACACGTGGAGCTTAGAGGTGCAATGAGTAATGGATTTCAATGCAACCGGGGGCCTACTACCCGAACATCCGACAGTAGATATATCATATTATATATACCGTATATTATCACTAACTTTTAGAATGTACTTGTATCTATTCATGTCAGAGCTTTTAACACCGATATTTCATTATTTTAAGTTGTACTGTGTCTCATTCTTTGTAATTATGATTTTCATTCGACGAGAAATAAACACCATTTTTATTATTATTATTATTATTAGATCGTGGACAATTGTTTGCTAACTGCACACGAAAAATTTTAATTGACTTTGTACAGGTACAGCAAGACTCTCGCTCGGTATTGGGACACTCACTGAACTGAAAAATTGATTACAAGTTTGGCGAGCTCATTGCTCAGAATCTTATCCGTCAGCTCGCGGTCATCCATGCAAACTCAAAAGATCTGAATTTAAACTGTAGTGAAGAGAGTTCTCAATTGAAGTCACAAATCACTAGAATTCCTTCACAAGTGAAGAAGTACATCTCACTTCAGTGAGTCACTTTAAATCAACTTTGTCCGTCGCTGACAAAACATTTCGTAGCATCAGCTCATTCAGTGATAATAATAATAATGAAGCGTATATTTCCAGCAATTAAATATCAGAAAGTACAAGATAAGGGTGACACGGGAAATAGAGCATTACACATAATTATACAAGTAAAAGTAAGGTCAAAGTGAAAAAGTTTGGCGTGAGAAAATTATTGTGAAGAAAAACACAACGAATTGTATACTGAGGACTTGTAAAGAATGAAAGAAATCAACATGCGTGCAGTTGAACAAGACGGTAATCGTAAACGACCACTTGGTAAGCGACTCGGAAGTAAACAGTTTAACGGATGGTCTCTTGAAACCAAGGCCTGACGGAATAGCCGTAAACTTTGTTTTTGTTGTACCTTATAAAAGTCTGGTAAGCAATGAGATCTGCAATGAGTGTCACAGATGATAAGATGACAATGTCTGATAAATTTGTCGACAATCTCTGCTGAGCATACCTCCCACATGGATTTGGCAACCATAATTTAGAGTCGGTAAGATCAGACCGCCATAGATCACAATTATTTCGTCCTTTGTAAGAAAACTTTTCAAAACTCTAAGTAGATGAAGAAGTTTACTCGCCTATTTCAACCGATTTTCAAGATGAGTAGACCAATTCATCTGGCCGTTAATCGCAACTCCAAGGATATTTATATCAGGAACTGTTGGTAACACATTTTCGTAAATACACAACTCAGGGGGTGACGAACGTTTTCAAACAAGCAAATGTGATGTTTTTCTGTTATTAAGGGATAGGCTATTAGCCTGAGTCCAACTCAAGACATTGTCCACCTCCGATATGAGCCTATCAACAATTAGATTTCTGTGAAAAATAAAAAGTAATAGGTCGTCGGCATACGTGTACAACAAATTATCAGGGTGAAAAGGACAAAAGTGAGCTGATAAAAACACAGAAGATAGAGAGAGGATTGCACCTTATGGAATACCTGAGGCAATTGCAGTTACACTACTGGACATACCATTGAAGCACGTAAATTGTTTTCGATCAGGTAAGTAACTTGCATATACCAATGAATAAAACCTCTGGGTAAGTTTCTTTGAAGTAAACGACGTATCAAAAGTGTGTGAGACACAGTATCAAAAGCCTTCGAAGCGTCGGAACTCACAAGAGAAATACCCGTCACGTCGACCTCATCAAGTGCTTGACACATTTCATTACACAGAGAAATCAAATGACATATCGGACTAGACAGTTTCTTGAAACCGAATTGATTGAGTCTGTAATTCTCATACAACTTGAGACGAATTCTATCAAAAATCATTTTTCAAATATTTTTGGAAGACAGGGTAGGACGGAAATCAGACAACACAGGAGATTTACACTTCGGAATCAGAGTAATCTTTGACATTTTCCATAGTTTGGGGAACGCATTATAAACAATAGATGTATTGATGATGTGGGTAAGGGGTCTGCTTAAAACGTGAGCAGTTAAAGCAAAACATTTTGCTGGTATACCATCGCAGCCTACACCCATGGAAGATAAAAATATTGATAGCTCATCAACTTCTTTAGCATCAATTAAGTCACACCAAGGCTGATCAGTGTTAGATACTTGCTCAAATTCAGAGTCCACATTGTAGATACTTTGGAAGTAATCATTTATTGTCTCTGCATCAAAGTCGCACTTGTTGGATAAATTTCTTCTTGATCTGTTTCTTACGGATCAACAACGTTCCAACCTTTTTGCTTTGTAAGCAGCCTTTTGACCATAAACGCTTTACTGAGTAAATAGTATTCTGGACCTTCACTTTATAATGAGAATACAGCGTTTTTGGATTAGATTTTTAGTAAGCGGGGTTATCCACGGTTTATCTTTTTTCCGATAAATAAACTGTCGCTGTGGGTATACTTTCGACTGCTGGTTCGATCAAATCATAGAAAAGTTGAGTTTTTATCTGCATCATCCTCAGAGAGATATAGCTGATTCCAATTTACAGAGCCTAAGTACACCTGTAAATTGGAGATATTATCTTTTCTGCAATCATAAATAGTAAATTCTTTATGTTCAGTCAGAAAGTCGCAATTACCAGGCAGAAATACTACGTTATGGTCAGAAGATGACAGCGGAGGAAGTACTCGACAAGTAATGTTATCATCAATGATACTTTCATCACGATAAATCAAATCGAGAGTAGCATTCCCTCTAGTGGGGACAGAGACGACATTCCGAGCATCATTGAACAATTCAAATTCACTCAGATCAAGTCTGTTAAAGTCACCACAGAGAGTAGTATCAGCCTCAGAGTAGTGATTCTTAGCTTTATCAACAGAATCGCATAAGAAATCCGCAATCGAATGATTGATGTCGGATTTTAGACCAGGAGGTACGTAATATGCATAGAACACAATTTTTTATACAAAATCAGAGTGACATGATCTAATGCGGAAGGTTTTACAACATTGCTTTTTAAAATATCCGATTTCATGCTTCTCTGAACCCAGACCAGAACACCACCTCCTCTTTGATAAAGACGATCAGCGCGATATGATATGTAGTTAGGAATTTAAAACACATTACTGTCTTGTTCCTCATTTAGCCAAGTCTCCGTAGCAACTATGACTCCTGGGTGAAACTTTGATACATGAAGACACAAACCGTCGAACTTGTATATAATAGAACGGCCGTTAGTAAGCAAATTGTTTCAGCTTTGAGGGACTGAATGACCTTGCGGTAATATAGATGCGATGTAAAATCTTTAAGGAAAAGGATTCAAAGTAGATTTAGCGACAACAGTGCCTCTGAATATGACCACGTCTTCACAATTAATTTCCTTAAATATCTCCTTACATCGGTATTCATCTTCTGCGGTCTTCATCTACTCTCTCCCTTAGCGATCCCTCACTAGAGTCTAGTGGTGAATCAACACTGACACACCAGATCAAGAAGCGTGAAACACTATTCAAGGCAGAAACAATGGAACAAACGAATAACCCAAAATTACTCGGGATCAAAAACAACCATCCAAAAAACCAACACCACAATGAGCAAAAGGATCTCAAGAGACACCAGATTATATCAAAACTCCCCTAGACAATCCGCTGGAAACCGTATATCTACCAGCAAACCCACAACTCGAGCAAGAGAGCAAGAGATTAACAGAATTAGATTGTTTAATCGCATTATTTTGCTAGAAGTGCAACCTGATTCAAAATGATGGCACATGCAGGAACTTACTAAGTGTGCAAAAAGAAATTTTCAATGCCTTACAGAGATAGGAAAAATAGTCGTGCGTCGCTTGCGGATTGCTGTGAATTCCTTCAAAATGCTCTGATCAACACGATTCCTTCAGATTCGGAGAATTCATATCATTGCGCAAAGGTTCTCTCGATAATGTTGGGCCCTCCGATCATTTTAAAAAAAGTTAGCAGGCGCATGAAAAAACGTTCACAAACTTCTCTGTAGAACTTGACATCGTCTGTGTCTCTTTGCTATGTGATCCGGCCGGTTGACAACAGTCACTGAAACTTTGCACAATTTGGCGTGTTTAATGTTGAACTGGCTGCTCATTGTTCGATTGCTATGGTATTATGTCAGCAGATTGTGTCATTTCATAGGCAATACATGTTCCAAAGCTTCCTGTCTAGTCAAACAGACGAAGAGACGACCGGTCTAATTCTGTGAAGAGACCTTCCACCATGCACGTTACAATGGTGAGGTGTTTTCGTGATCAAAATATTCATCTCAGAGGTTTTATCGCTAGAAAAACTTCTATTATGTTGGAACTTGGAATCTGTTGACCACTTAAAGCTTTCTTGTGGAAGCGGGATATAGGTATACGCATGTACTATTATTGTATCAATGTTACTTTTACATCAATGCCCGTTTGGGTCATTGTTTTGATCATGGTTTTGATTATATGTTTTCAATTTGCTTGTGTTTGATTGACTTTGAGAATGCAGCTAACATCATCGTAGATTATTGAGTAGGCCTACAACTCATCAGATTAATAAAAAAGGCATTATGCGTATTGCTGCTCATCGTGCTATCAAAGTGCGAATAATTGCATTGTATAATATTGTAATAGATGACTCTGGCTTAGAGTCATCGCTTAGGTGACGGAGTACCGGTAGGCCTACCATTCATGCATTTCATGTATGCTACGTGGAAATTGAATGATGTCTAATGGCATAAGGTGAATAATGGCATAATACGCCGACCGGCCCCGACCGACTTCTCTGAACGCCGGCTTGGACATCGGACCGGCCCCGGCCGGTTCCATTCCAACCCTGTAATTAGATATCAAGGGTGTTGTCAACTTTGTCATATACTTCACCAAATTTGACAACTTTGTCATAGAGTTCAAGAAAGCACCGAGTTTTGTGAAGTTTTGACTGAGTTTCTGAAATGATCCCAAGAAAATATGTTTCTTTATGTATTTCTTGGAACTCGCAAATGAGAGAAGTATCGAGTGATTATCAAGTCGCAATTTCACTGACTTGCTAATTGCAAATTAACCGGGGCATGACTGCGACTTTAAATAGGGAGCTGTGTTGATGTTGAGAGATGTGAACTAGATCTGCTGATGATTCCTACTATTGGATGAAATAACAGCTATTCAGGTCTGTTTTCATTTTTCAACTGAGGATGCAACTCAATATTCAATTATTCTATTTAAACCTATTCTATTTTTTTCTATTTAGTATGACTTATTAAATAAAACTGCATATTCTTGACTTCATAACTTGATTAAAATAATTGTTCCACGGCGAACAACAAGTAAGAGTCTAGTGCGACAAGTTATTTGTTGCACAGGAGCACTTGTCAGATTATCACTAGTCGGCACTCCAACGAATGAGGCGCCATGAGGTGCGGGGCTACCTTCAAATTCAGCTGTACAAGCAAGATGGAAGGCATCAAATTTCACCAAGAAGTGTCACGGTAATTTTTTCAGAGACAATTGCGCAATCGCAGGGTAAACATCAAACGTAAGGTGTCAAGATGAATTTTCCTGAATTGCAGTTGTGCAACGACAGGGCAATTACCAACTTATTGGAAGGAAGCTACAATTACAGTATATCAATGAGTCACCAGAAGTAAAGGTTGAATATTTGCAACAAGGCAGTGTTTACCATTTTTAGAAATACAGTGAATTTAGTGCACCGAAGTTTACAACGATAATTAATTGCAAAAAAGTAGGTCTGCTCATCAAGATGAAAACCTCTCTATACAGGCTTAATTAATTGAGCAACCGTTTAAATGACCAAAAAGAGTAAACTTTGTTAAAAAAAATAGTCGATAAAGAGTAAAAAGACGTTGAGAATTTTGTGAAAATGATGTAACTGTATTGCCACAAGTGAAAAAGGTCAACAAAAGAAGTCACAGCTCCCAACATCACCGAAAGAAATTACAAAGAAGTGCAGCTACTTTATCATCTTACTATTTCTTTTTCAAACATACGGGCAGGAAGTTACTTGTTGAATGTTGCAGAGCCTTCACTCTTGCTTTCGTTATCTACTTCACTCTGCAAGGCGATAGATTAGACCTTCTCATTATTTCAATCTGATTTTAACCTTTTTTACGAGCAACACATACAAAACAATCGAGTCAACTGAGTTTTAGGCAATTATTTTAGCGAATTTTAACTCTAACTCTGGAAAAACAATGTTTTAGTATGCTGTCTTTTGCCTAACTTGAATTTTTGCTCACCGAATATTTATAAAATTAAGCAAAATTGTAACGGAAAGGTTAAAGATAAGAAGCGTTTTCTCGTTCTCATCTTGTGGTAAAAGAATTCATGATGGAGAACTGTTGAGATGACCTTGACTTTTTGACCTGTCAAGTGGTGGTCTCATCGATCTTGGAATATCCTTTCCTGGCTCTCCATTTTCTTACTAAGTGTTGAATCTTGGTTTTGATTTCGTAGACGAAGACTCAGGTTCCGCCTCACCAATTTTTACTTCATTAGCTAATTATCGAAAACTTCTTGACAAATAGCATGGCAATCTCTTTTGTATCGAGTTGAGACAAGAGGATCGGCAGCAATTTGCAGGAATTTTGTCGTGTTGGCCGAGTGGTCAGACCATTTGGTCCTCCTCTATGGTTCATGTCTCTCATTTTTCTTTATGAATTGTTCTACGAACTGTGGGTTATTTTGGGTTTCAATTTATTATTTTGGGCCAACAATTTTGAGTTCCCTAATTTTCCTTACGATTGTGCAAGACTTAAGGATGAGATTTCATAGTACTTTGTCAGGTAGACTTGTACATTTATTGAAGTGAAAGAGAACATATCGTGTTTATCAAAGGCTACGATGTAATTCAATCCATAATCAAAATACTGCTGCAAACTGAAAGCGGCCTAGGGAAATTAAAATTGTACTGTAATAATAGACCCCTACGAAAGATTTTGGTTTATCTTCACACACGCTAACTTCATTCTACAATGTAAACTGTAGAGTACGAAAGCTGGCTGATTTTGAATACGAAACCGATGTACAAAACGAGAACAACAAAATGTGCGAAAGCGCTATTTTCCCGTGCTCATACACTGCGAAAGCGATTGGCTTTCCTATTGGATTATCTTTATCATCCAATAGGAAAGGCAATCGCTGCATCGGTTTCGTAAGTAGCTTTGGTATTGCACAGTTTACAGTGTATATTGACACTTTCATGTCTGCCCAATATAGGCCTGCTGTATATACACAATTAAAAGATAATGTTTTGCTTTCTTACAGGATGCGTTTGAACACGATTTCTAAACAAATAATCGATTGGCAGGTGAAAGGACGCTGTGAACCACTTGTTGGGATCCTTACAAGACCCACGGAGAAAAAAATAGCATGCGATGGGAAGACTATCCGTGAGCCCGACATGGAAGAACCTTGGTCAGGATTGCAATGGACCGCAAGTTTTGAAATGAAAATGATGACGGTTTGTATAAACAGTTAGAAAGCATAAACAGTATAAACGGTTTGTATTGCTGCAAGATAAGCAAAAAAGAAGGTCTGATTCTATTTGAATCGATCTTATATTACGCAGCACGTTTTCATTTTACTTGGAAATGGCTTGCATTTATCTACTTGAAAGTACAACAGAACTTCTATTGTGTTGCTTTTCCAATAGGCCTATAAAATATAGAATAATAGGCCTGTAATAAAGAATGCCGATATGGCCTCTTTACAGCAATTTCAACTACAAAGCTTGTTCTAAAGCAATTGCAACTCTTGCTTAATTGTTGCAAACTTCGTAATACCTTTTATGTAGAAAATTCTAATGGATCACAGAAAACAACGCAATTTGAAAATTCGATTTAGTAATTTATGCTTCTAGTCTTTATTTTGAAACTAAAAGAAATCACTATATGCCCTATTGCTAATGTGTATGCAACAGAACGATCTGTAAAACAATTCAAATCCTTAGCTCGATGATTCATCTCTTCATACGAAATGAGTATGATACTCACTCTATATTTGAATAGGATCAAAGAGCTTCTAAAATATGCTCAATGCAAAAACATGCTACAAAAGTCCGTATTGTCATGACTCATAGCACTTTGGCTGTCTTTTGGTAGAGAGAAGCCATACAAACGATGGATGATCTTGAAGGCGATTTCTGTACACCATTGACAAGCTCTATAACTCAAGCATAACTATATTATGTCTATATGGCGGGTTAGAGTGGTGAACTGTAGCGACACATTTCATAGACGGCTATTCATCACACGAGCAGAGTTTAGTCAGACACATCAGTGAGAATGAACCTCGAATCCGCCTGGAGCCTACAGTCAGCAGTCAGCAGTGATATGAAATTCGTGAAATTGCAGCTTATTAAGGAAAATTTCCATAATTTATGATGAAGGCACACATGCAACGCCTGAAGCACGGCAGAACATTTCAGGTTCAGGTTCAATGCCGTATCCCGTTAACCGGGTCGTGGGCGTCCCTCGAAGATCGTCAATCCACGCCCTTCTCCGTCTTCCTCTCTTCGCTCGTCCTTCCACTTCGCCTTCGATCGTCGCCAACACCAGGGTGTCGGGTGTCCGCTTCTAATGCACATGCTTTGTGCATTTCCTCCACTTGATATTCTCCAACAGTCCATTGTGTTCTGACACTTCCACTTTCGGTCGCACTCATTCGTTTTTTTCCGCTGACACCAGCTGATCCTTAGGAGCCTCCGCCAGACCAACATCTCGAATGCACTGATTCTCCTTTCGTCCACTTTTCTCAATGTCCAACTCTCTGTTCCGTACGACGCGATGCTCCTTATTAAGCTCTTCATAAGTTGTTTCTTCAGGCGCAGGCCGATATCTTTGCTCTTCCTCACATCCACAAGCTGGGAGGTGACGCTTCTGGCTATGGCCACACGTACTCTAATGTCTTGCTCAATGCTGCCTTTCGTCGCTGCAGTTGATCCCAGATACATGAGCTGCTGCACGCACTTTATCACTGTGTTCACAACTGCAGGTGATTGCTGTACTTGCTGTTCCGGGATGACCATTGAAACAGTCTTTGAGGTGTTGATTTTCAGCTCGAATCTCTCGCTATGCTTCTTCAGCAGCTGTGCCTCGCGCTCCAACTGGATCCGACTGCTCGCCAGTAAAGCTGTGTCATCAGCGTATCGGAGATTCCACAGCACACGTCCTCCAACGATTACACCTGCGCGCTCAGTCGGTTCGGCTTCCACTCTTCGCGAGATCTCTTCTCCGCACGTGAGAAAGAGGGACGGCGACAGAGGGCAGCCTTGTCTTACTCCTCGTTCGAATCTGAATTTCTCCGTGTGGTCTTGACCCACCCGTATCATGCCTTGTGCGTTTTTGTAGAGGGGTTTCAGGATCCAAAGTAAATGCCTTGGGACGCCAACTTCAAGCATCTACTTCCAAAGGGTCTGATGGTTGACCGAATCAAATGCCGTTGCATAATCCACAAGCATCACCCACAGTTCTTTCTCTCGATGACGTTCCTCAACGCAAGTATGCACCCGTAGTACCTTTGCCAGAAATGAAGCCGAATTGTTCTTCTGCCACTACAGGGTTCAGATAATGGGCCAAGCATAATTTCCATCATGATCTTTCCTGCGTGTGATGTCAAGCTGATGGTCCTGTGTTTGGCACAATCTTGCGTACCACACACCTTCGGTATTGTCACTAGCTCGGACATTGTCCAAACATCCGGCCATACCCCAGAATACCTAACGTCATCAATAATCACCTTAAGCGCCTTAGCCATTGTGTCGCCGCCTGTCTTCAACATTTCCGATGTCACTCCATCAAGACCTGCAGCCTTGTAAAATTTTAATTTCTTTATTGCTGCTCCATCATCACTTCTGGCTTGTTCTTAACAGGTGTTGGGTCGATCTAGACAGTGTGTTCAGATGAAATTGGTGACCTCTTACTAAACAAGCTTTTTCTATATTGGTGTCATCTGTTCTTTATTTTCTCAAAGTCATAGATCATTTCCCCATCTTCGTCTCTAATTCCCAGCCGAGGACTTGTCGTTCTTCCTCCACCTATTTTCTCAATCAGCTGGAAAACCTTTCTAGAATATCCTGCCATGCAGGCACCTTCGTCTTCCTTGCATTGGCCGCCATCCACTGCCGTTTTGGCACGCTTTTTTTGCCTGTCTACAAAGGTGTCGATATTCAGCACCTCGAAAGTCGATCACATTTTGATGTCTCCTTTGCTCAATGAGTTGTAGACATTCCGGATTATCTGCAATCCAGGGCTTTTTGACCTTCTGTGCTATTGTGCAATGCCTCTTAGCTATCACTTTCATCGCATTGGCCAGCCCAGTAGAGGTAGTAGGCATCCCTTGCATTGCTTCACTCAGGCTATCTTCATATGAAACCGCTACCCTGTTGTCCTACAGCACTTCCAGCTGTAGACGTTGCCTTCGCTATCTCTTTTGGTCTTGCATTCCATGCTCTGCCGCTCAGCCCACACCATCTGATGGTCAGAGCCGCAGTCGGCAATGCTCAATGTTCAGCTATTGCCACATCCCCTTCTGTCACGACGTCTAATCGCGATGAAATCAATTTGAGTCCTCGTACTGCGCCCGGTGACATCCAGGCATAACACCGACATTTTCTATGGCGAAAACAAGTATTAATCGCGACGAGTCCATTGTCTCCGAGCCAATCCAATAGTAATCGTCCTCTGTCACTTAACTCTACATATCCAAAAAGTCCACAGGCAGCATGCGTTGTCCCGCTTCCGATCTGTGCGTTCAAGTCACCCATGAAAACAAGGTGGTCTTTCCTCGATGTTCTGTCGAGGGCTTCCTGCATTGCCGAATACATCTGTAGCACTTCCTCATCATCTGTTTCACAGGTGGGCATGTACGTGTGCATAAACGCGATAAACGTGCAGCACATTTATTGAACGTAAATGCTTCAAATGGTGTCAAACTTTCAATCAAAGTCATACACGTAAGCTATGCTTATCAAAAGTTGGATTTGTAGAATTAATCACGATAACAGGTCCGGCTTCATTTTTCCCGCGAAAACCGATTTTCTAAGATTGTTGACTTCTGAGCTAACTTTACACATTTCGACGGCGATATTTTCAAAAATTACGATGATTCTCAAGAATTAGGTCAAGCTCTTTTGTTTAGTCTGTTTCTGTTTCCACATGACTTTATAAATAATAAAATTCCTGTAATTGATTATTTATACCAGGGTTTGTCGGTAAAAACTACCCTGGCTTTTACCACCTGGTGAAAACCACATAAAAGCCACCAGTTTTTGTACCATCAATTTTCGGCTAAAACTGGCAAAACTGGCCAATGACTATTTTTCCAGCATTATTGCTTTAATTTTTTGATATGTACTTATAAGGATTTTTTGTGATCATCGTCACTCGTGACTTTATTGATGAACATTAGTCACATTAAGTTCATTTTACTTTTTCATTATTTGATCAATATTAGGCCTGTATTTTCACGATTCAGACCTTATCAACGTCATATTTCAGTAAAGCATATACTCGAAGTGAGGATATAGATTACTATAAAACATATTTTTGTAAAGGTGTGCATTATTTAAAGCGTGCTCGTTTTTTGTTGCTTTATAAATTTTATTCATTAAAGGATGCAACAAGCGTCCATGCTAGAAAGAAATCACATGGCTTTATATAAAAACTTTTACAGGTGAAAACAGACTTTGCCGGAAAACTGGTATTCTATGAAGCCAGAAGGGCAAGAAAATCTGGAAATCCTCGGATGTCTGCGATTTTTTGCCTGCTGATTTCATATACTGGTACTCGTTTTTTCGTAATACTCGTAGCTTATCTTTACATCCATGGCGTCCAATAGGGCCTACTCATTGTGATTGCACGATTTTTTCTATGAAAAATACAACTTAACTTCTAGACATGGGCTAAGGGGCCAAAGTGGTGCTGAAGTCACGTATGTTCTAAAAGGTACAAGAAATTGGAAGAGCAATTGTAAACAAAGACAGCTTCGTCTGTTGTTCTTGATAAAAACTGATACCAAGTGGCTCTATCAGAGAATGAATGCAATGCTTTGCAACATAGAGTTGTAATTTACAAACAAATCGTAGGTAATCCTATGCATCATCACACTCAAACCCTAACCTGTTTTCGATCATTTCATGAAGTTTCGGAATTTTGGCTTTAACCGCTAGTTTTGCCACTTAGTGGCAAAACCCAGTTTTAGACGGCAAAAAAGCAACCCAGATTCAAGCATGTATTCGCAGTTCTAGCTCTAATAATCATTGCTCTTTATCTTAATAATGCAGATTAATTGATATCGTCTCCCCAATAAAAGGTTTGCTGTTGAAAATATTTGAAATTTATTGAGTGCAACTCCTTTCTTAAGGAATAAATTGCATTTTTTAGTAGCAAACCTTTTATTGGAGAGACCATGTCAATTAGTCTTCATAATGAAATCCAGAAACTTCACGTCAGCTGTAATGAACTGACTCTTTATCATAATTAAGTCGAAAGGGTAAAACTTGTACTTGTGGAGATGCAGGGAGTTCAACAGAAATGGTCACTTACGTGCGCATTGCTTTCGCAATTGATAGCAGATAAAGGCATATTGTTAGGATGTATTTCATTTTCAATTAATGGAATAATAGTTGCAGGTAAATATAATCAACGCACAAAGTGTTATGTGCAAGTGTTATGAAGCTGTTAATATACTTGATTGTTGATGAAATTATATAGATAATGGATCCAATGATTATTTAGAATCCTTCCGGATTACCATTTGGCGTCAAGTGTTGACCTCGCCGAGTTTCGATGATGTAAATGTAGATCCGTTTTTCTTAACGGTGGTCCATGTCCCCCCTCTAGTGGGGTTCATACGCATAAAAGGAGTAAAAGGCGGGCCAAGGGTATAGGCGAACTTGCTGATTTATTCATACGTAGAATTAATGTGATGCTATTGCTACTACCTCTAAAGCAATTTAGAATTCACTTTTTGAAATTACTGCTTTTTAGTAGTCCAGGCCGCAGATCAAGGCGCGGACGAACGTAGGGAGAGTAGCAATGTACATGGCTCGACCTGATGAGCCGCGAGCTGTTGTGATTTTGAAATACTCAAGCCGAGCTGAGCCGAGTCGTGCAATGCTAGAGCGGAGCCGAGCCGACGAGCCGTTTTAACTTTGGGCAAAACAAAGTTAAAATTCAACCTAATGTACAGTGTCTATACACATAGTTTGCTAACAAGTGCTGATTGTAGAACATTTACTGTATATAATTACAGCTGCATCATCAATCATAGATTGTGAAAGAATTCTTCACTTGACGATAAAAGTTAGTAATATGGTAACATAACAACGATTATCTTGTCTTATGAAGATTCCTGGTTGTATTGATGCAATATTTATGCATGGCTATGGTTTTCCTTGTCTATTATTCTTACAAATTACCCACGCTTATTTTCATTTTCTCCAACGGTCTGATGCATCTGGCTAATATAATTACGCATCAGTTTAATAATAAAATTTTGAGAAATACATTTATCGCAGCGCAAGCTACCATTTGAGGATGATGGTCCTTGACGAATAATAAAGAGCCTCTGGTCCTTCAATCTTAGCATAAGAATGTCAAAACTGTCCATTACTGAGTTTCGACAAAGGTCTTAAAGTCTGCAGAAAGTCTCCTAAATGAATGAATTTAAATTCTTTCAATTCTTTCATGATAAATCTGTGCTTTCATAATGTAATTTAAATCACGAAAATTCGGGAAATAATTCGATGTATTTTTTTTTAAAGTCAGATATTTTTTGACTGACAAATTCATTCATTTGGTAGGCTGCAAAATCAGCTAAAATGAAGAAAAATCAGACTTTGGAAAAACCCATTCCGCTGTAAAGCTATAAACCTCGCATTATAACTACGATTGCGAGTAGGCCTACCCATGAATATTGTGTATGATCAAAAGTTCATCAAAAAATATATCGAATTCGATATTATCTAAAAAAATAACTCTGAAGTAGGTCTTTCAATTCTATAAGTCACTATCCTGATAGTTTGGACTTTAAATAGGCCTACTTATTAAATACTACCAAATTTAGTTGGCCGACCACAAAAATTAAATAAATATCTATCTTATACCTATATTACACCTTACAACGGTATATTTTAAGCGAAGCAGAAGAACCGCGGCTCCGACCGGCTCGAACAAGTGGAGCCGAGGGAAGATGATTACAAGCCGAGCCGAACCGCCATCGGTTCGGCTCGGCTCGGCTTAGGTACATCTCTACGGCAGAGGCAAGAAAAATGTTTTTATCTCTGCCATCGGGCTCTTGAGAATTCAAAGATCTCACGAATCCTGAGATAGAGAATCACCGGTAGTTTTTTCATCAGTTGTGACCCTCTGTAACAGAGTCAGGAATATATATAAATCAAAACGACAACTGGTGCGATTTTTCCGATGCGTGTCCTCCAAACCTGACTACAAAAGCAAATAATGCCCGTCCTGACATCATATTTAGTAGAATGCAGTTTCAGCGCAGTTCATACAAAATAGCGCCACAATCTTGATGCGGACGAAGGAACGCGCACTTGCAGTCCCCTACATGGTCGTGCTCTCAAATCATGAAGCCCAAGGCTTACATTTGGCAATGTCTTGCGGGACACAGACTTTGAAAGAGATGAGAATTTGTAGTTTTTCTTTAAGTAGATAAGTGACACATGACGTGTTTTTTTCAATGATTCATGACGTTCAATTGGGTCAAGCGGGTAATCAGAAGAAATTCCAATAATCGGAGGTAAAAGCGAAAAAGAGTTGAGAAACTCTGTCTTAGATAGGGTCCTCATCACATTAAATTCAAAACAAAATCGCAAAATGCATCAATTTTGACAAGAAGTGTGATAAACATAGCATGTGAAAGCAGTCAAAACATATACGGTACACTGTACAGGGTGGTGAATATTTTAGAAAATATTAACGGATATTTTCAAGTATGCATGAGACAGACTACTGCAAGTAGACTAAGAGAGAAAATCAAAAGTCATTCGATATTGACTATGTTATAAATAGAAATCAGCCTTAGATGACTCACACAGTGGCACATGTTTTCAAGCGTTTTCACACGGTACCAATTTATCTGCATAACATTTATCAAAACTACATGCAACTACAGCACAGTTACCATTTCTATTGTGCTTTACTTAAGTTACCGGTATCTATTAGCATTCCTCACGTTAACATAATTGCACAGCTCTAAACTTCGGAGTGACTGTTCGACACGAGGTATGGCTTCACATCATTGCGACTCATAACTAAGAGTTATAGATCACAAACAACGGACATCTTCCATGGGGACAGCATTTGACTGTCGAGCTTTAAAAAGGTGCTGCAAGAGATAATATTTTTTAGCTGATAAAATGTGCCATCTTAAAATCCTTGCGTATATACGCAATGTCTTGACAGCAAAAATGATTCAGACCTAGAATAGTCGATTACTTTATCTTAGTTGCATAGAAATTTTCTTCAAGTTTTTGGATTATCGACGATTAGCAAAAAGTACTTTAATCAGGTATCAATGCCTCTTGATTTTTGCACTGTCTAAGAAATGAATGACAGGCTAAGCATCATGTGAGTAATTGAATTAATAATCAATTTATTGAATTAGAAAATGACGATCTGATGATGACCACCTCCAATGACCGAAGAATGAATTGGGCATCATTACTCCTATCAAAAATAATATTTCTTCCTTGATAAAATAGGGATCGCACTATGACTTGCGACATGTTTCTATGCATGCATGCATGTACGGGCATGCAAGAGGTGAGGTACTCACCAGCCAGGGCAGGTAGGCCTACGGGGTAAGATGCTCCACCCGCAGGTCATTAGTGGTGAAGAGACATTGCGTTCAGTTTGGTATTATTTAATTCTAATTATTTCTCAAATGTCTAATGAAAAAGATGATGGAGAGAGAGGTGTGTTTTATTCAAACCAATATGAATCAGAATTACAAGCTAATCAAAACTCAAGAAAGATCATAAAGATTAAGTAAATCAAAAAGTAACGAAGTTCATCACAGTGATCTTAATCACAAAATGTTCGGGACTGCATCATACACACATGTGATAGGAAAGAATTTCGACGCAATCTGGTTCTGCAATATGGCACCAAAAACCGACCGGAGGGTAGAAGAGAAGGCATCATCTTTGAATTTAAAGTTTCTTGACACCTCAGACTGCTAAAAAGGTTTACAGTCAAAATCCGACGTTTAGAAGCAACATCTGTTGCCGAGAGAATAGTTCCTTTAATCTTGAGGCATCGGTATTGTATTCTTTGAAGGTGATTCGATTCCTCAGATGAAAGACCAATAAAGGCTGAACAGACATATTCAATTAAGCTGCGGATGATAGCAAAGCAAATCCACATAAACTGTTCATCATTTGTTAAGGTCTTCATTCTTCTTAGAATATAAATTCTTTGCACACATTTCTTTTCAATGTAGTCAGTCAATGTGAATTGAATGAAAGAGTGGTCGAGTATCACTCCCAGAACTTTAATTTCTTCTTGAAATTTGACACTTGGCAAATGAGCTTCGGCATCAAAGAATTCCTTGAAACGACCCCGATAGTTTACAGGCCCGTTGTTTTTTTGGACGTTTAAGGACAGGCTATTCTCAGCTAACCATTGCGACACACTGTCAATTTCAATGTTGAGAGCATCGATATCGTGACGAGCCTCACCTTCCCTAATCCCAAATGACAGGCAGATATCATCCACGTACTTCATCAAACATGTTCTTGGTGACTTTGGCTTTAGAGATGGAGAGATGGTACGTATAACCCAAATAGTTAAGGTCCTAGTATGGACCCTTGTGGGACACCACTGCTTACATCTCTTACTTGACTTCTACTTCCTCAGTAACGAACTCGTTGCTTGCGATCTCTCAGAAAATCGGTTAAGAGTAAGACAAATCCCGAAGGAGGGCCAGAAGCATTTGCTTTAAAAAGAAGGTCTCGATGCATAATCTTGTCAAATGTTTTCGAAAAATCGAACCTATGAACACCGTGGCTCAAATCTCAGGGTTGTCGAAGTAAGAGGTGAGAGATTCATGTGCGGCAATGATGACATGAGTCGTTGACGATCCCTCTCTTACGCCAAATTGGGAATCCCCTAACAGCTGTGAAAGTTGTGCTCTCAAGTCATTTAGGAGTGCTCTTTCGAGGATCTTCGCTGGAATCAGTAGAAGACTGATGGGTCACCCTTCTGTTACAGATGCATTACTCGTTTTCATCATCGGCACGACGTCAGATATTTTCCACATTGAAAGGAACTTCCTTTGATGCACACACGTTATTAAATGGTGTATGGATTCAGCAAGGAATAGTGCAGACTTCTTGTATAGCAATGTAGGAACATTTTGTCACTGCCAGTAGCCTTTGGATGAATATGAGAAAGCATCATCCAAATTTCTTCAATACTGCAGGACGGAAACCAGTTGTCATCAGCAATATCTTGAATGTGAAGCGTAGAAGGAGGGTTCATTGAACTAAAAAAGAAGTCGTTGAATTTATTGGCAACCTCAAAGTTGGAAGAGGAAAGGGAGCAATCGAGACAATTACTGGAGGATTCACGCTCCATTTTGATGGAAGACCACATTCCTGTAACGGACTTAGATTTTTCTTTAAAATACGTCGCTTTTGCTTTGAAAATTTCATCCCGAACTTTGACCTTGAGGATGTTATATAATCCCCAATTTCGCATACGAAAAGCATTCCAACGTCAGTCAATCAATAACTTCACCAGAGGAGTCATCCAAACCGCATCGCCATTCGTCAAAACACTCGATTTTGAGGAATCGTGCTCAAAGCTTCATGCATGTACAGGCCGGCCATAAAGTCACGCAGGATGTTCAAAACACCCTGTTCCCAGGCATTCTCACCTATACAAATCCAAATACTGTGAATATATTCTCCTTATCATGGCAAATTGTCTGGTATCTCGCGATACCCCCTTGTACAAAGAACTTTGATAAAGATCTGCCTCAAAACAAATACTGTATTTACGTCACTCAATCTTTCTTCTAAGATATAATTCAACTCTTTATTCAAGAAATAGTGTTCCAGAGCAAGTTTTTATAAGAAAAACAACTTGTATTCTATTCGAAATATTGATTGGTAGCGTTAACAAATAAATGTAGCCAAACAAAATGTGTACAGTCTATGAATTCTCAATATGACGACCTTGGTTAAGTTTCAATTCTTCAAGACGAACCAGAATATTCTCACAGCTTCTGCGCAATTCTGACGGGGAAATGGAGCTCATTTCTTCACAAATTGCCTCTCTAAGCTCATCCAATGTCGTCGGACACCTTTGATACACTCTGTGCTTTAGAGCACCCCAAAACCAGAAATCCGCCGGTGACAGATCAGGCGATCGTGGAGGCCATGGACGATCAAAGCATCGGCTGATAATTCTTGTCCCAAACTGCTGCCGAAGATAATCAGCCACGTACCTCTTTATGTGAGGAGGCGCTCCATCCTGTTGGAAAGTCGTCTTAGAGAGCATTCGCCTTTGTTTCAGCAATGGAACAACATGACTCTGGAGCATAGCAAGATAGGAATCACCGTCAATACTGCCATCAAAGAAGAACGGTGGTAAAATCATTGTTGACGTAAAGCCTCCCCAAACGGTAATCTTTTCTGGGTGTAGAGATGATGAGACAGTCACATGCGGATTAGAAGCGGCCCAAATAACACAATTTCTGGTAAACACACAACCATTCAAATAGAAATGAGCTTCATCAGTCCACAAGATCGAATCAAAGAACCTTGGATCACGCTCACACATCTCTGTGAAGAGGTTTGCGAATTGTAAACGCTTTTCATAGTCAGTTTCCTTAAGTTCTTGGACCCTTTGGATGTGATATGGTCGAAGATGTAATCTCTCATGGAAAATTTTCTTGACAGTCGATTGCGGTACTTGAGTGCTGGCTGCGACTCTTGTAGAGCTACACACCCCTAGCGAGTGTCGCTTCTTCAAATCCGTCAAAGTTTCTTCAACTTTCTGAACTGTGGCATCGGAAACTCTTGGGCGTCCACATCGGGGCTCATCTTCAGCACTGCCGGTAGTTTCGAAACGTTGGATGAGACGTGAAACTGTCGTTTCACAACAAGGAGGATTCCTGATACCAGTTTCATTTCGAAAAAGTCGTAATGCTTGTTTTGGAGAGCAATTGGATTGATAATAAAATTTCACTAACTTTATACGGGTCGGTAAATCCATTCTTTTGTTTACACGTGTGTTCGATCGGTTCTTCGCCGCAAGTGATGACTATTCAATCTGACTTTCACTGACTTGATTTCGCAGTGAATAATTAAATCAGTTCAACACAATTCACAAAAATGACAGTTCGATCAGATGCTGGAACTTTAATTGAATAAGAATGAAGAGTTGAATTATATCTTAGAAGATAGATTGAGTGACGCAAATACAGTACTTGTTTTGAGGCAGATCTTTATCAAAGTTCTTTGTACAAGGGGGTATCGCGAGATACCAGACAATTTGCCATGATAAGGAGAATATATTCACAGTATTTGGATTTGTATAGGTGAGAATGCCTGGGAACAGGGTGTTTTGAACATCCTGCGTGACTTTATGGCCGGCCTGTACTCATAAAAATGCTACATTTCTTATCATCGTCAGTGCAAGAGTGATAATAATACGTTAAGTCATTTGACAAAAATTTTTGTTCAGATTCAACACATGTGATTCTGATAGTATGCACCAACGAGATCCAGCTTTGTAAAAATTGAGCATCCAGAAAGCGGAGATGATAACTGATTTAGATGTGGAACCGGATATCGATCTGGTGCTGTTATTCGATTTAAGCAAAGATACTTAATGCTTGTTTATCTATTGGACTAGATGAGAAGTAGACCTATCAGCTGTGGGACAATTACGGTACTAACGGTTGAGGGCAAGAGAACCATTACGGCAATGGGGTAATATTGCTATTTTGTTGGCTGTACGATGTGCGGCAAAAAACCTTAGGAATGGCATTTTATATAAAGCTCAAGTCACTGATATTGTATGTTAAGTTTAAAGAATTTTCATTCGGTAGTTTCTCTGAAATGTTTTTTAAGATGACCGGTTGTAGGTTATACATCAATTTATACAGTAGTATCAATATCAGTGAAGACGCATTGGGTAATTGATAAACACACATATCTCTGTGTAGAATTCATGACTATGAACAACTACAGTGATTAAGTGAATACTTAATTTACTGAAGTCTGTATCAATCAACGAGGTCCGGAACATTGTGTTTGAACTATAAGCAATTGTGCTTCATCATTGAATGCTCCATTTCAGAATGACATCCGAAGAATCATTTACGAAGAAAAAATGGTTGGACTTTGCGGGAGCTGCAGATTATCGGTAAAAGAATTCGACTTATATTTAAAGTGTGAAAAGTGCTGTTCCATTTGAACTGTACCCTTCTTCCGAACTACGAACTAGTCAAATACATCAAAATTACTGAAAGAAAGTATACATGTAAATTATGTATCACAAAGCTTTACGATGCTGAACTAGAAAGCATTTCACAATCCTCACATAGCATGATATCAAAACAAAACAGAACAGCATGTAATCAAAACAAGAACACAGAATACACAGACAAGCAACACTGAATTTGTGAAGGAAAAGAAGAAACATGAAGCCGAAAGACAATATTTTCTAAAAGTCATTCACACTTTTGAAATAGAAATGAAGGAGCAAGACGGAAAAATGAGAGACATGCGAACAAAAATAGAACAGCTACAGCAAAGAAATGAAGAATTGAAATTTCTTGAATCACAGATCAATCAAAAGGAAGAAGAAATATTGATAAAGAATAATCAAATCGAAGAATTGAAATTGAAAGAAAGAAGAGAAGAAAGAAGAATATTTCGGTTGAACGATGAGAGTGATGAAAGTAAAACAGAAGATGATGAAGACGAAATCAAGAAAGTTATGAGAGAAATATTCAAAAAGATTGGCAGTATCGAGAAAGAGTTAAAGAAAAACTTCGAATTTAGACAGCAGCAAGAACGACAACTGTTGCAAACGCAGCAGCAACCACAGCAGCAACCGCAGCAGCAATTGCAGGAGCAACAACAACAACATCAAAATCAACGACAACATTGGCAATTGAGTTATACCCGAAGAATAAAGTGCTTCCACTGTGGAACACTAGGCCACCACATTCGACATTGTTGTCATGGGCCATGGAGCCGCAATCAACGATATCGCAACAACAGTCATGCCCTAACAGATACCACTACAACAGCAGAAAAACCTATGAAAACAGAAGACCAAGATACGAAAGTGAAAGAAGATACGATAATGACAGCAAGTATGGAAATGAAAGAACTCAAGAAAATCGAAGATACTGTGAAAGAGAAGAAAGAATACAAGACGAAGAACGATTCAGGGTAGCAAGAATGGAAGATGCAAACAGACGCATTCAATACACACCAATAAGACCGTATGTTTGACGCACTGATAGAAGGAGAGGACGATGAACCAAATACAGACAATATAAACGAATTGAAAATAAGTTATATCAATATAAACGGCCTAAGTGATGATAAAATAAAGAATGCTGATATGATCTAGGACATGGATAACGCAGATATAATTTGTTTTTCTGAAACGCATCTAAAAAATGAAAGTGACTATCCCCTAATTGAATGCTATTAAGGTCAACATACTACGGGATAGAAATCAATAAAGTCAGGACGAAATATCAAAGGCATATCAGTGTACATAAAAGACGAATTAAAAGATTTGAAAATTGATAAAATTTTAAGTAAAAAAGGAACAATTATAATAAATAGAATAACCCAAAAATGTGAACAATTATCAGACATTTATCTGCTGATATGCTATAGAAGTAACAAGGAATCAAAGTACAAAGATAAGGACTTTTATGAAAACATCAAAGATTACATTATTGAATATAAGATGGAAAATATACTAATTATTGGTGATTTAAATGGACGAATTGGTTTAGAGAATGATAATGAAAAGTATGGATTTCCAAAGAGAAAATCAGAGGATATGACATTCAATGGCTATGATAATGACATCATAAACTTTTGTAATGAAACTAATTTAATTATAGCGAACGGAAGATTCGAAAATATTAACAATAGAGGAAAGTGTATGTTTCATTGTACTGCAAATACTGTACGTTATATTGCTTGTACTGCAAATACTGTTCAACCGACTCCTAACTAACAAAGAAGAAATCCCATTTTCAGACAGTTGGATAGTACCTACATACAAGAAAGGCGGGAAAAATGTTGCAACTGGCTATAGACCTATAAATTTAAGCTCTAATTTGGAAAAATTACTAACAAAAATTCTAAATGAAAGATTAAACAAATGGCTGAAAGAAAATGATGTCATTCATTACTGTCAAACGGAATTTCGAAAAGGAAGCTCAACATTGGACAATGCTTATGTAATTGAAGAAGCATGGCAAATCTATAAGAATTATAAGCATCCTTTACATATAAATTTCATAGACTTATCGAAGGCTTTTGATTCAATTCCTAAGAAATTAATGATAAATAAACTGCATGCACTACTTCCAAACAGCAACTTTCTCCACCTTCTAATGAAATAGATAGCTATAAAATATTATTAAATGGCGTAGAATCCGATACATTTAACTTGCAAAATGGATTGCCTCAAGGTGATAGTTTATCTCTCACCTTATTTTCAATTTTTATGAATGACTTGGCGAAAGAAATTTACTCTAATACTGAACTACTAAATGCTGCAGTAATCGGAAATTTTCATGTACCATCTTTAATATACGCAGATGACATCCTATTGATGAGTAATGATGAAGACGGATTAATGAAACAAATAAAAATAGTGCACAAATTTTGTAGCGATAATGGTCTAGAAATAAACTATGATAAAACAAAAATCATGATTCAAAATGTTAATTACGATAATGACTACATAAGAATTAATTATGATAATGAAATTAAACACATTGAAATAGTTAGGGAATATAAATACTTAGGATTTTGGATCTCACACATAATAAGAAACATCTAATTTCACTTACTAACGAAGGCAAACAAGCGTCCTATTTGACAGCCAAATAACTGAAAGAACTTGGAAGTATTAACGGAACAATAGTAAAAAATACGTTCGAAACGATGACTTTATCTAAAATGCAATATGATGGAGAATTTTGCTTCTATAACAAACTATCTGAATTGAATAAAATACAGTTTCAATTTTACAAACGTTTCTATCATTTGTCAACTACAGCAGCAAACTACTGTCTAATAGGTGAATTTGGATTGCTACCACTTGAATATTATTTTGACAAAGCCGCAATCAATCTTTGGTTTAAAATTATTTCTAGTAGCAATAACAATGTCATGAAAATCTGCTTTGATCATATTTTAAGTAATTTGGATAGTACAAAATACTCATATAAATGGTCTTGGAGAATAGAAAAGCTACTCAAACTATTGAATTTATCATATCTATGGGAAAAGGCAGCATGCTTAAGTTTCAACATTAAAGAATACAAGAATATCGTTAAAACTAGATTAGTAGAACATTTCAGAGCTGAATGAATAAATGACGCTAAAAGAAGTCAAACAGGTATTAGCTACCCATCGAGTCCTTGCTTGTAGCTCGCAAAGAAAACCATGACACTTTGCCTTTTGTGAATGCGACATTTGTGCTTTGTATTGTTTTAGATAGATTTCTGGTTGCCAACACCACCGCAACGAAGTCAGGAAGCTATGGAACATGAAGTCCAATCACATTAATGGTGCTATACTGGCTCTGATTGACTTTTGCTTGATAGCTTTTGGCTTGTAGAACAACATATACATAACAAAGAAACAAATGTAATTTTATAACTATTGCTAATGAAGATCAAATTATAACAGAAAAACAACTCAATATTCATGCTTGAAATTTCCAACAATGATATTAGTAAGCACGACTGACATATCTTCCAAATTTCAGAGAAATTCGTTCAAGTTTGGCGGAGTTAGACAAAGTTGAAGTTAAGGCGATGTTTAAAGGTGATCCATTTTTTATGAAACAATCTGTACTTGGAATCAGCTCAATTTGACTGTACAAGAAAGCATTATTTAACATTTAACATAAGACAAAGATATCGAACCATTATTGAAAATGATGTGTGGAAATCATGATTTAGCGGTAGGAGCAGGAGCTTATATAAATAGATTAGAATATGAAGACAGAATATATAGCATCTGCAATGATGGAACAATAGAAACTGTATTTCATTTTATCTGTGAATGTTCGATGTATAGTAAAATAAGGTCACAAATAACACCATTTCTTGTCAATATCACAAAGCGAGATTTCTATGGAATGCTTCAGAAAATTGATGTAGGAGGTATTGTGAGGTTAAGCAAAATCATAAAAGCAGCAAATGAAGTCAGATCTAAAACATAGTTACAGCAACGAATGATTGCATGAATACAATTCAACTACATAAAACCGAGACACGCAATAGCGCTCTCAGTCGAATTTACTGAAGTCTGTATCAAACAACGAGGTACGGAACATTTGTGTTTGAACTGAATGCAATTGTGCTTCAACATCAAATGCTCCATTTCAAGTAAGATCCTTTAAAATTCAACTGCTCAATATCATTTATATGTATGATTTCAGTAACTATGCGAGAATATTTATACTTTAATAAAATTCTGTTCCGGACCTCCTAATAATTAGACCTCCTGTAAAATATGCTTTGGGATACTTTCAAAAATTAAAAAACTTTACAATGTGATATCAGGCCGCTTATATTTATTAATATTTATAATCTCTCCTCTAAATATCATTCATGCGCTTCTTGCTATAATAAAATAGCACTATATTCAAATGCAGCTTGTGCAATGTGAATGTCCTCTCCTTCCAGAACTATCTTAATTTCTTCATCTTTGTCTGCTATCTGTAAATATCTCCATGACATTATCATATTCGTAATTGTAACATTGTTTGCCATATTTTGTATTCGTGTTCTCGATTGAGAAAAAACGTTTTGATATTTTGATACTACACTAAGGATTTGGCTATTAATAAGGCTCACCCATGTCAACAACTCTCTCCGATCTATTCACCAGGCTGAAGCCATGAACTTAACCGAAAAAATCACGGCCCTACAAGTAGAGTAATTCAAAGTTCGATTCCAAATTTAACCAACATCAGTGGTGACATTCGCTGCGGGAATTTCCGCATTGCGGGAAAACATGAAAGAAATTAGGGGCTGCGGGATTTTTTTAATGAATTCATCACCCTCTTGGCCTCTTCCTAAATTAAAAAAAACAGCGTTTCTGACAAACAAACTCATCCAAGAAATCAGCAAATCAATTGGGAATGTCCCGGTATGTTGCCAAATAGGCTCTCAGAATGAGAGACAAAAGGCGTTCTGGTCACTACTTCGTCTATCCGTTTAATCTCTGAAAATTTCTATGGTCTTCAATGCTGTCTGGTGCCAATTGTTTGCGCGCTTCTGCTCCGTAGGAAAACGAACCAGTAAACGATGAGGGCAGTGACTCACCTACGCGTAGGTCTTTTTCCGTGAACCTGACCTGATTTTGTTGCCCAAGAGCGCTGGGGTGACCTGGATCGAACACTTGGCTGGCACACTCGAGCTCTGTCGCTCGGTGCTCCGTTCAGATACCTTTGTCTCCCAAAATTGTCTTCTGACCGATGAACATTTCTCAACTTAGAAACGAAATACATCATTTCTGAGTCTAGTTGTTGCATCAAAAGGAAAAGATGAACCATGGATCCTGAGTTGGAAGTGGGTCATGTGTCAGATGGGTCAGGTGGGTCACAAAATCGCGTGGGTCACATGGGTCGTGGGTCATGTTTTTCCGAACGGTTGGTGGGTCAGGTGGGTCGTGGGTCAGACTTCGTTGACCCACTTCCAACCAGTTTGACCCATGATAGATTTGACAATCTCAAATACTGTAAACTTCATTTATTCGCATTCTTATCATTCATGAGAAATTATTGAGTGAGTGTCACTGAAAGGAGTGATGGATGCGCACAGTCAAAATATGCAACACCATGGACTTTCACACGCCTCATACAGTTTCGAAAGGGGGGCGGAATTCGCACAAATGAAAGGCTCTAAAACAATTGCTGCTGTCTACTGAGAGATGTTGGTTGAGTACAATTGTGTATGTTTGATTCTCGGTCGCTATGTCTGACGATACCTAATGATGTGTGACCTTGATTTCAGAGATACGGCTACTGAAGAAGTCAGGTATTCAGAGGTATTATTAATCTTGAAAATGTTCTTGCAATGCCAGCTGACCTTCGTTTTGCTTGTTTCGTTTGATTTTGTTGGTCTTTCGTAGAAAATATCCTCTGGTAGAGATTAGAATGGTAAATCTGTCGTTGATTTAGAATCTGAAATTTAGTCTGTAGGGCCCTCAACTTAACTAATCATCTCTCTACGAGTTAAATAGGTAGCATTAAAAAGGATAGTCAAGACTTATGACAAGAAACAGAATCGTTTAATTTTTTTAGAACCTTAGGCATTTGTGGTGCATGAAATTTGATTATACGATAATTTTAATGAGGTTACTTATCTATTTATCATGTGACAAGTGATCTGATACACTTGAATCTTCATAACAAATCTTAGCAACAATTTTGATGCTACCAGGCCTCTACCTAGATAGACATAGAATCTTAAATGAAAATGAAACTAAAGATGATACCAGAAAAGGAAATTGCTCTCACATCATTCAACCTTGCAGCATGTGGGTCAAGTGGGTCAAAGATGTGGTGGGTCAGGTGGGACGTGGGTCGTGGGTCAGGGTACCCTGTGGGTCAGGTGGGTCGTGGGTCATGTTTTCGTGAAAAGTCTGTGGGTCAGGTGGGTCGTGGGTCACATATAACGTGGGTCAGGTGGGTCATGGGTCAAATTTTGTTGACCCACTTCCAACTCTGCATGGATCATCACAATTGAGCACTTGTGAATTTAAAAAAATGACCTGTATTCATTCGACCAAAAAATTTCCCAAATTGACCATATATATGCAAATTTTCAAAGAAAACGAAGTTGCAAAGTTGAAAAGATAAAACTGCCCAAAATTTTGTTATATAAGATGGATTTACCCACCTTATCGATTGCGTGATAGTAAGTCAATGTTGCGTACACCTATAACCAAAGAAAATATGTTTTATCTCAATTGTTCAAACATAATCTTGTGTAGCCTTGTGGTCTAACCGATTCAGATTTATCATACAACAAATTACTGTTACATGAAAATTACAGACGTAGGCCAAGTATCAAACCAAAAAATACGTAGAATGTTGCGGGTCTTTTGAACGTCAGTACCTGTAGTACTGCACATGCTTCTCATCTTTTTTGTTTTTTATCATAGGCTGCAAGTGTCAGCCTTTTTTTCAATCTGACTGCAAGTCTTTGGCAGCCTGAAAATCAGTTGTTTTGACCTCCTGCGTATCTTTAGGCAGTCTTTTGATTTTTGAAGCAATATACACTTTGATCAGGCCAATAGATGACTTCGATTTCTCTTTTCTAATTTCATATATTGATAGCGTGGCAGATAGGTGTTACAACCAGTTTGATAGAAATGTCTGACGAATGGAAGTTTTGATCTACACGTACGATGCTATAAGATTGTCATTTGCAAATAGACATAGTCCTACACTTCAAAAGACTCGTAAAGGAGAGTATACCTTCAAGTAACAGCGTAATAGGGACTCACGAATACCTAAATACCGCATATTTTTTGAAGTCGGCTGTGAAGTCTGACCAACAGTGCATCATTGGCATTAATACTGAAAATCATAACGAACGGCACATGCTTCCAAAAACCAAGCATCACAAACTAATCAGAGTAAGAGACCCGAAGAACATCGCAAGAAAGAACATTATTTCGGAAGAAGAATCAATGCATGCGGAGGGGCAATGTGAGCAAAGCTAGCATCATAAGCGAAAAGATAAATGAAATCATTATATTTAACAATTCAAACATACTGAAGTCAAGCCAACCGAGGGAAATCTGGGCTGAAATATGAAACATAGCCAGGAAGGAGAAAGAGACTTCGAGACATAGCAAGCTTTGTGCGAAAACAATAAATGAACATTACAAAGAAATTTCAACTTACCATACTTATGAAGAAGTTATGCGGAAAGAGGGACCAACAAACGGCCTCATTGAATACTTCGAAGCGTATGAAATACAAATGGCTCTATCGAAATTGAAGGCTGCTACAGGCTCCGATCGTATACTTTCATGGATTTTATGTTTGTCAGCTGATTACATCTGTGAACCGCTAGCGAGACTCATCAACAGGTCCCTTCAAATAAGCATTGTACCAGAGCAATGGAAACTGGCCTTCGTAAATCCCATACCGAAGACCCAAAGACCATCAAAGCCAGGTGACTTTCGGTCAATCTCCATCACACCAGTTTTGTCACAACTTCGTGAAAGATTGATCGTCAAAAAACATACATCAACAGAGTTATTATGGAGAGTATCCAATCTACTGGCCAACTTGCCTTCCGACCAACTGGAAGCACAACTGTAGCCCTGATAGTAATATTAAATGAGAAAACATCAGCTCTCAAAATTCACAAAACAGTCCGACTGGTAGCGCTAGACTTCTCAAAAGCATTCGACACAGCAAAACGTTCAGCCCTTTTCCAAAACCTCCGTAATATGAATGTGCATGATGAAATATGCAATTGGATACTTAACTTCTTTGAAAATCGCAAACAACCAACACTTATGAATGAGCAATCCTCAGAAATATCTAATATCAATGCAGGCGTAGTTCAAGGCTCAGTGATCGGACCAAGTGCTTTCTCTATAATTGTGTCTGACTTGAAACCGACCATCAAAGGGAACGCTATCTTAAAATATGCGGATGACACATAGGCTATCTGATAGTGGCACCAGAAAATTTTGATGTGACAGCACAAGAACTGCAGAGCATCAAACAGTGGGTGATCAACAAAAATCTCCATCTCAACGAAAAGAAATCGCAAGAAATTATCTTCCTAAGACCTAGTTCAAGCATTATTACGATCCTTGGAGTCACCTTTACACAAAACTTTTTCCTTTTCTTTGTCCTTTGTCTTCTTATGTCACTTTTGTAAACGATATGCGTCTGTCATTTCGCAATAATTATTATTATTATTCACCCGCTTATTATTATTATAAAGCCAATTATTATTATTAGGTATAAAAAGCAAAATAACATCATAGGGGGATAGCCCTGTCTGGAATCCTAGTCTGAACCAGTCACCAGTTTCATGTCCGAGTCTTGGCAACTGCAGCCTTGGCACTGTAGTACATGCTCTTCAAAATGTGGATAATCTTAGCATCCACTCCGCAATATTTCAGTAGGCCTACTGCCAACATGACGTCCTGCGAAATGTTGCCGAAAGCCTTAGAGAAACCGATGAAGCAGACCATCAGCAAGGATCTGTTACACAGTACTGTGTTCTCTGCGGAAGCCTGCTTTTGTTCTTTTACCAGGAATGGGTCGACAGAAGCTTTCAGACGCTCTAGGACGATCAATAAGAACACTTTGCACACGTGAGTTATCAGAGATAACTAGATAGTGCTTAGATAGTTGCTGCAGATTCTTAGATCTCCTTTTCTTGACAGCGTCACTATAACCGACATGTTCCATTGATGAGGAACTACCTCTTCAAATCAAACTATGCCTCGCTGCATACAGTGAGCAGTGCTTCTGGCAATTCTACTCCACCTGCATATAACATCTTTCCTGTGATGCCATCTGTACAAGGAGCCTTGTGTGGCTTTAGTCTCTTGGTCGCTGTTTCGACTTGACACCCGAGTATTTCTCCATCTCTGTCGTTGTCTTGGAGTACTATGTCCGTCACTACGTCACTACTTCCGTACTATTTCCGTCAGTACTGTGATGTCATAATCATACGTCTACGCATGCAGGTCTCAGCAGTACTCAGTCCATCTCTCATTGGTCTCTTCGAATGTCTGGAACAGGTTTCCATCGAGATCTTTAGCAAATCGTTGCTTCGGCTCTTATTTTGAATTGATATCTCTGATCAGCAGGTATGCTTGGCGTGTCTCTACTTCTGCACACTGTGCTCAATCAATCTTTATTTCTCTTGCAGCCATATTTCACATCGTCTCGTACCGCCTTTCAAAATTAATTGCACTGGCTCCTGTATATTTTCATGTTCTCTTCAGACTGTAGTGTGCTATCTTTCGACTTTGCCTTTCATCCGTGAATAGGAATGTCCTTTTAGTGATTCCTCTCTGTCTGTCGGTGTACTCTCTGTCATTGCCTCTCTGATTGCCGAATACAGCCCAGCTGTTCTTGCTTTCAACTTTCTTCTTCTGTTAGGTTAATCAAACAAAATTTTTGGGTGAATTACAGCAAATTGGGATCATCAATGAGTCTAGAATATTTTTCATGAGTCTGGAAATTATCTTCCGAAAATCCGCAGGCACCCTATAATAGTTTCGCATTTTTTGTTAATCATGAGATATTCTGGACCCTCATAATCGAAAATATTCTTATTTTGTCCTCGATTAAAAAGATGGAGATGAAATATTTCCATCACAATTTCATTTATTGTCAATAACGTGGCTACTGGCCACGTTGAGTACAATACATGCTCGTATTATGTCTATCCCTGTGTTGTAACACTGGGCGAGAGTAATGGTCAAAAGACCGTTCCAGGACAGGACAGGTCAAATTTATGAATTTAAGTCTTAAAACCTGAAATAATGACCTAAATACATTAATTTAGTTGTTTTTTAAAGATACCGATTTTTCAAAAATGCTACTTTTTAAATAGTCTAAATTCATGAATTTAGTCCATTCAAAAAGTACCATTTTTCAAAAAAATGGTATTTTTAAAAACAACATAAATTCATGAATTTGAACCCTTTTTCAGGTTATGAAGACCTAAATTCATAAATTTGGGTGTTTTTAAAAATACCCAGTTTTTCAAATTTTTCAAAATCTCAAATTTGAGAATTACAATTTTCATTGCTTAAATCATGACCGTTCCAGGACACTGAAAATCATAAAAGTTGAGAATTTCAAAATTTGAGAATTACAATTTTCATTGCTTAAATCATGACCGTTCTAGGACACCGAAAATCATAAAAGTTAAGAATCTCAAATTTGAGAATTTCAAATTCATGAATTTTATCCATCTTTCAGGTTTTTAAAATATATCATGTGACTAAAAATATTTCTTTAAAAATGGAAGAAACAAAAGTGGAAGAAACAAAAATGGAAGGAACAAAAGTGGAAGGAACTTCAGAAATGGAAGAAACAAAAGTGGAAGGAACCGCAAGAATATATCCTTCGTTATCTCAATTAAACTTTTACGGAGCAGCGTGACTTCTTTCTTTCTTTCTCTCTCTCTCTCTCGATCCTGTCTGTTACAGGAATATTGTATTCACAATGACATACATTCTTCAAAACAATTGCTTGTCTTCAATGAGAATAATTCCCATATGCTTTTGATAGAATGACCTTGAACGCAAATGGAAAAATACACCAACTATCGAACCATGTCGACAGCCATATCGACAAACTTTCTGACATCGGCGCGACAGTTGGTGTATTTTTCCATTCAAGCAATGTCGCATGAATGATTGTTATTGAAACCAAAATGAAGAGAAATGCTCATTCATTTCTCTTCTCTCTCATATGTCTATTGTGTTTAGATTGTATTTGTTCTTTTGTTCTCATAGTGTGAATGAGATTTCACAACTCGCATTATGCGCTATTGTCTGTGATTTCCTTCACCCCTATCAGCTGAAACAATTTTAGCAGCTGCTACACGCTAATTCTTTTGAGAAAGTTCTGAAATAGATTTTATTCCATTTAAAATGAGAAACATTAGAGACATTCTAAAAATATACGGCAAACAAAATCACATTAAATTTCGATTTAAATGAGATTGCTAAGCAATTGGGAATAAAGAATTTTCACATATTGATGAGTAATGAATTACTATTGATAAAAGATGTACGAAACACTAACTCTATGTAGTTAAACACTAACACAATGCAACAATGTAACGTTTAAATTTAGATTAAATTAAATCATTTCAAAATTGAATAAGTAGTAAAGAAAGACATCATTAGAGACCAGTTTTAAATCAATACCCCCCCTTCTGACTAAGTAGTAAGGAAAGTCATCATTATAAAAATGTTTTGAATCATTTCAAAATTGAATAAGTAGTAAAGAAAGACATCATTAGAGACCAGTTTTAAATCAATACCCCCCTTCTGACTTCTAGGGGTCCCTTAAGAAATTTTTTTATTATAAAATGAGCAACATAAATGAGTTTTTGAAATTATATGGAACACAAACAACAACGAATTTCGACCTAAAGAAAATCGCAAATCAATTGGGAATAAAGAATTTTCATGTTCTAATGAGAGACAAATTACAATTGATCAAAAATAAGCCAACAGGAACCTTCAGTTCCCGGAACAAAGTTCCATCAATAACTGTAAATTTCATAACAAATCTTCATACGTCAAATGAAAAAGGTGTACATTGGTCAGCAGGCGTTAAAAATCATCAGCAGAACTATTATTTTGATCGCCCGGAGGCTGAGAACTATTGGTTCGATTCATACGGTTTGCCCCCTACAAATGAAGTAAAAGAATTACTTGGAACGGGAACATACAATACATTTCAAATTCAAAAACCAGGAACTACCTATTGTGGACAATTATGTTTATACGTTTTGTACAAATTACAAAAAGGAGTACCATTTCTAGATATTATGTTAGAATTGAACAATCTATAACTCAAGCGAAGCTAGCTAAAGCACCACCTAAAGGTTAAAGGTCTGTTTTCTGTAATTCATTTTGATAAAAACGACCTCTGATATCTTCATCATCTAAATCTTTAATTTCATAAGTAATCGGATAACTTTGATTTATTTTGCAAACTTCAAATATTTCTTTAGTCCAATAGCCAACAAAGCCTTTTTCAAATTTGTTCTTACATTTAAATATTCTAACTCTATCTCCAATTTTAAATTTCGGCTTAAGTTTCTGCAAATTCGGATTACTCTCATTCAAATTATTATTCTCGAATATTTTTTTCTTATCAAATCAGGGTCGACAGAAGCATTCTTTGGAGTTTCTTCAATACCAGAATGAACTTTATTATTGTACTCATCTACAATTCCTGGTAATATTTTTAACCATTTCTGATTTCTTTGCTCAGTAAATTTCTTGAATAATTTATTTTTTAACGTCCGATTGAATCTTTCTATCACTACGGCCTTCCCTGCATTTTCAGTTGAATAAACAGTTTCAAATAGTGGCTGAACGTTTCGGTTATAAAATTCCGATCCTTTATCAACAAACAATTTTTTTGGCTTTCTCTTACTTTCTTTAAAGATTTCTTCAAACGCATATTTAACTGACAGACCACTTTTATTTTTTAAAGGTTTTACCCAAGCGAATCGTGTATATAAATCTATAACGGTCAATGCGTATTTATAATCTTTTTCATTCGGCATATGAATAAGATCAGCACTCCAAATATCATCTTTATTAAATACTTTTACTTTCAATAGATATTTTGGCTTTCTGTATTCCCTATGAATTTCAGACGCGTAGGTTCGAGCGTTGCTCTCAGAGTTATTAGTTCGAGCGTTGCTCTCAGAGTTATTAGTTTCATTTAAACCCTGACCGAATAATATTTTAGCTTGTAAAGCTTTCTTAACAAACATTCTTTCAATTTTTTCTCTAAATGTAGGATTCTGAATACTATCTAATTCTTGTATCATCTTCTTATCAGCTGCATGACGAGAACTTAGATCATGATTTCGATAAGCTAAATCATGCCTGTAAGCTGCGGCATCTACTCTATTTATTGGTTCTTCACCTGGTTTCGGATTATTATTCTCATCTAGTCTTATATCTAATCGAGTTCCTGGACCGGTATATGAATGACCAGGAAGATGTTTTTCTTTCGAATATTTACTCCAAATAAATCCAGGAAAGTTTTCTAATGTTTTTTGTATGTCACCTCCAATATGCTGACAATTTGAGTTTTCATTTTTGTTTAATAGATAATTCAATAAATCTAAATTAGAAATTTTTAATTTAATTAAATTTTCAGAATTTGTAGAATTCATTTTAAAAGATAAAAAAAATTAAAAAGATAAAATAAAATAATTGTTTTACCGAAAAAGGTTCTGAGGTTATTACCTTATCATACTAGGACTTAGATATATTCCAGAACCATCTTTAGTTTCTTTAATTTCAATTAAATCATCAACATTGTGGAGAATATTTTTAAGAACTCGTTTTCCTTCATCAACTAATTTTAATTTACTAATAAAATTATCTACTACTCCTTTTCCTTCGGGCGAAGCCCTGGAAGACATCTCCGTTGACCCATGAACCGATGTCCCTTCACCCCTAGCAACTTTCTCTAACTCTCTGTTATGGCGTTTTTGTTCTTCTAATGCTGCCTTCTCTGATTTATTTTTATTTACTGCTTGGACAATACCAGCTGTCCCACCTGCAACACTTCCTGCTGCTGCTATGCCACCTATTATTAGAGGAATTAATGGGAGAATCCCGCCATTCTTTTCTTCTTGTAATTGAATATTCTCTATCATTGGTTTACTTATGTAATACTTTTTTTTATTAATAGTAATAGTTTTAGGGGTATTTTTGTCAACAATATTACGTAATTTTAATTCAACAGTTTTATTATTAATATTACTTTTCGCTTGCGACATTTTTAATAAAAAAATTTTAAGTTATCAAAAATTTAAATCTATTCTAGTTATGAAAAATTTTAAGTTATCAAAATTTTTAATCTATTCTAGTTACCAAAAATTTTAAGTTACCAAAATTTTTAATCTATTCTAGTTATGAAAAATTTTAAGTTAAGAATTTTTAATCTATTCTAGTTATGAAAAAATTTTAATTCATTTATTCTAGTCATCTTCCCATTAAGAATTTCAATAGAATATTTTACATCTTCTAGCAATAAACCATAAGCCATCAATGAAGTTGTGGAATCTTTCTTTTCAATATTAATTGTTACATCACAACCATTTTTAATAATATCTTCAGATTGTGCACTTAAATCGAAACAGAAAATTGGATATAAATGTCTCCAATCTCCAGGAGTTAATTGTGGTTCAACTCCAAATTCTATACAAAGATTTCGATAAGAATCATATCCTTCCATAAATTGATTATTGGTATCATCGAATCTTAATGGATCAATTGGATATCGAGTTTGATTTAATGAAACTTGTAAACTTCGAATTGTATTAATATGGAAGAGATTATTGTTCTTATCAAAACTTGGAGAATTATTTCTTTGAAATGTTAGTAATAAATATCTTGGTGTATTTGAAGTTCTAGTAAAATGCCAGTTAAATCTTTGTTCGGAAAAAGTTACTGAACTAGCAGTTCTCTTTAGAAAATTAACTGGAATTGGTTTGTTAGTATTTAATCTTTTAGCAATAGCTGTTTCAATCTCTAAACTAGGAGTAATATGCTTAATCCACCATTCAAGTCTATCAATTTTTAAATATGCTTTTTTTCCAGTCTTACCAAAAAAGATTTTTGCTGTACGATGAATTATTAATTTAAATTTTAACTGATATGATATTTTAACATAATCTAAATATCCGAATAATGGAGACAATGACCAATTTACTGTTTGCTTACTTTTCTTGTTAAATTCACGTCTTTCTTTATATGCATCATTATTTGTTTTATTTAAATGTTTTGCAATATTTTCTACATCTTTCGCAATTCCTGCGGCATCTGTTCCAGCGTGAGTTAAATCCTCAATAATTATGCCATCATTAGTATCAGGAAACCAACCTTCGATTTCATGCTTTTTATTATTTTCACCAATTGTTATAAATCTAAGCATTGTATCAATTACACCTGGAGAATCACTTATTGTTTCTATATTTTGAGTTGCAACATCTAAACGCATTTGTGTAAATAAACTTGGAAAAAATTATTCTCTAGTGTAATATTATCGGTATCTGGTAATGGTGTTGTAAAATTAGCATCACTATATAAAGAATATTCACAGTGTAAAAATGAATCAGGTAAATATAAATAACTCTGCTGATTATCAACTTCAAAGATTAAATCTCCTCCAGTATTTACTCTACTGGAAGATCCGGGATTCATAGCAATTCTTATATAGTCATTCTTTTTTTGATTATAACTGACGAACGGAGGATCGTCTAATCTAAATTTATTTTCGATAAGCGAAGACATTTTTATAAGAAATAATTTGACTTTTTGTTTTTCTCACAGATAGAAAAAAAAATTTTACTAAAATATAATTTTTAGAATTTTGCTAGACCAGCTCCGTTGCTCACGCCATTACCTCTTATTTCTTCAATTGTTTTTTCATTATGTTTACTATCACCATCAACAGCTATGTTAGCAATTTTAGTTTTTGTTTCCTCTGAAAGTTTTTTTAATTTTTTTAGTTCTTCAGAATCATTCCTAAGTTTACGAATAGCTTCTAGTTGTTTTAATTCGTTTTGTGATTTAACAGCATTTGATATTGCACTAGCTGTACTACCTATAGCAGCTGCTCCTTTTGCAGCAGATGTAATCAAATCTTTATTATTTTTAATTAAGTTAACGATACTACCAATACCAGAAAAGATGCCATCCCCTTCTTTTTGAACGGTTTCTCTATTATCATAATGATAAACAGGATTCATACGTGGTTCATGAGCAATTTTTTGATTTGAAGCAAAATGTTTAAGATTGTGTTTATACATTATAGGCATTTTTTAGTAATAAATTTGACTTTTAGGAAAAATATAAATTATAAAAAATGTTTATTTTTTGTTCTTAACTTTTGCAGATTGCGTTTTTGGTTTAACTTTATCAGGAACCAAACCTGCATCAATCATTCTTTTTATTCTATGATTTTCTTTCATAATATTTCTTTCTTTTATTAACTCTTCTAATTGTTTAATTCTTTTAAAATTATTAGCTCTAATTTTATCCATTTTTAAAATTATATACTTTTATATTTTTAAATTTTTTTAAAAAATTATATTTATATTTTTTAAATTATATTTATATTTTTTAAATTATATTTATATTTTTTATGATTCTATTTTTTGTAGGTAAAAAATATTTAAGTTAATATTTACAATACTCGTTTAAGATTTACGTTTGTGAATGGACAACAACTTCGAGATAACTTTATTAATTGACTGTTGCACTTTATCTATTGCGTCAAGCAGCGTGTGATGTACTTTAATTTCTTTTCTATTAACTTGCATTTTCTGCTGATTAATCTTCAATGCCGTTTTAAGAGCATTTAACTTAATTTTAAGAACATCTAATTGTCTTTTAACAGAATCTAACTGTTCTTTATTTTCTTTAGAGTTTTCTTGTAAATTTTTCTTTAATTCATTTTCTAAATTGATTTTAAGAGTTTTCATTTTATCAACTTTTTCATTAAGTGAGTTTACTTCATTTATTATTCTATTCATCTTTTTCATTTGTTGAGTAATTTTAGAACTCAATTCATCAACACTTTTTTGGAATGTAGTTTGTAACTTATTTAAATTTTTAAAAATTTTTTTAGGTAGTTTTTCTATTTCATCTTCCAATTGTTCTTTCAATAGTTGTATCTGATGTTTATTTTTAATGACTGCAGATTTTAAATTTAAAGAAAGTAATATTAAAATTTTCGATTGTTCTGAAATCTTTTTAAAAAGTTTTGCTATATCTGCTTCTAGCTCTCTATCCTTTTTATCAAGTTTTGATAATTTTTCGTTTAATGATTTGTCATTAAGTTTAAGCAACTTTAATTCGTTCATCATTAATATATATTTTTCCTTTAAGTCATTGATTTGTGTATCAACATATTGTTTATTTGTTAACTCTGTATTTTGTTGCGGAAGAATAGAAAGATGCAATGGACCAGATAAAACGTCTCCAGTTTTCATGATATAATTTTCTATTTCTATTTCTGATTCACGATTATTCGGGATATATGCACCTCCACCAACATTTGGTAACATCATTTTTAACAATAAAAAAGGAAATTTTTTTCTAATAAAAATAAAAATGGAAATGACTGAAATTTGTCAAGTTTGTGGAGTAGATTTTTTAAACCCAACTATGTTGTTTACTCATATGAAAAATACATCATGTGGGAAAATTAATCGAAGTAACTTTTATAATAATCAATCTAACAATAATCAACCTAACAATAATCAACTGGAACAACCATTGCAAAAATTAAAACATTTATTTATTTCAGATCAGGGGCAAAATCTTTATACCGCTAGAAAAAATACACCTAGAAAAAATACACCTAGGCAAAATAATAATAATTATTTAGCACAAAATAATCATTTAGATACAAAAAATAATCCTTTTACTCAAAATAATCATGTAAATCCAAATAATCATGTCAATCAAAATAATAAATCTGTGAAAGGGGATACGAAAAAATGTTCTGGTTGTAATAAAAATATAACGTCCAAAAATTTTGCACGTCATTTAAAAATATGTGAACAAACAGAAGAGGTTAAAAAAGAAAAAAAAGATAAAATGAAAGATCAGTTATGTCGTAATTGTAATAAATATTTTACAATTCAAGGAATTACTAATCATTATAATTCTTGTATAAGTTCTACAAGACAATGTACAAGTTGTCAAAATACTAAACCTAAGACAGAGTTTTATGATAGTAAATATAAGTGTAAGGATTGTTTAAAGGAAAAAGTAAAATGTAGAGGTTGTCAAAAAATTATATTAAAGAAAAATTTTCCAAGACATGTAACACTATGTCCAAAACTTAATGAAGATTTAAATCAAAATATTCCAAATCAAAATATTCCAAATCAAAATATTCCAAATCAAAATATTCCAAATCTTCATCAACGTATAAATACTTTTTATTAGTATTTCTATTAAAATAGTCTTATATATTAAATAGTTGTATTTCTACTAAAATAATCTTATATATATTAAAATATTTGTATTTCTACTAAAATAATCTTATATATAGTAAAATATTTTTTTTTATAAAGAATAAAATATTATTTTATTAAAATATTCTTAAGCATTCCGGAAGAGAGGAGAGGTATAAAAATACTTCTTTTGAGTATAGGAACAAAAATTCCGACACATTCCGGAGGTTCTACAGAGGTTAAAAACACTCATTAGAGTGTAAGAATGCTAGTCCGGAATCAACAAATAATAACTCCTAAATTTTTTATTTAAAAAATAATAAATGAATAAAAGCGAAAATTTGGAAGATTTATATTCACCGGTTATAATTAAAAGTAATAAAAGTGATAAAAGTAATAAAAGTAATCTAAGTCGTCATAAATCTCTTAATGCAATAAATGAAATGATAAATAATTATATGAATAACACTGAGTTTCAAGATACACTAACCCCTCAAGAACCGTATCTAAAAGATATTAATAATATTGTAGATAATATTGTAGATAATCCTATATATAATACTAGATATAATAATATATATAATAATATAGATAAAAATATAGATAAAAATATAGATAAAAATACATATAATAATATAGATAAAAAAATATATAATAAAAGATATTTAGAAACACTACCCCCTAATTCATCTCTTAATAAAAAAATACCACAATCAGATCTTACACGTCTTTGGAATTTTTTAAAATTTCATTGTATAAAAATATTGTTAGCATGTATTTTAATATTTTTTATTTATCATCTTGTTATATGTATTGGAAATCAATGGGGTTACTTTCTAACAGAGGAACAAAAGAGAATAATTTTTTATAACCAAGAAAAAAAAACTTTTAAAGGATGGAAGACTGAGGAGGATAAGATTAAGGATAAAACTAATAATAAACAAGGTAAAATGCATCAAGAAAATTTACATTTCATTGTTTACGGTAAAACTGGAAGTGGTAAGACTACGTTTATTAAAAAATATATAAACCAATATTATAAGGACGAAACAAAAGTACATATTTTTTGTATGCATACTTCTGAATGGCCAACTTTTACAAACGTCTATAATGATAAACAATTAGATGAGTTACAAGATATGGAAAGTTTTGCTGGTACACCTGAAAATAAATCTTTATTAATATTAGATGATGTTGCAAGTCTATCAAAACAAAAAAATATGTCAGAAATATTTACAAAAGGAAGACATCAAAATATTGAAATAGTTGTATTAGCTCATAAAGCTTGTGATGTAGATAATAAGATTAGAGAAAACATTCAAACATTTTTTACAACTACACAAAATAATGCAGCATTCTTTAATGATATTAATAAAAATTATAAAATGAATATGCCTTTATCATATTATACACAACATAAATATGGAATAATACGTGTTGACACCATAAGTGGACATATGCAAGTATATGATAAAGATTTAAATATATTAGTAGATACCGAACATGAAATCTATAATAACTCTCAAGATTTTGATATTAGAATGTATGCAAATACAAAACATTTATCAAACCAAGTTATAGAACAAATAATTATCTTTTTAGAATCCGAAGCAAAAGTACCACTAAAAATTATTCCTGATACATTTTATTTTTATTTTGATCATTATTTAAATGCAAAATTTGGTATACCAATACCAAAAAGATTACAAGATAATGAAACATTAAACTATTTAAAAATTGCAATAAATGATGTTAGAAACGCTTTAAGAAAAGCAACACCAATAATATCTGATGTTAAATCTACATTTTCTGATGCCAAATCTACATTTGTTGAAGCCAAAAAAACTTTTAATGATATAAAACCATTAATAAATGGTGTTAGTGAAATACTTAATAATTAAACAAATTTATCATAATTAAACAAATTTATCATAATTAAACAAATTTATCATAATCGAACCGAAGGTTCTAGGGCTTCGCCCGATTGCAGATATATATATTTATAATATTTTCCATTATATATATATATATTTTAGAATTTTTTTCTCTAAAAATTAAAACAAAAATTTTTTTTTAAAAAAAAACTAAAACACAAATTTTTTCTTTAAAAAATAAAAAATGAAAAAATTTTATTGTGTCTTATGTGAAAAAAAATTGCAAACAAAAAGAAGTTATCAATCTCATCTACAAAGTAAAATGCATTTACAAAATGTAGAACGAGTTGATGAAGGAAATATATTAAAATTAAATAGTTATAAAAACTATCTAGAAACATTGCCTACTGATATAAAAGTTAAAAAAATGTTTGATAATTATTCACATTCGGAATATAAAAAAGTTTTTAATAGTGAAGATGAACATGTATCAGATGGAAGATATTTATTTAGCGATACTGATGAATTTAACGAAATAGATGAATTTGATGAAGCCGTAACAGATATAAAATATTTATTTAATGAATCGGTTGAATATAATGAAACCGATAAAACTTTTTCTGATATTCTAACCAACTTTTATAATATATTTAAGAAATCTTTCAAATGTTATATGAATGTAGAAGTACTTTATACAAAAAATGGATCTGATGGAATTCCTGAAGAAATAATACAAGGACATTTTACAAATTCACAAGAAATACATAATGTAAATAATATACAACCCATATTTCAATCGATGATACTTAAATTAGAAAATTGTATAATTGAAGCCCAGTTACGTGAATCTGGTTGGAGATTTGTTAAAATACTATCTAAGAAAATAGTAATTGATAAATATAAAAATAATACTGGTGGTAGTTATGTTCCTTTACCTTTCAGTTCACCTCAATTAATCAACATAAAAAATGAAGATGATTATTGTTTTCTGTGGAGTATTATAGCACATTTACATCCTGCAAAATATCATAAAGAAAGACTAAGTCATTATAATAAAGAAGAATATATAAAGGAATTTGATCTTTCGGATGGTTTACATGAATTTCCATATGATTATAATAGGTTAATAAAGTTTCATAAAAAGAATAAAAATTTAATAGAAGTAAATGTTTTTGAATTAAATGTGAATTATGTTTCTATTGGTAAAATTACTCCACTTTACTCAGATTCAAAAAAATTTTATTTGAATAATAAAAATTTATGCCAATCAGAAATAGTATATAATGATAGAGGAAATTACATGCATCATAATATTTTTTACCAAGGAAATATAATATGTACTGAAAAATTTGAACTTGTTAAAACACTATCACCAATAATGATTAATCATAATAATTATAAAGGACGTACTGATGATTTTAATTACAAATATTCATCTTTATCTTCAGAATATCAACAAAAATTAGAAAATTTAAATAAAAGTTTACAAAAATGTAAAATAGATTATCAACAACAAACACAAATGTTACTACAAGAATATCACCATAAATATCAAAATAAGATAGAAACAATTCAAAAATTAAATGAAGAAAATAATAAAAAATTAAATAATAAAGAATTAAATAATGAAGAAAATAAAGAATTAAATGAATGTTTAAAAAAATGTCTACAACAATATAAAGAACAATATGATAAAGAATATAGTTATCAGCTACAAATATTAAATCAAAATTATTATCAAAATACATTTAATCTTGCAAAAGAAATTGATGAAACACATGAAATATATAAAGATGAATTTGAAAAACTAGAACAGTCAAAACAACCAGCACAAGCGAATATATTATATTATCAGGGTCATTTTATATTGTGTAAAGATGTTTCTATATTTACAAAAACTTCAGATAATAAAAATTTTCCTTGTCTTCAATGTATGACAAGTTTTAGAACTTTAGAAGAAATGAATAGACATTTGGAGAATTGTCAACAAAACGAAGCAGTTCAAAATACTTTTCCTAAAGATGATTATTTAGAATATAATAAATGGTATTTTAAAAATAAAGTACCCTTTACTATTTATTGTGATTTTGAAGCATATAATGTTAATATGACACAAAATCAAACGGAAAGTTCCAGGGCTTCACCTGATTCTGAAAATTATAATTCTGAAAATTATAATTCTGAAAATTATAATTCTGAAAAAAGTGCACCTGGAAAAAGTTCAGCTGAACAAAGTAAAGAAAAATATTTATTTGAACAAAAACCATTATGTTGGGGAATGTACATTCACTCAAATTATCCTAATTTATTTAAATCAGAATATTTTCAATACTATGGTGAAGATAGTTCAGAAATGTTTACAAAGAAAGTAGAAGAATTACAAAATTATTTTTCACAATTGCTTGAAACAAATATACCAATGCTTCCATTAACGGATGAAGAAAAAATTAATTTTGTTAATGAAACAAATTGTTGTTACTGTGGAAAAGGTTTTACAAATAAATATAAAACTGGCAAAGGTAGATATCTTGATAAGGTAAAAGATCATGATCATCTAAATGGATTATATAGAGGTGCAGCACATAATTCTTGTAATCTTAATGCTAATAAATTTAAATATAACTTTGTTCCTTTATATTTCTACAATGGTTCTAAATATGATTTCCATCTAGTAATGAAAGATTTATTTTCATCTGAAAAATTACAACAACAAAAAATAAATGTACTATGTAAAACAGAAGAAGAATATTTTTCAATGCAATTAGGTTGTATTAGAATTTTAGATGCATTTAGATTTTTTACTCCTTATTCATTAGATGTTATGGGAAAAACTTTGAAATCTGAACAATGTAAAATATTAAATAAATATAATTTAAAACCTTTAAAAGGAATATTTCCGTATGAGTATATAGCCTGCGGCTCACAGTCGACCTATGGTTCACAGTTGAAGACTGACATAACTGGAGATAAAACCTGTGGTTCACAGTCGAAGACTGATTTTAATTCTGTGAATAAAATTATGGAAGAAGAACAACTTCCTCCAATAAATAAATTTAAATCAACATTAAAACAATCACAATTATCTGACGAAGACTATGCAGAAGCTGAAAAAAATTGGAGAGAGTTAAATTGTAAAACAATGTATGATTATACAATGAAATATCTTCAGATAGATGTATTAATACTAGCTGATCTTTTTGAAAACTTTCGTGATATGTGTTTGGAATATTACGGAATAGATCCATGTTATTGTTATTCTACACCAGGTTTAACATGGTTAGCAGGATTAAAACATACAAATGTTAAACTTAAACATTATAAAGAAAATACATATGATAAATTATTATTTTTTGAATCTGGAATTGGAGGTGGAGTTTCATCAGTTTTAGGTAATAGATATGTTAAATGTTATAATAAGAAAGTAAATCCACAAGAATATGGAATAATGAAACCTTTATCTCCAGAAGAAAGCGATCAGTTTATAAAATTGTTTAATCAAAATATAGAAGGACTTATATCAAATGAAGATAGTCAAGCAGCAGTTGATGAAATCATGAGAGAAAACTATTTATTATATTATGATTTTAATAGCTTATATTCTTCTTGCATGATACAAGAATTACCAACAGGTGAAATGACATGGTGTAATAATCTAGATTATCAAAGAACATATGATGGTGAAAATAATTTTGGTTATGTATATGAAGTTGATTTAGTATACCCTGATTATATAAAAGAAGCAACAAAATATTATCCTTTCTGTCCAGAAAACAAAATTCCCAATATAGAAGATTTTTCAGATTATCAAAAATCTATAATTCCGAAAAAATACAGACCAACAAAAAAACTTATGTTAACACAAGGTAATAAAGGAAAGTATGTTGTTGAAGGAAGAATGCTAGATTGGTATTTAGATCATGGTATGATTCTCACCAAAATACATCGAAAACTAGAGTATAGAAAATCTAAATGGTTACAAAATTATATAGAGTTCAATATTGAAAAACGTAAAATAGCTAAAAGAAATAAAGATGATTTTGGAAACGTTTTTCTTCAAATTAATGAATAATGCATTTTATGGTAAGACTTTAGAAAATGTGCGTAATAGACAAAATATTGAAATAGTTTATGATAGAGATAGATTTCAAAATTTAACAAGGAAACCTACATATAAAAGAACTACTAGATTCAGTGATGAACTTTGTGCTGTTCATCTAAGAAGAAGCATTGTAAAACATGATAAGTTTAATTTCATTGGTTTCACTATATTAGAATTAGCTAAACTATTTATGTATAGATTTATATATGATTATTTAGCACCTGCTTATGGCAAAAGCTATAAATTACACTTTACAGATACCGATTCTGTTTTCTTAGAATTAACAATACCGTATAATTCTACACTTGATAAAGAAATTAATAAAATAAAAGATATTATTCATCCTTCTGATTTATGTAAAGTAAAAGATGAATTAGAAGGAAATGAAGATTTCATAACAGAAGCTATATTTTTAAAATCTAAATGTTACTGTTATGATACAACTAATAATATTAAAACACATAAAACATTAAAAGGAATTTCAAAGGCATCAGTGGCTAATCAAATAACATTTCAAGATTATAAAAATGCATTATTTAATAATGAAATAAAAACAGCATGTAATTATAGACTTAATTCAAAGAAACATAAAATGTATTTAAAAGAAGAACATAAATTAGCATTAGATCCATTTGATGATAAAAGAAAAATTTTACCTGATGGAATAACTACTGAACCTTTTTAATTTTCTAATTTCTATTTTCTAAATATAACAATATAACAATATAAAATATTATAAAATAATATAACATAAAATAATATAACATAAAATAATATAACATAAAATAATAATATAAAATAATAATATAAAATTAACATATAAAAATGGATAAAGTTAGAGCTGATAATTTTAAAAGAATAAAACAATTAGACGAATTAATAAAACAAAGAAATATTATGAAAGAAAATCATCTTCAACATAGAATGATAAAAGCTGGTATTCAATCTGATATGTTTGAACAATTAAAATTAACTGAAGAAGTAAAAACTGATTATGAAAAAACTGTCGAACCATTTAAAACTCTTGAAAAAGAACTTAATGAAAAACGTGTTGATATAGCGGATCCTATACTTAAAACACTATTAGATGACTATGGTTTGTTAGAGGCAAACATAGATAAAAAATTACCAAAATCTATGTTATTCGAACATTCTACTTTCTTTTTAGATAAAAAATTATTTGCAAGATTTTATCTTGGTGGTAAAGAAATATTTCCACAACCTTTACGGGGATTAATTTTTACTCCAGATAAAAAACCTATTAGTTTAGATAGAAATTTTGTTGATCTTTTAAGAGGAGCAGATTTAAAAAATTATGCTGTAGAAGATCTAATAAAATATAAAACTATATTAGATAGAGTAGGTGTAGTAAAAACTCTTAAACGTTATAAACAATTAGAAAATTTATTATCAACGGGAGTTAAAGTAGGAAAAGGTTTATATGAAAACAGAAAACAGAAAACAGAAAACAGAAACAACCATATTTTTACCAGATGATCCACAAGAATTACTAAATAGATTAAATATTTTAATATCTGCAATAAAAGAAGGACATAATTCTAGTTTCAATGAAATTCATGCTATATTAAAAAGACTGTTAGAAAAGAAGATTATAAATGAAGAGGATTATAAAAGTGTAGCTGAAATATGTTGTTTCTAATTTTTATCTATGATTTTTATTTATGATTTTTATCTATGATTTTTATTTATGATTTTTATCTACGATTTTTATCTATAATATTTATTTAATTTTTTAGTTTAAAAATGTGTTCAGCAGATTTAGACAAAATTAATAATCATTTAGAAAATTTGACAGAGATTTTGGGTTCATCAAAATTTAGTACGACGTTAAAAATTATAACAACTACTTCATCACACACTTGTAATTTAGAACCCATTCTACATTTGGAACAAAATAAAAATTATCAAATTGCATTGACTAGTTTCTCTACATTTAACACTATTCAAAACGTTATCAAAGATGTGAATGATCAATTTAGATATTCTACTGATAAAGGTAAAACATGGAAAATACTAACTTTTCTTCCTGGTTCTTACGAAGTTGAATCAATATCAAATGAAATTAAGAGACATTTAGGGATACCATTTAAAGATAAGAAACAATTACATTTTGCAGTTGAACCGGCAGTTAATAAATTTTCTCTTACTTTAGACGAAAATCATCAAGTTGATTTTAATCATGATAGATCATTGTCAAAGCTATTAGGATTTAATAAACAAACTTATAGTCAAGGTTATCATTTAGGTGAGAAGATTCCAAAAATAACTGAAATAAATTCAATTGTTGTACATTGTGACATTATTGAAGGAGGATATATAAATGGTAAATTATCAAATTTAATATTCAGTTTTCCAGCTTTTACTGTACCCATTGGTTATAGATTAAATGTAATTCCACAAACATTAATATATTTCCCTATTACAAGAAAAACTATTAACAACATTAACATGAGAATCACTGATGAGAAAGGACAAGAAATAAATTTTGGAGGTGAAGAGATTATGATAGATCTTTTGGTTCGGAAGGTATAAACTTTCATGCTACACTAAAGAAGTTTTTTTTATCATTTTCATTATTAATCTTATTATTAATATTAATTTAGAAACAAAAGTAAACTAATTAAAATTTTATTTAAAAAATGAGTGAAGTGCCCCCTTAAATAAAAAAACTTAAATTTAATCATCATTCAAATTTATCTAATAAAGTTTTATCAGTTATTTGCGGAAGATCAGGATGTGGAAAAACATATATATTATTTAAAATTTTAACAACTCCAAATTTTTTGGATTATAACAATCTTATAATTTATACAACAACAGCAGAACAACCCATCTATCAATTTTTAAAATATGGATTTGAAAATAATCTTAAAAAACAGCAATTGCTTCTCTATTCGAAGAATACGAAAAATCTGAATATGAAGAAGAAATAAGTTCATGGTGTGAGGAAGCAACAACAAATAATCAGTTAGTCGAAACCAATAAAAATAAGCATATAAAAATACAACTAATAAATGATAGTGGTAATATGCAAGATCCTAGTAAACTAGATAAAACAATGAAACATTGTGTAATTTTTGATGATTGTGTTAATGATAGAAATCAGTCAGTTCAGAGAAATTATTTTACAAGAGGTAGACATAATAACTGTAGTGTTTTTTATTTAACACAAAGTATGTATTCATTAGACGGAAGTGTTATTAGAAAGAATGCAAATATATTTATACTATTTGAAATAAATGCAAGAAACTTAAGTGATTTGCTAAGAGATTTATGTATAAGAGATAAAGATGAATTTAAACAATCGTGTAATAATGCTTGGGCAAAAGATTATGGATTCATTACAATTAATATTGATAAAAAAATTCATGATAGAGTTATCGAAGATTTGTTTACCGAGTGATAAAAATATACAACATAGGGGTATAATATTTTTTTTAAAATATAATATTTGAATTTTGCGGTAACATTGGAATACAGCAAAAACATTTTACTGAACAAATTATTTTTTTATTGCTTTGTTGTCTGATATCTTTTCGTTCAAAGGTTTCTCGTTTAAAGTTTTCCTGTTTTAAGTTTTGTTTAATAAAGTTTTGTTTAATAAAGTTTTGCTTAAATTTTCGCTTAAAGTTTTTAGCTCTTCTAAAAAAATTTTATCATTTTCTTCATTAGATATTTTACCACCAGTAAAAGTTTTATCATCACTAGAAATTTTGCCACCCTGTTTATTCTTATCACCAACTTTTTCTGACTGTAATTTAAATGATATTTTATTTACTTCATTAGCTATTTGATCAAATTTTTCTATCTCATCTAACGTAATAACATTATCATCACATACTCTTTGAAAGTAGTAATGTAGTTTATCATAGACTTCTTTAATATGTAAATGCTTAGTTTTTAATGATTTTCGTTTCTTAGTTATTAAAGATTTATCTAACATTGTAACAAGTGAAGTCGTAAAAACACCCGTACCTGTTAAAGCTGTAGCAACTACTGGAATTACTAAAACACCTGAAGATATAACAATTGTTAAAGCACCTAAACTTATTGTTAAGAATATGCCAATTCCTTGTGTTACATTCTTAACTTTAGTCCATCTCTTTCTTAATTTTTTATAATGCTCTAATCTTAATAATAATTGAGATTCCTTATCTTTCATATACCTTACTCTATCCTTGTGTTTTTCTATATTTAATTCACTTATTTTTAATTGAGATAACGAAGGATATATTCTTGCGGTTCCTTCCACTTTTGTTTCTTCCATTTCTGAAGTTCCTTCCACTTTTGTTCCTTCCATTTTTGTTTCTTCCACTTTTGTTTCTTCCATTTTTAAAGAAATATTTTTAGTCACATGATATATTTTAAAAACCTGAAAGATGGATAAAATTCATGAATTTGAAATTCTCAAATTTGAGATTCTTAACTTTTATGATTTTCGGTGTCCTAGAACGGTCATGATTTAAGCAATGAAAATTGTAATTCTCAAATTTTGAAATTCTCAACTTTTATGATTTTCGGTGTCCTAGAACGGTCATGATTTAAGCAATGAAAATTGTAATTCTCAAATTTTGAAATTCTCAACTTTTATGATTTTCAGTGTCCTGGAACGGTCATGATTTAAGCAATGAAAATTGTAATTCTCAAATTTGAGATTTTGAAAAATTTGAAAAACTGGGTATTTTTAAAAACACCCAAATTTATGAATTTAGGTCTTCATAACCTGAAAAAGGGTTCAAATTCATGAATTTATGTTGTTTTTAAAAATACCATTTTTTTGAAAAATGGTACTTTTTGAATGGACTAAATTCATGAATTCAGGTCTTTAAAACCTGAAAAAGGGACTAAATTCATGAATTTAGACTATTTAAAAAGTAGCATTTTTGAAAAATCGGTATCTTTAAAAAACAACTAAATTCATGTATTTAGGTCATTATTTCAGGTTTTAAGACTTAAATTCATAAATTTGACCTGTCCTGTCCTGGAACGGTCTTTTGACCATTACTGGCGAGGAGGACGAGATGAACATGCGTATGGATGTATTATGAAAATGTATACGTGAACAATGAGACCAAAACCACTCATCATGGATTTCCATGTTTTAATGACCAGCATGTAGACCGTCGATAAAATTGTTTTTCTCTTCCTTTTAAACAGGATTTCTTTTCAACTGATGACCTTGATGGAGAATGTGCTTATCATGCTAGTTGGAATCATGCTCATGGCAACATCAGATTCGCAGATACCAGATAATCATTGGTAGCCTTGAAGAGACGTGTACGGGAATATCATGGAAGAGACGAACAGTTTCCATTATTGACTGTCCCAGAGCTGGAAGCCGGCCGGATTTTTCAGGCCGGGGCCGGCACTAACCTCCACCGGCCGGGGCAGGCTCACATTCCTGTTGTCGGCCGGCGGCCGGGGCCGGCATAGGCCGGCTTTTTCGTAGTACGCCTATTTTTCTAAAAGTTAACCTCTAAACTGGCTTATTATCATACTCGTGTCTAATGATTGAAATAATGTCTAGTATTCTTGTTTCTGGGTACCTCTACAGGCATAGCAGTCCTCGATTAATAGTTTGTTATATTATATGCCAAGCTAGCTGATAAAGATGTGCCTACTCCTCTACTTCATTGCGTGATAATTTTCTTGAGTTATAGGCTCTAGAAATGATTTAGTACTTGAATTAGCCTACGTTCAAAAAAACTGTCTCGTTAACTGTCTTAAATGCGATACGCATACTTAACAAGTGACAGCAATACGTGTGCATTATGTTTGTCACCAGATGCCACTGTAATTAAGCTAAGTCAACTTATACAATTTTAAGTTATTAGATAAGTTATACGTCTTTGACAACACTTTTTCTAATAAGTTAACGATGTAGGCCAGGCCCAATGCATTTTGAGCCGGCCATAGTATTTGTTACATTACTTTACTTATTGTATATTTTTTAAATCCATTTAAATTTTTAATTCATAAATTGTACTGAATACGGTAATTTATGCCCCAGGTAAGTTAAACATTAATTAAAAGCAATGATGATTGATAAACAGATTAAAGTGCAATAATTCTTCTCATAACAAAAACAAACAAAAAATCCAAACTGGAATTCGGTAATACCATAACCTAAAGCTAATTTTTACGTGTTGCAATTACATCAATAACAAAATATATGTGAATAACGTAAAATATCAAAGATAAATCTCAAGAAAAAATATCATTCAATATACCAAGAGTTCGTCTTACATGGGGAATAATTTGTTACGAAGTGCCTCATTCAAAACTGCTAAGGCCTCAACGGCATCAGGTTTCAATGAGCTCCTTTTCTCTGTAAGTATACCCTTTGTGATGCTGAAGTGGCGTTCACTCTCGCCGCTGGATGCTTGTATCACATAGATTTGTCTGCTGACCTTTGACAAAATAGGAAACTTTTCTTCATTTGATTTCCAATATGACAAAGGATTATCTCCATCATAGCCTTCGTGTATCATGCTTTCGTGTATTTTTGGAACTCCACGTCGAAGTTAGACATTTTTGTCAAAGAATTTGGGAGTGTAGGCGGGACTTTAAGTTTCAGTGCAGCGAATGGATCCAATCTGGGGTTTTTTTGCGAAGGACCAGCTTCCATGACATTATCGTAATCAACAGTGGTGCGGTCATCACTGGGACATGCATGTAGGCCTACTGTTATTTTCTCTTGTGACATCTGTCTGATACCATTTGAAGCGTCTTTGATCATAACAGAACGATCACTTGCGTTAGGTACAAAATTCAATTTGGAAAATGATGGATCAAGGACGGCTGCGATTGTATGCAATGTGTTCACATCAGGTCAGTACTTCAGCAGCATATATTTTCTCAGATTTGCTTTCAAGGTAGAGATGACTACGAAGATCCGGATCGACGCTGCAGATGTGATCTACGGCGAGGTAGTATGTCGGGAGAACTGTTTGTAGACTGGGCCTATCAGCAGATTCGAGCTTGTCGAAGATTCCGTCGAATTGACGAAAGAAAACTCCTAACTCGGTCACTAGCGCAAAAGAAATCGATTCTAAACGATTATCGTCGTTGAAGTTCAGCTCGAAGTGCGTAAAAAGAATCCGCAAGACTGCTGTATACATTACCAAACCCACGCCACGGACGCGTTTGAGAAAATTTCTTCAAAGTTTTCGACAATTTTTCTTGCAATCCCGATGTCTGATTTGCGTATCTTGCAAGGTCTTTGATGGCGATTTCCATTTCTTGTACGTATGGCTTCTCGTCCTTCGTGGCATTCCATGCGTTAGTCAAAACAGTGGATAGACGGTGTGCCATACATTGCATTCTTGATTTCTCTCGAAGTGCACTGACGATATTAGCGCCCTTGTCTGTAGTTATAGGCGTAGTATCCTCACATAGTCCGTATGTTTGAAAGATATCACTGATTTCAGAGAGAATGTTCTTGGCAGTCTTTTTATCATGGGGAAAGACTTTACATCGAGCCATGAAATGTTTCACTTCATAAGAAGCATCCATCCAGAAAATGGACAGCTCCAGATACGAACGGTGAATGTGATCGTCAGTCCACAAATCTGCAGTACATGCGACTTCATCACAAGACACGGCACTGGATATTCTTTCTTTCATATGGTCAATGAATCTTTCAAATGATTTCTTAACACAATCCCGAATAGTTTTTCTTCCATACCAGATATCATCTACATTCACGTTGCCGTACTTGTTACCGATTTCTATCATTGTTTTTGCTAGTTGTTTAAGTCCTTCATTTTCCACATCGCAAAACTATGCATCCCGGAAATAACAAATATTGATTCTTAATCTTTCACTCGTTCTGCATCCGACTTTTCAAGGCGCTTATGTCTGGTGTATTCAGGATTGACTTTGATAGTAGTCTGTCTTGCACGGTCACCAGCAGTTTCTTTTCTAGGTAGACAAGTGTCCCAGTGTCTTTTGAGAGCACTTACTCCCCAGCTTTTACGAGTTCCGCCCTCCTTGACTCTGCTGTGAGTGCGGCTCACCGTCGTCTTGCAGAGGTTGCAGGCCACCCAACATGCTAATCGTTGTGTTGTGCCATCCGATAATGTCTCAACAATATGCGCCACATTTTCCCTTGATTTGTCTTCTGATAGTGTAAATTTACGCGTTGACAATTTCATCTGAATCTGTTTATCAGTAATATTGTCTGGATCCATCTCATACGCATAAGATAGGATGCCGAAGCGTAGACAAAGAACAGCGAACGTCGAAGTACGATGCGTAGATATTGAACAGTGGACGGAAACAGACTGACAATTACTAGAAGACGGACGGCTAATATTAAATTGTTCGATTCGTCTGGCACAGCAGACAGTAGACGAGTAATGAATAAGACTAACAAGACTAAACGGCTAGCTGAGCGAGTGGCGAATGACAATAAGGGTCCATTACGTACAAGCTTGCGTACAAGTTATTTGTTGCTGCGCGGTAGGGTCGGCACTAGGGATTGCAATTCCGGGATTGGAGAAAATGGACCGGGATTGCAATCCCTAGTCGGCACTCCTGCTAATAGGCGCCATTGAATTCTGAGGCAGTCAAGCCGTTGAACAAAATAGTTGTCTACACGAGCCGTATCACAATGAATCAAAACAGGGGGACGCGTGCGTGCTGACATCAAGGAATATGTTGACTCAGCCACGAGCTATCTTTGTCACGAGCCACATGATAAGTTTATAAACCACGTGAATTCATTATAAACTTGATGAGTGATCTGATTCTGATATGCTAATGAATCCCAGCTATGGTTTATGTTTCAATCAATGAGTCAGGATTAAATCGGTTATCAATTATATAGACTACTCAAAATATCCAGTAATATTGAGATGTTCGAATTATGATTCGAATCGATGTTCGAATCGAGATAAAATCAGCCAAAAAAGTCCATCAACTTGTAAAGCCGGCCTTGCGCATTAGGCCGGGGCCGGCGGCCGGCTTCCAGCTCTGGACTGTCCAAAGACAGAAGGAATATCAAAGGATTTTCAATGCTGTTACAGTCGGCACTTATGGTTGAGGGCAAAAGACAATTACGCAGAATGCCAAAATCTTGTGTTTTTGTTCATTATACGGAAACAGCCACTCATGGAGTATGATCTAGAGATAAAAGTTTTCAGTGGTAAGTGATCAACATCATGAAAGGATGATTATTTGATGACTTGAAGCTAATTCATCGTAATTTCATCATCAAATATGTCGATGACCATGAAGTGACCCACATCATATTCACATGGCATGTTTCAAACAAGCGCTTGTCACACATGCAAATCACACAGGAAGGATGTTTGCTTGTGTATAATTAATTGTTCATAATCTTCCCGTGCTGTAGTTTGACATTTTTCAGTCGTTCCTTCTGTCAAGAAGCAACGTTGTCAGGGCAAAATTAATAACCTCATGGTTTAATAGACATTGCTACAAATGCTTGTGTATCTCATTAATGTGTTCCGAAAAATAAACTCTGTCGACCATGTTGAGGATGGAGGAAGAACATGCATTTTGTGGCATAAACTTGAAGCGATTGTAAAAATTGAATCAAGAGCATGCTCATTGAAATGAGATGAGCAAGCAAGTGTTCGAACTAAAAATTAATTTTCCGACAATTAGTCGTTATTTTGTTTCATAAGTTACTTAGAGTGGCTCAAGATCTTTACTGATAATGAGGTAATGAAAGCAATTGTCACAAGGCAATTGTTCGTCATAAAACTGAACTTTAGTAAACGTTTTCTTTGGTACCATATGCAATGGACTTGCCCATTGACTTGTTGATCGTCGTATGATACCTTGCTCAAGCATTTCACTGAATTCTGCTTTAACCACTTGTAGTTTGGTTTGATACAGAGGACGCGGACGGCAATAAACAGGATTTCCATTTGTAGAAATTGAATGGGTACTTGAGTGAACAACACCGTGTTTAGCAGGTTTCGCGAAATCGAGGGAGGATAATACAACAGCGAACTCATTCATAATGTCATGCCAAATTGACGAAACCGTTGACACCACAATTGAGACGAAGATTCAACTATTGATGCGGGAGTAAGCTGAAGAGTTAAGTTAATTTCACCGTCGATGATCATGCCATACGAAGACAGCAAATCCATTCCAAGGATGGGCGTGCAACATCTGCGACGACAAAATACCAGCGGAAGACACGTCTGAGCATGGAGAACTCGATGCAACATTGTCCAAAAGTGCGAATAGGTGATTGATTGGCGGTTAGACAGAAGGAAGATATGCGCTTAAATTGTCTGGCGCATAAGTTCGTGGGATGATGCTGACTGATGATCCAGTATCGACTAAGAATTCATTTAAGTCGACATTTTGAAATAGAAAGAATGACATGTTCAACATAGAAAAGTCTCGCAGCATTATCATTACCACACGTGCCGGCCGCGAATGAAGATGTAGCAATTAGTTTTCCTCAGGATCTGAAGGAGCGCGGCTGGGTTTCCCAATGGATCTTTGAAATTGAGGCTTATCACCAGGCCATTTGCACCATGCCCTACAACTTCTTGCGTTTTGACCGTAAAATGTATGTGCTCTACATATCAAATGGCGTTTGCCAGGACGAAATGGAGTTAGGCCAACATGTGAATGATTCGCAGTCTTTGTTAAGGTCTTCTAGGAAACTACGGCGGACACAGGACAAGGACGTAGAGCTAACATTTGATCAGCTAGATCCGCTGCTGCGATACTGATAGGACTGATGATTGGCTAACCAAAACTGCTGCAATTTCAGGTGACTCTGTGGACATAGGACGACTGTTTTAGCAGTTCTTCTCGATCACGAATACTGAGAGAGTCAGCGGCCTTTTGCAATTTCACAAACATACGTCAATGGTTTTCCGATTGGTATGCTTTCGAGTAGCTTGTGAAACAGTTCGGGCTTTGATCTTTCAACTTCCTTAATTAATGCGCTCTTCAGATCGTTGTAGATGGTCGTAGTTAATATCTTGGGATCCAATTTGCTCACAGCGTCAGCTGGACGGGCAGCCAGAGCATGGTGGAATATTGTGGAGGACACAGAAAAAGCAGCCAAAACAAATTGAGCGTCCATAATAATTATTATTGAATAAATAATTATTGAAAATCATGCAAACGTATTATCGGCATCAAATTGAGGTGGCTTGATTGCTGTATGTGTAACAGTCGAAGCACTGGTTACAGGATCGGGTAGACGTTGTAGTTGTAATGTAGTCGTCATTGCTATCTTCGCACGTCGATCGGGCAACTACAGTCCGTTTCATAAAAAGTGGATCATCCTAAAATTTGACTAAATAAAACATAAGTATGATACAGAAAGCATTTTTCGGGTTATTTCATGTCCCTAATATATTCAAATGTCCTTATATAATCTGATAAGCTATGATACAGTAACGGTTCTTAAGAAGCTAATATTTTGTGGCCTTACCCTTATTGTCAATGACATTACCAATTCATCTAGGCATTGATTCGATGATATCGTTGATTTTTGACTGATCTAACTTTCTCCACTCTCTTTTTAACAGTGACGTAAGTTGTGATACGCCATCTGTAGGTAGCAGTGAACGACGAACGTTACGTTTTAGAATACTCCATACATTTTCTATGGGATTTAGATCAGGAGAACGAGCTGGCCAAGATAATGTCCTAAGCCCTAATTGAGACTTGCATAAGTTGACTCTACTACTCCTGTGAAACGTAGCATTATCATCCATAAATAACCAAGTCGATGGATCACCAAGTTGATCTGTCATTTGGCCAATGTTCATTCGTAAAACATTCACTTAGCGTTTAGAATTCATGGTTCCTTGCTGTATGTGAAGTTCAGAGCGGCCATTGGTCCAAATGCCAGCCCAAATCAGTAGAGTCGCACCACCTTGTACCCGGGGACGATGTAAATGTCTCGGAATATACTGATCAGATTTTATCCATAATCTCAATCGACCATCACTATCCTTCAGACGGACTGATGCCTCATCAGACCAGACAACCCGATCCCATTGATTTCGCCAGTGACAATGACTCATTGCCCATCTGAGACGTCTTTTTGTATGCTGATCTGATAATTCGATCTGAAAGAGCCTCTTACAGCTCTTGAAATTCGACTCAATAAGTCTTCTACGAATAGTGGACTTAGAAATAGACGAGTCTAGTGCAGCCATCTCAGTTAACGAGAGACTTGGATCAACTTTAACAAATCTCAAAATTAGGCGGTCTCTACGTTTGGATGTTTTGCGTGGACGGCCAGAGCCCTCTTTACGACAGAGTCGAAAATCATCATTATGCCATCAATGCACATTTGTGTAAGGGACATTTAGTCGCTTGCTTGTAGCTAGCAAAGAAACCCCTAGTTCTAGCAAGGCTGTCACTTTGCCTTTTGTGAATGCGATCTCGTTATTGTTCATTTGTGCTTTGTATTGTTTTCAACCGGTAAGAGATAGATTTCTAGCTGAAAGCAATCAGGAGTGCTGCCAACACCACCGCAACGAAGTCACGAAGCTATGGAACATGAAGTCCAGTTAATCACATGTAGCAGTTGCATTATTGTTGATGAATAATACTGGCTCTGATTGACCGATTTTCTTTATTTTTGTTTTGCTTGATAGCTTTTGGCTTGTAGAACAACATATTAAATAACAAAGGAAACAAATGTAATTTTATAAGAGTGAGGTATGATTTTGTGTAACATTGCTAAATGAAGATCAAATTATCTACTACTTTTTTATCTATAACAGGAAAACAACTCAATATTCATGCTTGAAATTTCCAACAATGATATTAGTAAGCACAACTGACATATCTTCCAAATTTCAGAGAAATTCGTTCAAGTTTGGTGGAGTTGGACAAAGTTGAAGTTAAGGCGATGTTTAAGGGTGATCCATTTTTTATGAAACAATCTGTACAAATTGTTTCATAAAAAATGGATCACCCTTAAACATCGCCTTAACTTCAACTTTGTCTGACTCCGCCAAACTTCAACGAATTTCTCTGAAATTTGGAAGATATGTCAGTTGTGCTTACTAATATCATTGTTGGAAATTTCAAGCATGAATATTGAGTTGTTTTCCTGTTATAGATAAAAAAGTATTAGATAATTTGATCTTCATTTAGCAATGTTACACAATTTTACATATCTCACTCTTATAAAATTACATTTGTTTCCTTTGTTATGTAATATGTTATTCTACAAGCAAAAAGCTATCAAGCAAAACAAAAATAAAGAAAATCGGTCAATCAGAGCCAGTATAGCACCATTATTCATCAACAATAATGTAACTTCTACATGTGATTAACTGGACTTCATGTTCCATAGCTTCCTGACTTCGTTGTGGTGGTGTTGGCAGCACTCCTGATTGCTTTCAGCTAGAAATCTATCTCTTACCGGTTGAAACAATACAAAGCACAAATTAACAATAACGAGATCGCATTCACAAAAGGCAAAGTGTCAACCTTCTTAGAAGTAGGGTTTTCTTTGCTAGCTACAAGCAAGCGACTAAATGTCCCTTACACTAATGTGCATCGATGACATAATGATGATTTTCGACTCTGTCGTAAAGAGGGCTCTGGCCGTCCACGCAAAACATCCAAACGTAGAGACCGCCTAATTTTGAGATTTGTTAAAGTTGATCCAAGTCTCTCGTTAACTGAGATGGCTGCACTAGACTCGTCTATTTCTAAGTCCACTATTCGTAGAAGACTTATTGAGTCGAATTTCAAGAGCTGTAAAAGGCCCTCTCAGATCGAATTGTCAGATCAGCATACAAAAAGACGTCTCAGATGGGCAATGAGTCATTGTCACTGGCGAAATCAATGGGATCGGGTTGTCTGGTCTGATGAGGCATCAGTCCGTCTGAAGGATAGTGATGGTCGATTGAGATTATGGATAAAATCTGATCAGTATATTCCGAGACATTTACATTGTCCCCGGGTACAAGGTGGTGCGACTCTACTGATTTGGGCTGGCATTTGGACCAATGGCCGCTCTGAACTTCACATATAGCAAGGAACCATGAATTCTGAACGCTATGTGAATGTTTTACGAATGAACATTGGCCAAATGACAGATCAACTTGGTGATCCATCGACTTGGTATTTATGGATGATAATGCTACGTTTCACAGGAGTAGTAGAGTCAACTTATGCAAGTCTCAATTAGGGCTTAGGACATTATCTTGGCCAGCTCGTTCTCCTGATCTGAATCCCATAGAAAATGTATGGAGTATTCTAAAACGTAACGTTCGTCGTTCACTGCTACCTACAGATGGGGTATCACAACTTACGTCACTGTTAAAAAGAGAGTGGAGAAAGTTAGATCAGTCAAAAATCAACGATATCATCGAATCAATGCCTAGATGAATTGGTAATGTCATTGACAATAAGGGTAAGGCCACAAAATATTAGCTTCTTAAGAACCGTTACTGTATCATAGCTTATCAGATTATATAAGGACCTTTAGATATATTAGGGACATGAAATAACATGAAAAATGCTTTCTGTATCATACTTATGTTTTATTTAGTCAAATTTTAGGATGATCGACTTTTTATGAAACGGACTGTATCTTCGTCGGATCACGTCGCACGTCGGGCTTACCAGTTGTAAGTTTCAATGCAGAACTACCAGCGTGCTCGTCTATCTTGCTTTATTCATTCATTCGTTATGACATGTACAGCTACCGACACGTCATTATCTAACATCGTTGAACTATATATTCGAGTAGCATATTCTCCATCGCTTCCCATTCTCTCAAAATGCATATCGTTCGGGTAGTTTTCTTCAGACTCAGGTCTATATTTAGCAAAAAGTCGATGCCTGATTGCTCTCAAATAAGTCAACTTTTAAGATCCATCCTTCTACTTGCATGTATTATGGTAGCCATGATCCTTGACTTTTTTGGATTATGTTTTATAAACTCTGTAAGCGCGATATGCATGCACCTTAGACAACAAATTTTCTCTTGATAACCTTGCCGATCATGTGACAATGTGGAAGCATAGAAAAAGAACTAGAGTTGAATTAGTCTTTGCTTTTAAGTAATCACGCAACTTATCGGTTTTATTGTTTCATTTTTTTATATGATGCCTATAATATGAATTTCAGAGTAAGCTTCGTCAACAACACTCATATAGCTAAAATGACTACATTAATTTAAAATGATTAGAATAACAGTTCCTTATTGAACGGAAACAACATGAATTGAAAAGATGTTCTGAGTTGAAGTCAATCGCTGCACCAAGAAGGGCCTACATATGATCTCCTCATGAAATGCGATTGAGCTGATAAAAACACGCACCATCTAAATTTCGCTGAGATTCAATCGATTGTCATATACATTCCAATCATATCTCACAATGTGTCATGCATCATTCGATAGCTTGTATTCTCAGCTGATCCATGATAGACTTCTAAGTAGTATATAGTGTGACATCCGGCGCGACGCTTCGCTTTGCTTTGCTTCGCTTCGCTTGCGCCGGATGTCACACTTTTTCGGGTTTTTTCAAAAAATCAAAATTTCAAAAATTTCAAAAATTTAGGTAGACTTCAAATTTCACGTGGCCGAAGGCCGAAAATTTAACCGTTTTTAAAAATACCCAATTTTCAAATTTTTCAAAATCTCAAAATTTGAGAATTACAATTTTCACCCCCAAAATCATGACCGTTCCAGGACACCGAAAATCATAAAAGTTAAGAATCTCAAAATTTGAGAATTACAATTCTCTCGCTTAAATCATGACCGTTCAAGGACACCGAAAATCATAAAAGTTGAGAATTTCAAATTCATGAATTTTATCCATCTTTCAGGTTTTTAAAATATATCATGTGACTAAAAATATTTCTTTAAAAATGGAAGAAACAAAAGTGGATGAAACCGCAAGAATATATCCTTCGTTATCATATGAACGTAGTTCTACTTTAATGGACATTGAAAAGATTAACATTGAAAAAATGAATAAAGAAAAACACAAAGATAGAGTTAGGTATATGAAAGATAAGGAATCTCAGTTATTATTAAGATTAGAGCATTATAAAAAATTAAGAAAGAGATGGAGTAAAGTTAAGAATGTAACACAAGGAATTGGCATATTCTTAACAATAAGTTTAGGTGCTTTAACAATTGTTATATCTTCAGGTGTTTTAGTAATTCCAGTAGTTGCTACAGCTTTAACAGGTACGGGTGTTTTTGCAACTTCACTTGTTACAATGTTAGATAAATCTTTAATAACTAAGAAACGAAAATCATTAAAAACTAAGCATTTACAAATTAAAGAAGTCTATGATAAACTACATTACTACTTTCAAAGAGTATGTGATGATAATGTTATTACGTTAGATGAGATTGAAAAATTTGATCAAATAGCTAATGAAGTAAATCAAACCTTTCAATTACAGTCCGAAAAAGTTGATGATAAGAATAGACAGGATGGCAAAATTTCTAGTGATAATAAAATTTCTAATGAAGAAAATGACAAAATTTTTTTAGAAGAGCTAAAAACTTTAAGCGAAAATTTAAGCAAAACTTTATTAAACAAAACTTAAAACGAGAAACCTTTAAACAAAAAGATGTCAGACAACAAAGCAATAAAAAAATAATTTGTTCAGTAAAATGTTTTTGTTGTATTCCAATGTTACCACAAAATTCAAATATTATATTTTAAAAATGGATAAAATTAGAGCTGATAATTTTAAAAGAATAAAACAATTAGAAGAGTTAATAAAACAAAGAAATATTATGAAAGAAAATCATCTTCAACATAGAATGATAAAATCTGGTATTCAATCTGATATGTTTGAAAAAATGCAGCAAACCGAGCAAGTAAAAACTGATTTTGAGAAAACTATGAAACCATTTAAAACTCTTGAAAAATAAAGTACAAATAATGATAAACAAATTGATATAACAGATCCAGAGCACAAAACTATATTAGATGACTATGGATTACTAGAATCAAACATTAATAAGAAATTACCAAAATCTATGCAATTTGAACATTCTATTTCATTTATAGATGGAAAAATAATACCTAGATTTTATCTCGGTCAAAAAGAAATATTTCCACAACCTTTTCGAGGTTTAATTTTTTCACCAGATAAATCTCCTTTTAATTTAGATAGAAATTTTGTTGATCTTTTAAGAGGAGCAGATTTAAATAATTATGCTGTAGAAGATCTTATAAAATATAAAGCTATGTTAGACAGAGTTGGTGCAGTAAAATCTCTTAGACGTTATAAACAATTAGAAAATTTATTATCAACGGGAGTTAAAGTAGGAAAAGGTTTATCTGAAAAACAGAAAACAGAAACAACTGTATTTTTGCCAGATGATCCACAAGAATTACTAAATAGATTAAATATTTTAATATCTGCAATAAAAGAAGGACATAATTCTAGTTTCAATGAAATTCATGCTATATTGAAAAGACTGTTAGAAAAGAAGATTCTAAATGAAGAGGATTATAAAAGTGTAGCGGAAATATGTTGTTGTTTTTAATTTTTTATAAAAAAAATATTTCATAAAAAAATATTTATTCAAAATTTTAACTAAAAAATGTGTTCAGCAGATTTAGACGAAATTAATAATCATTTAGAAAATTTGACAGAGATTTTGGGTTCATCAAAATTTAGTACGACGTTAAAAATTATAACAACTACTTCATCACACACTTGTAATTTAGAACCCATTCTATATTTGGAACAAAATAAAAATTATCAAATTGCATTGACTAGTTTCTCTACATTTAACACTATACAAAACGTTATCAAAGATGTGAATGATCAATTTAGATATTCTACTGATAAAGGTAAAACATGGAAAATACTAACTTTTCTTCCTGGTTCTTACGAAGTTGAATCAATATCAAATGAAATTAAGAGACATTTAGGTATACCATTTAAAGATAAGAAACAATTACATTTTGCAGTTGAACCGGCAGTTAATAAATTTTCTCTTACTTTAGACGAAAATCATCAAGTTGATTTTAATCATGATAGATCATTGTCAAAGCTATTAGGATTTAATAAACAAACTTATAGTCAAGGTTATCATTTAGGTGAGAAGATTCCAAAAATAACTGAAATAAATTCAATTGTTGTACATTGTGACATTATTGAAGGAGGATATATAAATGGTAAATTATCAAATTTAATATTCAGTTTTCCAGCTTTTACTGTACCCATTGGTTATAGACTAAATGTAATTCCACAAACATTAATATATTTCCCTATTACAAGAAAAACTATTAACAACATTAACATGAGAATCACTGATGAAAAAGGACAAGAAATAAATTTTGGAGGTGAAGAAATTATGATAGATCTTTTGGTTCGGGAGGTATAAACTCCCGTTCGAGAGGTATAAACTCCCACGCGAAGCTAGAGAAGTTTAATTTTCTTCTTCTTTAGAAACAAAAAATAAAAAAAATAAAAATAAATTTTTTTATTAAAAAATGAGTGAACTACCTCCATTAAATAAAAAAAACTTAAATTTAATCATCATCCAAATTTATCTAATAAAGTTTTGTCAGTTATTTGTGGAAGATCAGGATGTGGAAAAACATATCTATTATTTAAAATTTTAACGACTCCAAATTTTTTGGATTATAACAATCTTATAATTTATACAACAACGGCAGAACAACCCGTCTATCAATTTTTAAAATATGGATTTGAAAATAATTTTACAAAGCAATTGCTTCATTATTCAAAGAATATGATTTTTTTGAAGATGAGAAAAAAAATAAAATGTGGGTGAAAGAAGCAAGCAAAAAAATAAACAATTAGTTGAATCTAATAAAAAATAGCATATAAAAGATACAATTAATAAGATGATGTGGTAATATGCAAGATCCCTAGTAAATAGATAAAACAATGAAACATTGTGTAATTTTTGATGATTGTGTTAATGATAGAAATCAGTCAGTTCAGAGAAATTATTTCACAAGAGGTAGACATAATAACTGTAGTGTTTTTTATTTAACACAAAGTATGTATTCATTAGACGGAAGTGTTATTAGAAAGAATGCAAATATATTTATACTATTTGAAATAAATGCAAGAAACTTAAGTGATTTGTTAAGAGATTTATGTGTAAGAAATAAAGATGAATTTAAACAATCGTGTAACAATGCTTGGTCAAAAGATTATGGATTCATTACAATTAATATTGATAAAAAAATTCATGATAGAGTTATCGAACAATTGTTCTCTGACTAGGCTTCGCCTCGAGGGGCTTCGCCCCGACTGAAAGTCGATAGAAAATATTTTCGCGGAGTGATCGAATAATTTTTTCTTATAAATTTTTTGTTAATAAAAATAAAAAAAATATGGTGGATGTTTACAAGATAGAACATGTACCAGTTTTAAAAGATTATCGTCATCCTACAAATCCTGTAAATTCGAAGAAAGAAGTTAGATTTTATTATCATCATAAATACGTAGCGCTCGTTACAGATTATAAAACAAAACATGGTATTAAACCGTGTGTTAAAACAAAAGACTTTCCACTTTGTTTAAGAAGTTTCCGAGTATTTTTGGCGTATAATAATTTATGGTGGTTGGTTAAGAAAGAAAATTTAACAACACATGAATTAGAAACATTACATCAATTACATATTCCTGTGTATATGTAAAAACGGAACCGAGGTTCTATGTAAAATTCATTTTTTCTTTTAAAAAATATGAATCGTGAAATGTCTCTCGGGCAAACGTCTAGGATTGATGAATTAATCAAGAAACAAATTGCTGAGTTTGATGCGCAAATTAAACATAGTAAACGTAGTAAACGTATTAGAAAACAGAAACGTACTAGGCGTAGTATTAGACGTAATACTAAAAAACAGAAAAGTGGAACAAAAGAAATATTAGAAACTCCTATTACTGATATCTTTTTCGATGATAGAATTAAGGATGAACTTGGTGATGATTTATGTAATTTATTTAATCCAAATGAAATTAAATATGAAAATGTATCTTTTATTAATGTAGTAAATGATATGAGGAAACTTTTAGCAAATGGTAAAATTATTAATTTACTTGGAAAAGTTGTTAAAGATCAGGAAAATATAATTCAAAATTTTTACGTAACCTTCTATAATAAAAATTCATTTGAAATATGGTTTTCGAATCTGGATGAGAAATCCGATGCTAACGAATGGATTTTTACAGATAATATTAAATATGAAGATTTTGGAATGAAGTTAGTACAAAGATCGCATAGAGGGGCAGGGATTAATATGAAATATAGAATCAAAGAATATTTCGGTGAATATTGTTATATTCCTTCTGAAGATTTTTGTTTTATTAAATGTTATAATGTTTTACGAGGTTTTAATGAAGAACAAGGAGAAATGATGAAAGAAATGTTTAATAATTTTTTATATAAAGAGAAAGCCACATCTAGAACAGGAGTAATGTCAAACTGCAAATTTTCTCAATTCAATAAATATTTTGGAGAATGCGTTCAATATTATAGTCCTGCCAATCGTCATTTAAATCCTAGAGGAATTGAAACGTTTCATAATTATGTTTATTACAATTATTTTCACGCAGGTTCAGCAATTGGTCACTATTGTTTAATTGATAAATCTCATAAATTAAAAGCTATTAGAGAAATTGAAAATAATTTCAAACCCATATATAAAACAGTTACTGATGAAAATCTAACAACGCGTCCATATAAAATCATAACGAAGAAAAAAATTGACTATGGTTCAACATATATTTGGGATCTCGAAACTTTTCCTGATCCTAACTGTTCAACAGCTCATCCTATTCCTTATGCTGTAGGAGCTATTAATTTTAATAAATTTATATGTTGTTTACCGAAACAAAGATTGAAAGAATTAGAAACACGTTTGTTAAGTGATATGATTAAAATTAAACGATCAAAAGATGAAGATGAAATTAAAAAACTTAAAAAACAGATTAATGAGTATAATAATTTAACTGAATTAGAATTTAATAAACTTCAAAATTGTGTGAAAATATTTACGAGAACTGAGGATGATGAATGTTCGATCGGGGGAAACCCAGAGGACGTATGTCCGATCCATCAATTTTTTAAAACTCTTGGAAAATTTAATTATTCTAGAGTAACTTTAATAGCTCACAATTCATCAGGTTTTGATTCCTATTTTCCGATAAAAGCTAATTTTAAATTATCTAAACCGCCTCTTAAAACTTCAAGAGGAATATTGACTGCTTCATTACAAAATCCTTATACAACTGAATGTGTTAGTAGATACATTCAAAAATCTCTTAGATTTAAAAACAATATGAAAAAAGATTCACCGTCAGGTAAATTAGCACTTCAAACTATTATAATGAAATGTAGTTATCAACATGTAAAAACAAGTCTTTCTAAATGGTGTGAGAATTTTAAAATTCCTACGAATGTGTGTAAATTAAATTATGAAATTGGAGACATAACACATGAAAATTATAAAGAAAAAGAAAATGAATGGAGACCATATTTAGTTAACGATATTCTTTCTTTAGCTTTTTGTATCTACAAATATAATAATGTTATGCAAGATTTAGTTGGTGAAGATATAACTACTAATTTGACATCCTCTGCTTTAACATTTAACGGTTGGATGAAAAGCGTACAAAATGACAATATAAATATTCATTCTCATATAGATTTATGGGCTAGAAATTATATTAGAAAATCTGTTAAAGGTGGAAGAGTTTCAGCAAATATAAGAAAATACATATCGCCATTTTGTAGCATCTTGTTACCAATATTAAAACAGTATTTACCTGGTCGCTGCGCTGGTGGGGCTTTGTCCCTTGGTCGCTACGCTGGTGGGGCTTTGTCCCCTGGAAGTAATTTAATAGATTTAATGAAACAGCATCGAGATTTAGGAGATAAAACTGAAATTTGTAAGAAAATTTCAAATCAACTACTTGAACAAAAAAAAGAATTTCTAATGGCTTTTGATGCAACATCTTTATATCCATCAGCTATGTATGATGAAAATTCAGAATACCCTAAAGCTGAATCAGCTAGAAATTTCGTCAAGAAGAAGAGCGGAAAATAGTATATAAATTTAATAATCAAACATTTAGACCTAAAACTGGAATATTCTCTGTTGTGTTTCAATATCCGAATGATATGTTTTTCCAACCAGTTCCTATAAAAGATAAAGTTAAAAATCAAAATAATAATTCTCATGTAAAAGTAATCAGGTTTAGAAATGGTATATGTTATGATGTATTAACTTCTGTAGACATACAAGAAATTGTTAGATGTGGGGGAAAAATCTTACATATTACTGATGGTATAATTTATGAAAAAAATTATCAAGTTTCACCATTTCGAAATTATATTGAAAAACTTTTTAATTTGAGAAAAAGATATAAAACAGAAGGAAATACTGTAGGCGATGAGTTAATTAAATTATTGATGAATTCGCTATATGGCAAAACTGTGCAAAAAGATATAACCACTAAATATCATTTATGGAATGAGAATACATTGAGAAAAAATTTCACTCAAGAAGTAAAAGATTATGAAAAATTAAATGATGAACAATATTTAGCGAAAGTAGAAATGGAAGATGATGAATTTCTCAAAACTAATATTGTAAAAGATGGGAAGACGACCAACGGTCTGAGCAGCTACGCTGCGAAGTCATTCATGCCATCACACTTAGGTTCTTTCATTCTTTCTCACTCTAGAAGAATCATGAATAACTTTATTTTAGAAATTAATGGTTTCAAAGAAAAATACATTCATTATACAGATACTGATTCAATATATATTTCCAATGAGCTCTTTAATAAATTAGACGCTGCTGGATATGTTGGAGGAGAATTGTGTCAAGGGAAAAATGATTATGGAAATGGTGGAATTATTTTTGCAATGTTTATTGCACCTAAAGTAAAATACTGTATTACTGTAGATGAGCAAGGGAGACTTAGTGAAAAGAAAACATTCAAAGGATATTCACAAGATAAAGTAAAAGTAGAAGATTTTCTAAAATTATATTCGGGGAAAACATTATCGACTACAGTTAATAAACCATGGAAAAGATCTTTAGAAACTGGAATTAGTATTCCTGATAAAAATAATAATACTGAAGAAAAAAAATTTTCTGGTCAAATAAATATTCTTAAACGTCAAGCACCTGATGAAAATGAAATTATGTTACCTTATAACGGAGAAGATATTCAAGCTGAAATATTTCAAACAATCATCTGTGAGAGTAATTTAAGTGATGATGATGACACGTGGGAATAATAATTTTTTTATTACATCTAAAAAATTTATAACATCTAAAAAATTTATAACATCTAAAAAATTTATAACATCTAAAAAATTTATAACATCTAAAAAATTTATTACACATTAAAACTTATTACATCTAAAAACTTATTACATCTAAAAATTTTATTATATATGAAAATATATTTATCGAATATTTTGGTATTTTCTATTAAGTTTTATCATATTAAGTTTCATCATATAATGTTTTATCAAAAGATAATTTAAATTTATTTTCACTAACTATTGATTCTTCATCATCATCAATTGATTCTTCATCATCATCATAAATTGATTCTTCATCATCATAAATTACACTTTTTGGTATAGGATGCCATTTCTTGATAGGATACCATTCTCTTATTGGAATATCTAACTCTAAATTACATCTTTTATCTGATAATAATATAATAGAGAAAAATATTGGTCTTTGATCTCTTTTGGAAAATTTAATAACACCACCATAATCTGAATCACTTTTAGTTTTTATTAAAGATGATAAAATTTTAAATTGATTAGATGTAAATCCTAATTTAAATTTTGTAGACCCGACACATAGTTGTCTAACAGTATCTTCAACTATACCATCATTATTATTTTCAATTGTAAGAAAATGAAATTTAGATAAATTTTTATAATTACTAATATTTTTATAATCTTTTTTACCATTTACACCTTTTTCAGATGTTTCAGAATCATCATTTATATTATCATAAGATTCTTCAATATGATTCAGAGGATTATTATGATCGAGCAAAGCCCTAGAACCTTCGGCTCGTTTATTATGATTATGGTCATTGTTAATAGTATAAGGTGTAGTCCACATATAAATTTTCTCTTGTTGAGCTAAACCATTTATATAAGATTTTAACAAATTAATATTTAAGTTTGAATATAATCCTATATAAGTATCATCATCATATCTTTGGGGCATTTCTAATGTTTCTTGTTTATAAATTGTGTCTCTATAATATACCTGACATAATAATTCTTCATTATGTTTTTTACTCTCTATGTGAATGTTATATTGATTTTGTTCATCAACAAATAATCTAATTTTTTCTTTGGAAAAAGATTTTAATTTTTTAACTAATTCTTTAATATTGATATAATTAATAATTTTATTTTCTATCCAATCAGTATTACTAATCGGCAAAACTGCTCTAATAAAACCGAAAACATTATTATGACCTATTATAACCATATTTTCTTTATTTAATTCAACATAAGCTAAATCATTATATTTACTTACAATCTCCATAAATTTAATAAATGGATCACCTGGAAAAATACAATAATTGGTTTCTATAGAAGGTAAACCTTTAGTCTGTTCTCTAAATATTTCGGCTTGTAATTGAAATAAAATATTAACATCTATACATGGATTTGTAATAGTATTATTATTATTATTATCAAAACATTTATTTTCAAATCCCGTTGATCTCGTCGAATAAGAAGAACAGGATGATGCGGGCGAATATAATTTTTTGAAATTTGGTTTTTCCATTTTTTTATTTTTATTAGAAAAAATTTTATTTTTTTATTGCTTTAAAAATGATGTTACCAAATGTTGGTGGAGGTGCATATATCCCGAATAATCGTGAATTAGAAATAGAAATAGAAAATTATATCATGAAAACTGGAGACGTTTTATCTGGACCATTGCATCTTTCTATTCTTCCGCAACAAAATACAGAGTTAACAAATAAACAATATGTTGATACACAAATCAATGACTTAAAAGAAAAATATATAAACGATGTTTTGGTTCCACTGATTAATGAATTGAAGTTGCTAAAACTTAATGACAAATCATTAAACGAAAAATTATTAAAACTTGATAAAAAGGATAGAGAGCTAGAAGCAGATATAGCAAAACTTTTTAAAAAGATTTCAGAACAATCAAAAATTTTAATATTACTTTCTATAAAGTTAAAATCTGCAGTCATTAAAAATAAACATCAGATAAAAATGTTAAAAGAACAATTAGAAGATGAAATAGAAAATCTACCTGAAAGAATTAAAAAAAATTTAAAGCAGTTACAAACTACATTCCAAAAAAGTGTTGATGAATTAAGTTCTAAAATTACTCAACAAATGAAAAAGATGAATAGAATAATAAATGAAGTAAACTCGCTTAATCAAAAAGTTGATAAAATGAAAACTCTTAAAATCAATTTAGAAAATGAATTAAAGAAGAATTTACAAGAAAACTCTAAAGAAAATAAAGAACAGTTAGATGCTGTTAAAAGACAATTAGATGTTCTTAAAATTAAGTTAAATGCACTTAAAACGGCATTGAAGATTAATCAGCAGAAAATGCAAGTTAATAGCAAAGAAATTAAAGTACATCACACGCTGCTTGACGCAATAGATAAAGTACAACAGTCAATTAATAAAGTTATCTCGAAGTTGTTGTCCATTCACAAACGTAAATCTTAACACGTAAATATTTTTCACAAAAGTCAAATTTAAGCTTAAAAAATGCCTATAATTTATAAACACAATCTTAAATATTTTGCATCAAATAATAAAATTGCTCATGAACCATCTCTGAAACCTGTGTACCATTATGATAGTGTAGAAACTGTCGGAACACAAAAGTTCCTAGGCACCGCAGGTGCCGTCCAAAAAGAAGGGGCTGGCATCTTTTCTGGTATTGGTAGTATCGTTAACTTAATTAAAAATAATAAAGATTTGATTACATCTGCTGCAAAAGGAGCAGCTGCTATAGGTAGTACAGCTAGTGCAATATCAAATGCTGTTAAATCTCAAAACGAATTAAAACAGCTAGAAGCTATTCGTAAACTTAGGAATGATTCTGAAGAACTAAAAAATTTAAAAAAACTTTCAGAGGAAACAAAAGACAAAATTGCTAACATAGCTGTTGGGGAAACCTTGAGGAGCGGAGCTCCGTCTGATAGTAAACATAAGAAGAAATCAGGCGTAGTCATAAAACGTTCAATTGAACCTACGGTTCGTTCAATTGAAGAAATAAGAGGTAATGGCGTGAGCAGCGGAGCTGGTCTAGCAAAATTCTAAAATATATTTTTTAGTAAAATTATTTTAGTAAAATTATTTTAGTAAAAAATTTTTCTGTGTGTGAGAAAAAACAAAAAGTCAAATTATTTTTTATAAAAATGTCTTCGCTTATCGAAAATAAATTTAGATTAGACGATCCTCCGTTCGTCAGTTATAATCAAAAAAAGAATGACTATATAAGAATTGCTATGAATCCCGGATCTTCCAGTAGAGTAAATACTGGAGGTGATTTAATTTTTGAAGTTGATAATCAACAAAGTTATTTATATATACCTGATTCATTTTTACACTGTGAATATTCTTTATATAGTGATGCCAATTTTACAACACCATTACCTGATACCGATAATATTGCACTAGAAAATAATTTCTTTCCAAGATTATTTACACAAATGCGTTTAGATGTTGCAACTCAAAATATAGAAACAATAAGTGATTCTCCAGGTGTAATTGATACAATGCTTAGATTTGTAACAATTGGTGAAAATAATAAAAAGTATGAAATCGAAGGTTGGTTTCCTGATACTAATGATGGTATAATTGTTGATGATTTAACTCACGCTGGAACAGATGCAGCAGGAATTGCGAAAGATGTAGAAAATATTGCAAAACATTTAAATAAAACAAATAATGATGCATATAAAGAAAGACGTGAATTTAACAAGAAAAGTAAGCAAACAGTAAATTGGTCATTGTCTCCATTATTCGGATATTTAGATTATGATAAAATATCATATCAATTAAAATTTAAATTAATAATTCATCGTACAGCAAATAATGAATTAATCTTTTTTGGTAAGACTGGGAAAAAAGCATATTTAAAAGTTGATAGACTTGAATGGTGGATTAAGCATATTACTCCTAGTTTAGAGATTGAAACAGCTATTGCAAAAAGATTAAATACTAACAAACCAATTCCAGTAAATTTTCTAAAGCGTACTGCTAGTTCAGTAACTTTTTCCGAACAAAGATTTAACTGGCATTTTACTAGAACTGCGAATACTCCAAGATATTTATTACTAACTTTTCAAAGAAATAATTCTCCAAGTTTTGATAAGAACAATAATCTCTTCCATATTAATACAATTCGAAGTTTACAAGTTTCATTAAATCAAACCCGATATCCAATTGATCCATTAAGATTCGATGATACCAATAATCAATTTATGGAAGGATATGATTCTTATCGAAATCTTTGTATAGAATTTGGAGTTGAACCACAATTAACTCCTGGAGATTGGAGACATTTATATCCTGTTGTCTGTTTCGATTTAAGTGCACAATCTGAAGATATTATCAAGACAGGTTGTGATGTAACAATTAATATTGAAAAGAAAGATTCCACAACTTCATTGATGGCTTATGGTTTATTGCTAGAAGATGTAAAGTATTCTATTGAAATTTTTAATGGAAAGATGGCTAGGATCGGTTAAAGCCTCTGAACAAAGTTCTATAGGTTAGTAACCTTAGGACCTTTGGTCCGATAGGCTAAAGCCTCGAGGAGCTTCGCTCCGATAAGTTAATTAAATTCTTAGATTAAAATTTTTTTAGTAATTAGTAATATATTTTTTTTGTAACTAGAATAGATTAAAAATTTTTGATAACTTAAAATTTTTCATAATTAGAATAGATTAAAATTTTTGTTAACTTAAAATTTTTTTATTAAAAATGTCGCAAGCGAAAAGTAATAATAAAACTGTTGAATTAAAATTACGTAATATTGTTGACAAAAATACCCCTAAAACTATTACGATTAACAAAAAAAAGTATTACATAAGTAAACCAATGATAGAGAATATTCAATTACAAGAAGAAAAGAATGGCGGGATTCTCCCATTAATTCCTCTAATAATAGGAGGCATAGCAGCAGCAGGAAGTGTTGCAGGTGGGACAGCTGGTATTGTCCAAGCAGTAAATAAAAATAAATCAGAGAAGGCAGCATTAGAAGAACAAAAACGACATAATAGAGAGTTAGAGAAAGTTGGTAGGGGTGAAGGAGTAGTAGATAATTTTATTAGTAAATTAAAATTAGTTGATGAAGGAAAACGAGTTCTCAAAAATATTCTCCACAATGTTGATGATTTAATTGAAATTAAAGAAACAAAAGATGGTTCTGGAATATATCTAAGTCCTAGTATGATTCGGTAATAACCTCAGGACCTTTGGTCCGATCGGCTAAAGCCTCTGAACTAAGCTCTATCGGCTAAAGCCTCAGGACCTTTGGTCCGATTAGGTAAAACATTTATTTTATCTTTTAAATTTTTTTTATCTTTTAAAATGAATTCTACAAATTCCGAAAATTTAATTAAATTAAAAATTTCTAATTTAGATTTATTATATTATCTATTAAACAAAAATAAAAACTCAAATTGTCAGCATATTGGAGGTGACATACAAAAAACATTAGAAAACTTTCCTGGATTTATTTGGAGTAAATATTCGAAAGAAAAACATCTTCCCGGTCATTCATATACCGGTCCAGGAACTCGATTAGATATAAGACTAGATGAGAATAATAATCCGAAACCAGGTGAAGAACCGATAAATAGAGTAGATGCCGCAGCTTACAGGCATGATTTAGCTTATCGAAATCATGATCTAAGTTCTCGACATGCAGCTGATAAGAAGATGATTCAAGAATTAGATAGTATTCAGAATCCTACATTTAGAGAAAAAATTGAAAGAATGTTTGTTAAGAAAGCTTTACAAGCTAAAATATTATTCGGCCAGGGTTTAAATAAAACGACAGCAAAGCTGTCTGAGAGCAACGCTCGAACCTACGCCTCCGAAATTCATAAAGAATACAGAAGGCCTAAATATTTATTGAAGGTAAAAGTATTTAATAAAGATGATATTTGGAGTGCTGATCTTATTCATATGCCGAATGAAAGGGACTACAAATACGCATTGACCGTTATAGATTTATATACACGATACGCTTGGGTAAAGCCTTTAAAAAATAAAAGTGGTCTTTCAGTTAAATATGCGTTTGAAGAAATCTTTAAAGAAAGTAAGAGAAAGCCAAAAAAATTGTTTGTTGATAAAGGGTCGGAATTTTATAACCGAAACGTTCAGCCACTATTTGAAACTGTTTATTCAACTGAAAATGCAGGGAAGGCCGTAGTGATAGAAAGATTCAATCGGACGTTAAAAAATAAATTATTCAAGAAATTTACTGAGCAAAGAAATCAGAAATGGTTAAAAATATTACCAGGAATTGTAGATGAGTACAATAAAAAAGTTCATTCTGGTATTGAAGAAACCCCAAAGAATGCCTCTGACGACCCTGATTTAGTACGAAAGAAAATATTCGAGAATAATAATTTGAATGAGAGTAATCCGAATTTGCAGAAACTTAAGCCGAAATTTAAAATTGGAGATAGAGTTAGAATATTTAAATATAAGAATAAATTTGAAAAAGGCTTTGTTGGCTATTGGACTAAAGAAATATTTGAAGTTTGTAAAATAAATCAAAGTTATCCGATTACTTATGAAATTAAAGATTTAGATGATGAAGATATCAGAGGCCGATTTTATCAAAATGAATTACAGAAAACAGAGCTTTAGCTTCGCTTGAGTTATAGATTGTTTAACTCTAACATTATATCTAGAAATGGTACTCCTTTTTGTAATTTGTACAAAACGTATAAACATAATTGTCCACAATAGGTAGTGCCTGGTGTTTGAATTTGAAACGTATTATAAATTCCATTGCCAAGTAATTTTTTGACTTCGTTTGTAGGTGGAAGTCCGTATGAGTCAAAATAATAATTAGAACAGTTTATATTTCTTTGTCCTGCTGACCAATGTACACCTTTTTCATCTGACGTATGAAGATTTGTTATGAAATTTACAGTTATTGATGGCCTATTTTTTAGGAATTGTAATTCGTTTCTCATTAGAACATGAAAATTCTTTATTCCTAATCGATTAGCGATTTTCTTTAGGTCGAAATTCGTTGTCGTTTGTGTTCCATATAATTTCAAAAACTCATTTATGTTGCTCATTTTATAATAAAAAAATTTCTTAAGGGACCCCTAGAAGTCAGAAGGGAGGGGGTATTGAATTAAAACTGTTCCATAATGATGTCTTTCCTTACTACTTATTCGATTTTGAAATGATTATACTATAATTATTCTAATCTATATTGTTTTATATATTTCCATTTTCTTCATGAACTTCATTTGTAAAATATGTTTCATCGTTAAAATGATTGTTTAAAATTGCCATAACAACTAACCCGCATATCGGTGTTTATGCGTTCTGTGTTCACAAGAAGAATTTTATTGTCATTTGCTTTTATTGTCAATGCACTCTTATGTGCTTAATCTATTCATGTCTTCACAATGGGAAGTACTTTACTACCCGTATGTGTTTGGCAAACGCTAAATGAATTTTGAAAACAGACTTTACAAATGGATTTTGAAAACAGACTTTGCAAATGGATTTTGAAAACAGATTCTGAAAATAATTTACGTAGGGGTAAATTGAAATGTCAAAACTTTACGCACGCGTAAGTTGAAATGCCAAAAGTTTACCGATGAGTAAATTGAAATGACAAGAGACAGCACGATAATTTTAGGGGAAAGCTGCTAGATGTTTCTCTCTCTTCAATCTCTGTCTCTCTTCAATTATCAGCCAGTGTACGGGTTCATTGAATAATTTTGAGTTTATGAGTTACAATGATCTTCTAGTTCACACAATTAGTACTTTAAATAATGTTGAGCATACAATAACGAAGAATGACTAAGTAATAATTGCGTCTTCTTAATTTATCATAATGCTCTAATCTTAATAATAATTGAGAACCATTTCACCTGTTTTTAATTGAGATAACGAAGGATATATTCTTGCGGTTTCATCCACTTTTGTTTCTTCCATTTTTAAAGAAATATTTTTAGTCACATGATATATTTTAAAAACCTGAAAGATGGATAAAATTCATGAATTTGAAATTCGTAACTTTTATGATTTTCGGTGTCCTTGAACGGTCATGATTTTGGCGGGGGTGAAAATTGTAATTCTCAAATTTTGAGATTTTGAAAAATTTGAAAAATGGGGTATTTTTAAAAACGCTTAAATTTTCGCCCTTCGGCCACGTGAAATTTGAAGTCTACCTAAATTTTTGAAATTTTTGAAAAAAAACCGCAAAAGTGTGACATCCGGCGCAAGCGAAGCGAAGCAAAGCAAAGCGTCGCGCCGGATGTCACACTATATACTACTCTTCTATCCGTTTTTGTATTTGCCACGCAGTGCTCAAAATATTAAAATCGCTCAATTTACAAATTACATTTCTTAATAAGGGAACATGAGTATGATAATGAATCAGGCACGGGAGAGCGAGCAATAGTTTAATAGTTCTGTTTCAAGCTTCTTCGATATTTTTTCTCATTACCGCTAAAGTGCATAAACATGCAAGGTAAACTCTGCAGTCGCTGTGAAAGAACAAAGACATGCCATTAGCTGATTGTTTTGTTTTGAAACTTCGTTCACTTTATATGATGTTTGTATACTTTTGAGGCAATGAGAAAAAATGTTGAAGAAATTTGAAAAAGAGCTATTGAACTTATTTGAATATAACTTCCTTTTTCTCACTCCCTGCATCACAAGGATTCAGAAGATACCGAGTATCAGCTTTTGTGATGAATGTGTGAGAACATGAAAGTTTCATCTAAAAGAGTCATGATTTTGTGATAATTTCAAGATATCCCTATTTTTTTATTAGTTCATCGATTTTGATAATCATCAAAAGAGAGCTCAGAAAATGCTCATTTTCCCCGCGTCTGATTGATCATCCACATGTTTTCGCATTGGAGAAAATTGAGACTTATAAATTGAACGATTTTCAGATTTTGAGCACTGCTGGCTTTCCACAAAGTCGGTTTCTGGTAAGTGGGTTTCCGCTAAGTGGACTGACACCTTTATTTATAGGATTGTGGACTTGATATCACATTACAATTGAATTTAACTAATTTTCATTGCCACTTAAGTTACCACCCTGATACAAGGTCTAATTTTTGCTCAAATTCTTTTAATTAAGGGACGGTTAGTTGAAATTACTTAATTACAGTTGACTTAATTACAAGCAGATGCGCCAAGATTTGAAAATACAAGTAGTACTGACGGTCGAGTAAATAGTCAACATGATATATGATATTCAATACTCAATACCTATCAATATGATCTTAAGAATTTATTTCCAAAAACAACGATGTGCAAAATGCTCAAATTTATTCAAAAATGAACTCCATTAGAAAAGAAATGTAGAATTAAGAAGAAAATGTACTAGAAAAGATAAATAAATAGTTACCATTTACAATGACATGAAATATTGAAATCATTAAGAAATTGATGCATTTGGGTAATCAATCGCACGAAATGTCGGATATTTCACAAATGGTCAAAATCAACCAGTCGTTGAAAGAAACGGCTTTTCATTCTTCGTCGCATTGAACCAAAGGTCGGATACATGACGGAACCTCGACATGGTTCCGTCCCAAGTCTTTCGCGATGATATAAAGTAGTTCCAGCAACTGATGATGATGGACAACTGATCGGTCTTAAACTGGGATCATAGCACAGACGTGTTTCAACCCAACCTCCGGAATCCTGGAAATATCAAGCAAAATGATACAAATCAATTCTACTTCTATTATCCCCTTTTCTTGATATGACAATATATTCATCGATCGTGAAGTGACTGCAAACTGCAACATACAGGGTGATTCAAAAGTCGGTGCAAAAAGTAAACGGCGATATCTCAGTGATTATTTAAGATATCAACCTAATTTTTTCTTCTTTAGGTTGTCAAAGGAATGGGATTTGATAATCTATTTGTTACATTAGCACACTAATTATTTTTTTAACTGAATTTATTAATTCAGTTTTTGTTCATTAGCACAGTAATTATTATTTTGTATTAATGTATTAATTCAATTTTTGTTTATTCCCACTATGTTTTTCTCTTCCAAAGTTCTTTAGATAATAACAGCCGATTTTCAAATAAGATCATATTAATAAAACAAAGATTCATTTTGAATACTCAAAAGCATCACCATTTACCTCAACTAGCAATTCCAAGCCAACCAACCATAAAGAACGTCTGAGATAGCATTTATCAGTTCTGACTGATTCAACAAGGCAACTTCGTTCGTAATGCAGCTCTTCAACTCTTCCATGGAGCCTGGCCTTCCATGATGGTATACCCTGTTTTTCAGTGTACCCCACAAGTAAAAATCTAATGGGGAAAGATCCGGAGACCTGGGTGGCCACCTGGTGGGAAATCCACGTGCAATTACACGGTCACCAAACACTTCCTTTAGGAATTCAGAAACTTTCTTGGCGAAATGAGGTGGCGCCCCATCTTGCTGGAAGGTTATATCATTCATCTTGCCCGAAGACTGAAGTTGTGGAATGACATGAGTATGGTGCATTTTAAGGTAGCTGTCACCTGTGACTTTCCCTTCAAAGAAATAAGGGGTCAACTTTAGTTCTTTGGAGAATCCCATCCAGACACTGACTTGATTGGCATAGACTCAATTGTGTCTATTTACGACACCATCGAGTCGGAATATTGCTTCGTCGGTCCACAGAATATTTCCTAGTTGAGTCGGTGACAGAGATCTTATGTGGTCTGAGAATTCAAGTCTGGATATCTTATCTGTCTCAGAAATTGCTTGACAGAGTTGAGGCTTGTAGGGGTGTAAACGAAGATGACGACGTAAGATTCTCCATACACTCGATTGTGATAATTCAATTTCATCAGAGATGCGACGAGTCGATGTTGCACCAAGAGGACTGTCAGTTTGATGATGTCGAAGAGTCAGATCCACATCTTCAATGCAATTCTGAAGAACTGAAGGTCTTCCAGTGATAAGTCGGTCCATGACAGACCCAGTTTCATCAAGCCGTGCTATCAACTTTTTGATGGCATTGTAAGAAAATCGACATTTCTTAACATTATGCAAGCGGTTATAAGCTCGAATACAAGAAGTCACATTCTCACCATTCTGATGATAAAGTTTAAAAAGCTCTTTTCGCGTCTGAAAATCCATAGCGAATGATGCCTGTGTCTTTGTTAGCATCAGTTTTGCGTTCAAATGTTGGATATCTATGAACTTGAACATCAGTTTGTATGCTTAAATGTTGGATATCTATGAACTGGATGCTTATGCACTGAGTCAGCAAACAGAGATTGCAAGTACGATGCAGTGAATAATTCGAGCAACTATAAAGCATATAAATGATAGCAAAAACTTCTGAAATTTTCAGCAACGGAATGAATTAGTGTGCTAATGTAACAAATAGATTATCAAATCCCATTCCTTTGACAACTTAAAGAAGAAAAAATTAGGTTGATATCTTAAATAATCACTGAGATATCGACGTTTACTTTTTGCACCGACTTTTGAATCACCCTGATATATTCTTATTACTCTAATGCTCAAATGATTTAAATGCTCTCGTGCTTCAAAACAAAGGTCTGTCGCAGTACATTGAGTATCTAAAGAGAGTAACAACTATTAAGTCAATAAAATATACCAACACCCTTGATTTTCCGACCGCACTCGCCCAACCCAAGAATCGAATCGAAGTCCGCGGTGGACACGAGTTCGCCTCTTCTTCACAAGGCCACGCTGACGGTACAAAAGAAATGCGACAATAAGTTGTCGATGTCACTTGGAGACGACTACTGCCTTCACTCGCATTCCTTTTACATTGTCAGCGTGGCCTAATGAAGAAGGCTCGTCTCAACCGCTGACTTCGGTTCGATTCCTGGGTCAGGCGAGTGCGGTCGGGGAATCAAGGGTGTTGGTGTCTTTCATTGACTTAATCATCAGTGCTCAAAATTTTTCGGAAAATTTCCCCAAAACGTAAAATTTTGAAAAAGCAATAGCATTGACATGTACTAACGGCGAGCAACATGCAGCGGTGGGCCTATATTTCTGAGTATGCAATGATAGCAGAGAAGTGAGATGACCAGAAAATAGCGCCTGTAGAGCCAATATGTCATGATTCTTTTTGCTTAATTTTAAAAGAATTTGAAAATCCTCGGCCGGCATAGCAATCGTGAAGATGCTGTACGTAAGAACATCGGAATGCCTTTCACTCTACTACAAAGATCGTTTTAGCATGAACGGTGAACGCTACATAGGTCCAAGACTCTTGCTAAGCTCAACGAGGTAGGAAACGTTTAGTTCTGCTTTAAATGGCTTATAGAGATGATAGACTATATCTCATGCTCACATGTACCAAGGCTTAGTAGCCAGCTGACTCGAAACTGCACAAAATTTTCCTTTTCTTTTCAGCAATCACGAAATTGAACCTTAATTGGTATGCCAACGTAGTTCTAACAGGTCTAGCATGTGGTGTTTTACTGTCCTGTTATTTTTAGAGGCTCCACATGCGCCCTCACACTGTATCAGGACTCCTATAAGCTTTAAATAAAGGCCCAAACGTTAGGAAGGTAAAAGACCACATGCCAAACGTGTGGGGTGATGCTTCTTCTCTTCCATTTTTCTTCAGTTCTTCGTTGTTTGCATCTAGTTACTGATGACCTTCGCCATCTTAATGTTGCATTTAAAAGATACTATATTAAAACCTTTCGCGACCAATGCGTGCACAGCATGTACATATAAGTTGTTCAAAGTCACTGCGATTGGCAAGGTATCACTAGCGCATATTTGACTTGTGCGTGCGATGCACGTCATGGTGACTTCCGACAATAACAAATTTCACTTAGATCAATGGTTTCTCATGCTGATATTTGCGCAGAAACCATTCGACGGTTCGCGCGATTGATTCGATGAAAAACAATTTAGCATGACTGAAACATCATTTATGCACTCTTTTCACCAACAGTGAACTTTGTTTTTGGCTTTGTTGCTTTCCTTGATTTTACAGTCTTAATTTATTCTCACGTTAGACAATTATACAATTGTCACATTATGACAAAGGCATGGTCAATAGCAGGGACATTTTCGACAAACGATGGGAGCACCATTTTTGTGGGTAAAGTGTTTTCCCGCTTACTTCTTTCTAGTCTTCTCGGCGAGCTGTAAACTTTTCATGCAATGTACTCAGAGCTTCCTAAATTTTACTAACATTCCAGTTAGATGAAGTCATCGCTTTTCCTAAGCTATTGTGATAGATTTGATCCGATCACCACGATCCGATTATTGATAGATTTGATTCCGTATTCTAATTCTTATTCCTTGATTGTGATATAAGATAGGCATCTAATAAATTGCTTGGATCACCGAATTCTCCAAAATTTTTCCCGACCGAAAAATTATATTTTGAAATTTCCCGGATATTTTTCATGATTACCAATGTGATTCGAGAGATCTTGCATAACATCTTTCCTATATATTTCTGGTCACTTCATTTCAGCTATAGTATTAGATACTATGATGATGCTGGTTCATCATTGCCTGTTGTTGTTACGGTTGATTTAACTGCAGTTACCTTATAATTGCAGATGGTAAAATGAGGGGTGCTGCTTGACAAAACATGTTTCAATTGAATTTGTTCTGCATCTCATCCAAAATGTATGATCTCTGAAGTCTTAGATTATACGACACAGTAGTCCAAGATTATCATACAAATTATGCGATGCCGATATGAAATGCAATACAAACATCAAAACTTACATTTCATTGAAATGCTAATTAGCTCGTTTTTCTCTATTCACTTAGACCTACTATGTGACTGTCTGAAAATATGTAGTCCTGCTTATATCTAGGCCTGCTTCATTCACGAAATTAATCAGGGAAAGCAGAATACTCACCGAGCATCGAATTTCGGGGGACACGCCGTACTCCTTCTTTATTACATCTTCAATATCAGATAACTGAAAGAAGAAATTGAAGGGACCCTCATGAAGTATGAAAACATTTTGATTCAACAATCAAATATGTGCGTAAAGCAGAAAACTGGTCTTCCAAACAGATCAGTCGGTGTAGAAAGGTAGAATTTTCAATGATAGCAGGAGGAATTATTGTAGTGAATGCTGTACGGTATTATTTCATTGATGTCGTCCACGAGCCGGCAACAATCGTCGTTGTTGCCGGCCAATGAATCAAAAACCACTATCTATGTATGTAGCCAGACACTTCCACAGACTTCTGCACATGCATGTAAATGAATCATAGCAAGCATTCACTACTATAGTAATCATGCCTAGCTTTCTCAAGCTTCAATGATCCTTAAAGCCTCGCCCGTACGACTCATTGATGCTTTCAAAACCTAGGCATGAGTGATATATTAATCCAGAAATTGCTAATTTAACTGTTGACAAATAACAGAGTTATCGCTGACATCAGCATCTGACATTTCTGCATGATTTTTCCATGTCATACGCTACTGCACTAATCTGCAGATTATGATAACATAGGAAAACCAAAATCATACTTACTTGATATGGTGAATCATCGTTCGGAACAATATTATTCTTCGTCAAAACCCTGAAACAATTTCAGGTATTTGAAAACATGAAAATTATGCTGCAATTTGACGACCAAAATTTCAGATTTTGATGAAATCATAAGTCTTTTCAATAGGCATCTTGCAAAAAATGCAACAAAAGGTATCCCTATGTAAGAAAAACAATTTTGATTCTCAGCAAATGAAGCGAGCGCAAGAACAGGCTATATTATCTAATATTTCTATATTATCCCAGACGTCTGCAAGTATGCCTAGACCTACTACTCGTCATATAAGCCTCAAATTTTGACCATGATTATAAGTGATGCGAGTTATGTTAGTCAATCTGACACAATAAAAATATTCGTTTTGACATTATGATATTCAGTTAATAAGAAGAGATATGAGACCATGATAATTCATAATATAATAAATCTGAGAAATTGTTATATGTATTTGATTCGATAATTTTTTCAAAACTTGCAACAGTTAAGGAATCAACTTTCATTCGACTTATTCGATTGAATGAAATAACTTCTGAGAAATTTTGAATTTTTAAGTAGTAGCTTCATTGCAGCTTTCTTACCCAAAAACTGAACAAATTTCAGATTATTGCATATTAAAAAAGATTGAAAACAGCGCCAAAGAAAGGTTCAGTACAGCTTCATCGAAATATATGTTCAATGGAAAATACATGTTCATACATATCATATCTTACTCGTCTAATTTCGCAGCAATTTTGAGTTGAATGGAAGTATTGAAATATCTCAATTCAGTACTTATGACAGTGTCAGTGCTACCACAGCGTCCATGCTTTTTCCATTCATATGACCTGAAAAATGTAAACTCCTTGAGAAAAATGACAATCTAATAGCAAAATTCTCTCACCAAAAATCGGTCGGATTATCGTAATTTTTGAGGTCCGCCCAATTCTTTTGAAGCAATGACCGAATAGGCTAAGAGAGATAGATAAAAGAGTTATGATATTCCTCACAAGAAAAATCGCAAAATTATAAAACACTTCCTTGATGAAATTTGGGCAAGTCTGTGCTACCTGCATTACTTGTGCAGATTTGTCATCTAATAAACAGGAAATGGTATATCAATCCTTCAGAATTATGAAGGAAAATATACATGCATATCGGAATAAATAGATCACAAAGCAGTGAAGTGATTCTCTACATCGGTCGCGTTCGTGTATCCATGAAGATTAAAACTAAGATGATACAATGACGGCATAAAATCCTATATAATGCAAATTCAATATCAAAATGAAGCATCATCAATTACAGCGTGTTTCAAAGAAACTTATTAATGCTTATAATAATCGATATGATCATGCAGACAATAAAAGTTCTAATACGTCATATAAATACCTCTGTGATTATATAATCTACAAACAACTTAAGATGCATTTCAAAAGTCATTAGCCGATATATTCGGAGATTCATTTTGCAGTAGTTCGTTATCTATTTTAAAATCCCTTAGATGGATTTCAAATCGAATGACATTATTAAAAAAGAGAGCAAAGAGACGTCTTGAGATGCTCATGAGATCCTTTATTTTTCGGAGCTCTTCGACACAGGCCAGAACATTCTCCAGTAATATGTCATCAGATAATTTTAGTAAAGCGGTCGAATTATGACACTGTTGGTAGGTAGCAGCTACCTTTAATTTTCTTAACGATGTCTTTTTTAATTGTAGCAATGCAACATAACCAATAGAATTTAACTTATATAAATTACTTGTATTTATAAAGATGCAGATTAATTAGAAATCTCAGGTCATTAATATGAAAAGTTCCCTTTTTCATGTGTATCATGTTTATATCATTGTCTGCCTTCTTTTCCGGACTTTTTGGTATTCATATCGTGTGTTATTGAGACGAATGTACACTGCCCTCCTATGGTAATGAATTATATCGAGTATCAGTGAACGACATTTTCAGGTGCACATTATTGCCCTCAAAAGTACATGATAGTTATGATAAAACTACCTCATTACATTCATTTCTGCTATCATCATGAAACACTACATTCATCTTCTCAGATCATACTCCTTACATTTAATCAAAATTTAGAAACACTCCTTAGAAATTATTTGATTTTTCAAACAATTTGGATTGATTTACCGGGTAATTTCCCAAATTCTAAGTTTCCCATTCATGATTTCCATACTTTATGATCAATTTATGCATGTAATCCGGTCTTTCAATTTTCTGTACCTTTAGAATGCTAATTAAATAGTGACAGAAGCGTTGGGAAAGTTTCACTCTTGTTTATTGACAATAATACAGATGAAATGAGAAATAAAAATTTAAAATCAAGTGCTAACTTACAGCAATTTTATTGGAGTCAAACGCATCTCCGCTACAATATTCTGGATTATCATTGTCGAAGTTCGAAGGCCTGAAAATCAATCATGTCCTCATTATGTGGCTGTGGCTATTAAACATTTCAATTCAGCATTAATGGTTTCGCTTACCATAGACCATGGATATTCCAACCCTTAACTGCCGACTGCGGAAATCGACACTGAAAATGATGATGTGGATTATAATGCAAGCGGTTCATCAACATGTAAAAGCTAGCTGTAAAATTACTAAGAATTCAGTTATGAATAAGATATGCCGCTGGCTAAATCAGGAATCAAAAAATCTTGAAGTCGATATTTCGGTATTCTTCTTCAGGACCAAATAACAACTGATAACAGAAACAAGGTGAGAGATTCACACAGCCAGCTAATACAACTCAAGACAACTCAGCTAATACAACTCGTATGTATCGAATTCAGTTAATTCTAGGATTAACTAGTTAATTTGTAAAACAACTGACAGATGCCGTTAATTTTGAAAATACCTATTTATTTCTGGAATTATGAATGTAGAAACCGGAAATTATGCAATCAGCTATTTTGCAAATGACTTAGTTGATTCTATGATTCTTTGTTTCTTCGTGTTTTAACGGATCACGCGTTTTAACTACTACACAATCATATCTCTCAAAATCATTCATAATAATTAAAATGAGTATCATATAAATAAATACAGCAATCAAAGATGATATCAATTATGGAATCAATTATTCAATAGATCAATTTTTCGCGTAATTCTGAAATGCTAATTCTTCTCTGCTTTTACTTATAGTTGTAACCTACAGATGAAAATTGGATAGTGGAGCTCAAAAGGAAGTCGAGACATTTAAGGGTTTCCGAACATAGAAAATGCATTAAGGTCGAAGACAGCGATTTTGTAAACGTGATGTGAACAATCAATTGCCAATGAACTGAATTTCTATGTGTCATCTGTCATCACATATACATTGTACATCATTCGTTAGTTCAGTGCATTTACAATAACTGCATTTCTTACGCATCTTGGATCCATCTCTATTTTTTTCAATTGCTTTTCCTACAATCTTGCAAAAAATGCAAAATCCCTTAATCGCTCCATATTTCGATGAAGCAGGGCTGAGTGAAAATCTTTGCAGAAACACATATAGAGAAAAAAATCATCCCGTGCGTGAACCGTGAACTTAGAAGAATGCACGTGTGCGACCAGTAGTTCGTAAATTTTCTTTGTTCACACCACGCAGAATTGGAATCAATTTCCAAATGCCTCGTTCCCTAACAATTGCAATAATTCAAGAAACCCAGAGATAGAAAAAATAATCATGATCTTTTTTATGTATGAGCAGTGGTATTCAGTAAAACAAATCTCAGGAAGAATAATGGAATACATTTTCAGTGAATAATCACAAACAATGCTCCTGAAGTTACCTGAATGGAAAAGTTGATAAAACATTAAGACTTTGGATACCTACTCACACGATTGTCTTTGCAAAACGTCGGAGGCCACTCCTGACTCAATATCAGGAAATCAAAATCCACTTGAGCATTTCCAAGACTGCAAAGGAGTAAATTTAAGTTGATAGGTGAGAATTTAACTTCACCCATAATTCACAAGCATATTATGATCACCAACAGAGGCTATGTAATGTTATAAGGTGAAAGACTTCTTTGCATGTCACTTTCGATGGCTGCGGAGGTCATAGAAATGATTGAAGCAAATTTTAAATGCATTTCTTCCCGGCATTGGTGGGCAATAATGCACCATCATGCCGGCCAATTTCACATAGCATTTTCACCATAACAGTCATGAGCCGTCGTCCGTCATTCCAGCTCGAGCAGGGACTACTACACGTATATCTTCGTAGTCCCTGGCTCGAGAATCCATTAATGAATGAATGGCGAATGGATCTTTCAAAAAATTACATAAAATAGAAATTAAATTCAGAAAACCAACTTTTAACAAAGGATCAATGAACATAGCGCATCAATCGTATAAATTTACCAAAAATGTTCACAATGAGAAAATGTGGGTATAAGGTTAAAAGAAATTTCAGAAAGGAGTGGTTCCACAAGTTTAATTCTTCACCTTTGTAACCATGTAATGAAATCAAAACACTCTTGATAAAATAAAAATTAATTTTTCTCCGGATGTGTCCCATCACGTCCGCATATCTCTCGCTGTATTTCCAAAAGAGGAGATTCGCCAGCCTCTTATGGAAAATTGTTGTAGCCGGTCCAACAGCTCCTGTTGTGGCAAATATCAAAGGGATGAGTGAGCTTTTCTCAACATGTAAAATACGTTCTTCAAATTTGCGCTTCTTCTTCTCTTCTTCGTGTTGTTTAAATAGCTGTTTTAGTTGCTTGTTTTTATAAGTTGGTGAGTTAGGGTTGGTTATCCTGATATCAAAGTAAGTTTTCTCAAGTCTTCCCCAAAGTCAAACAGCAAAAACATCTAATGGAGCCATTTCCTCACGGTTGCGGATTGAAAAAACTCGTCATCATCAATCAGAATCAGCTTCGGCTCAGTTACGTAACTGGTAATTACCACATTCTGGCTTACCTCACGAAGGAAATCAGCTTCAGCATGGATCTTTTAAATCATATATAGATAGAAATTCGAAATTCAAATCCATCCAGATTGCAAAACTTCAAGCTTTAATTACCATTAATTCTTCAGTAGAATTACCATCTGCTGAGACATAAACTTTCAGATTTAGAAGATTATAATTTTTACAATTATTATTACCTATAATTTTTCAATGGGTTGAGACAGCAAACTTTCATAGACTTCAACAGAATTTTCATAGATTTCTTCATCTCTCCACTATCTGGTACTAACAGTATTCAAGAATTACAATATTAAGATACTTCTTAGGAGCAACATACATTAATAGCATTGTAATATGATATGTGTGTTGCATACTCTCTATGCATCTTGCAATCCTGACCGCAATGATTTTAACATAGAATCATATTACAAAGCAACTGTGTGCATGTTTGAATACGGACAGCAATGTATAACTGGGAGGACGTTTGAGAGGACAGCAATGATTAAATGTAAAGATTAAATTAAATATGTAGAGACGAGGCTGCGCTAGCAGCCGAGGCTGATAGCCATTGCTGTCCGAATTCAAACATGCTCACATTAGTTGCATTGTAATATGATTCTATGGTAAAATCATTACGGTCAGGATTACATGATGCATTCAGACATGGACTTCTATAATATAGCATCTGGACAGAAATCTAAAATATATAGTACGTATACGAGATGAGGCTGATATCGCATTTCATCTTGGTTTTGGCATTTAATAATGCATCTGTTGATTAATTTAATAAATAACTAATCTTATAAGATATCCATTTTTCGTATAGACTCTAAAATCATTGTGAAAAAACAATAAAAGTGTTCATGATCTTTATTATGTTGAATTCTTCGATCATTGCAAGGATAAGTTGAGGAAAATATACTCGTCTGTAACCTTGCAATGTTCCTGTTGGTTCGAAATTCAAAAAGTACGAGTATAGACCTACTCGTATTCACACATCTTTGATGACTTTGATTTGAGGCGCCGAACGAAGTCAGTTTTCATTACAAAGTTGAGGGTTATGCTTCGATGTCGATTGCGACTCTTCTTCTTCCTCCTGAGGAGGATCGATTGAGACTCATCGAATGACTTCACTGTAGCTATCAAATTCAGCATTTGTGAGAAGGCATTAACCGTGCCACCAAAGAAGAGAAATCTTGGTTTGATCGTCGGCGTAAATCACATTGTTCTTTATCGATGGATTCTGTGGCTTATTTTCCAATTGCTTTAATAGGTGCACAAACTTCATTTTTAAATATAGACTCAGGCTAATGTGAGTCCTTCAACTACGCAGCAAATGTTCAAAAAAAACATATTCATTCATTTACATAATCCATATTACAATGACTATCATATCCTCGACTGCTAATGGAGCCTCGTCTTTACCATATTATGGTCTTTACATAGTCATTGCTGTCCTCTCAAACATGCTCGCAGTTATACATTGTATCATACATTTTTGCCCTAAAAATCTATGATATAATGCTTTATTTTCTCTGCATGTTAAACCGTTCGAACTATTTGAATCGTGAGGGATGATGTCAGTAGATGGCATAGCCCTGCTTCGCTATCTAGGGTTCCCTGCATTAGTCCACAATGAAGATATCGGACAATCTCTATGCGCATGAGCTGCCATGATCGAATTAAGACACGACACGGTCATAAAAATTCGAAGGATCCAGGAAACGGAAGATACCAAAGTTAAACAACTACCCTAGTGGAGAATCCTGTAAATTAGGTGATTAAAAGTCATGACGGATGAATATAAATCAATACTAACTACATAGAGTAACCTAATACAGAGTAGGAATTGAAATACGAATAAAGGCTAGCCGACCCAACTTAAGACGGGAAGAGAAATAAATTAAAACATATAATCAATTTTTACTTTTACTAAGAACTAAAATGAGAGTTCGTCATGGACTTGACGATAAACTAACTTAAAAAAACAAATGGTGAAAATTAAGAAACCCAAGAAACCAAAGTTAAGTTTACTATGTATGGAGTCATCAGGGAGGAACCATGTGGCTGCATGAAGCAAGGTTTTGGCCCCTAACCTCCAACCTATGCCACATGGCGGGGTCAGGCCAACCATATCGAATGCACGATATGGAATCTCTCTCCAAGCCTGAAGAAACATAGCAGAACCTAACCGGAAATTTTTTTTGGAATTTTTGAGGACAAAAGGAAGCAAATGAATCTGGAAGAGGTTTTTAGTCCAACATACCAATGATGGAAAGTGTCTGGCGGGGCGAAAAGCAACCAAACTTATAAACACGAAGAACCTATTTATCGAGAAGGACTTTATGCAAGGATTAACCAGCGGATTAACCTTATAACCCATTCCTTTGAAGATGTTGAAAATGGCCTTAGCTCTTGATGTGAAGGCGGAAGCATCAGATGAAATCCTGGCGAACCTGATGAGTTGGGCAGCAAAGATGTTTAAGCCAGTGTTCAAAGGCTCGGTTCAAAGTTCAAAGGCTCAAAGTTCTCGGGGAAAGTATATAGCACCACTGGGAAGCTAGACTCATCAACCTTATGGTAAACCTGTGTGGTGTATAGGCCATCATTTTGGAACTTGATTTTAACATCCAAATAATTTACGCATTTGTTGTTATCACCGCTTCTGCTACCTAAGAGATCTATCGTGTAGATTTCAGGAAGGATCTTATCTAATTGTTTGTAATTAAATACACAAATGTTGTCGACATGTCTTGTGGACGAGGGAGAAGTTTGACCAAGCCAAATCTCTTACTCGCTAGGAACCCCGTCACGAACTTGAACTCCCTGTATGCTAAGAATAGGTCAGCCAAGAGTGAGCTGGAATTCCCACCCATAGGAATGCCCCGAATTTGTTTGAAGACAAGTCCCCTGAAAGTAACAAGTGTTATCGCACAGCGAACGATAACAAGAGCTCCCGTGCGACAACCAACTAGTGGATTGGTTATCGCACGGCGAGCTTTTTTCGTTGCTTATTGCACTCCTCCAAATCATGGCTGTATGCAATGTGTGAATGCCATTGTGTAGGAATGGAATGAATCGCGGTGTTTACATCATCAATACAAGTTGAAAGTGAAGTTTGTTTGCGGGTGAGAATACAAATGTATGAAGTCAAGTCTTGGTCATGTCACACAAACACAGTAAACAAAACATCGATCGGGCGCTTAAGATTTTGTGGTAATTAATGTGATTTCTTTTAGTTTGCTCTCTATAGTCGGGATAAAGTTGTTTCAGATGTTTCAATTGTAATCAGCACAAGAAGATGTAAAGATTTCAAGATTCTTAATTCGTGCGGGAGAATTTTAAAGAAAGTTCTCAGAGTGATGAAAAATATGCTTCAGATACAATTGCACATGAATAGGTGAAAAAGTAATTAACACCATAGGAAACGTGGGAGACTTTCTCACTCCTCCAAAATTGATCACATAGTGAAGTGGTATAAGTTATTGCTGTCGCAGAAGCGGTCATCCCTGATGCAGCAATGAAGTACAACAAAAACATGGAACCGGCAGCTGCCTTAATCCTTCAATTTCTTATACTTCAGACAATTAATTTATTCCGCGTGCTGCTCTCATAGTAATTAAAGCGATCAATCTTGAAGTGTAGATACTTCTATGAAAAGTTATAAAAAATCCCAAAGTTAAAAAGTATTAATGTTATAATAAATCCTATGTAAATCACCTCCACATTTATAATCAAAACACGCAAATTATGCTATGATTGCCAGATTTTAATTGTGCTAGGCTATGTTCCAGTCTCCGTGAATAATAAGCTACTATCCCATTCCCCGTGTATAATGAAATATACCAAAAAACGGACGAAATATTGAAAGTATTCTAATTGATGCAAATCGCGAATATCAACCAATGAGTATATGCAAAGTAACGAAGAGCACATATAATCGAGAAAGCAGCACAAAGCAAATTTTTAAACATGAAGTAAGGAAGGATGAAGTTCTGGGAGTGATGAAAACCATAATACATATAAAACCACACATAAATAAGTGAGAAGATAGATAACTGACACCAAAGGAAGCGTATGGACTTTATCGCTCCTAGAAAATTGATCACATAGTGAAGTGGAAGAAATTATCGATGTTGCGGAAAGAAAGCGGTCAGCCCAAATGTAGTGATAAAATTGGACGAAAACATAGAACATGCACACTTCTGTCAAAATTTCTAACTGCTTGCGTCTCACAATCTTTAAATTTCTTAGACTCCAGACTATTAATCATGAAGTGTACAGATAATGGAAAAGCAAGGAAACCAGACACTTTAATGAAAATCTAAAAGTATTTGATTCTAATCATCTCTCAATTCTCGGACTGCAGACTCCCAATTAATTATCACATGTCGCTGTCACTCATATTAGAGAAATAATTACTCCGGGTTTCTGTTCCACAGCGGTATGACGCGTGCTCCTCATAACACGTTCCATAAAACATTCCTAAAATCACACTTAGAAATTGCAATAAAATCGAAGTGATTTAAACGAACAATCAATGACGTTTTATGTTTGACCTCATATGGAGATCATCTAAAATAAAAGCAAAGCACTAAGAGACAACTCAGTGAAATTCTGACTACATATTTAACTTCTCATCTTTTATTGAATCTCTTCGTGTCTCTGTCAACTACACGAGAGAAATGTCCAGTTCGTGTTTCAATGCCAGAGTGGTCTGAAGCGTGCTGCACGTGTGCTACACATGTGCTCACACATGGCTCACACAAGAAAAAGGGAAGATTTGTGTGACACCGTGCACAGCACAGAAAGCAGTGCCGATAAGTTAGTTATCGCACTGGAAGTTGCTACGCGCTCGACTGTTGCTCCCAGTGCAATAACGATTACTTATCCAGGATGAAAATAATAGCAGTGAGGAATTGGGCTTTGGACCAGCACTGATATCCTCTGTATTTTTTATACTGCCTGACATAAAAAATGCTCCATTCAAATATATGAACTTTATTCCACTCACACTCATAAATTATAAGATAGCATTTTATATAAAACATTATATTTGAATAAATGGGAGACATTAGTACCGAGTATGTCCTCCCCCGCACTGAAATGCAGCTTTGAATAATAATAATTGTTCTATAATAGCCAATGCACATGAAGCTCTTGGTACTGCAGGAAATTAACTCACACAAGTCTCTCAAGGAGTCCTTAACCTGGTCTAAATTAAGGTTCGTATAGAATGTTGAGAAATCATATACTTGTAAGGAGTGGCAATTCAAACCCGACATCCTGTCCAGAAATTCCCCAGAAGAGTTAATGCTCCAGAAGGCGTTCACACCCGAATTATGCTTGATGGAAAGGCAATGACAACTAAACTTGTCCCGGACCAATTGAAAACCTTTGTTCACAAATATGGCCGAATCTTTGAAAGTGCAGTTCCTGGCACCAGCTATGAATCTGCTCTTATACGGATTTTTGTGCAATTTTGGCATCCAGAAAACTTTAGGTAAACCCATAAACTTATCTTTAACCACTGAATTTTAGCAAGGAAAATAAAACTGAACTCATACTAATAAATTTTATCTTGAGCGCTTTCGATGACTCTAATCATAAGATACGTCATTAAGAGGACTCTAAACAATCTTGCACTGAAGGTTATAAACATTCAAATTACATCGCTATGAAAAGAGATTAAGTAAAAAATTATGCATAGGTACTTACTAAAATCGAGACATTAGACTATCAGAAATTAACATAGATAAGATGAAAGGAAAAAAGGACTAAGACCATGGCAGGAGCAAGTCACTTACACATACAAGTCACTTTCATCACACACCGCGAGGGCCTGAACCGCTTCAACAAAATGGCCTGTGATCTTAACATGGGGCACATTTCTGCAATACGCAGCAACAGAAAAATATGATTCGATTTTGTGTCCGGCAAATAGATTGCAATCCCAGAGATGCTTACATATTGAGCTGCTTTGATCTTTTGGGACTATAGATCTTGATGCTGCCCACTTAGGATAGTGCTCCTTGATACGGATACCAAGATATCTCGTTGTCCGACCAATATAACTGCATCCGCAGTCACATTTGAAATTATAACAGACATTTGATCGGTCAACGAGAGGAATTGGATCCTTCAAAGAACGACAAGGGATCTTCATTGTCTGAGGCAGTACAACAAGCTGTGCGGCATAAAAAGTTCTCGAAATTGATTAATTGCAAGATTGTTTAGAATCCTCTTATAAATGACGTATCTTATGATAAGAGTCATCGAAAGCGCTCAAAATAAAATTTATTAGTATGAGTTTAGTTTTTTTCCTTGCTAAAATTCAGTGGAAGAAAAGGCTGTTTTAAGTTATCTTTAACCGCTATGCCAAAGGAATCCTTGACTTGAGGGCGCTACAAAGTTCGGCAGTTATGTCATCAACGTAAGAAATAATCAGTGCGTAAATCTGATTACCAGCAGCATTGAAACTGCTAAGGTCAAAGCCTAGTTCGTTCAAGAGGACAATGAGGTAAACTTCTTACACACTATGACAAAATTGTTGGCGGCCTTATCTGTCGGAGTGATGACGTAATCCTTCTGAAAGTTTGAAATGAAGTTTAACTTTCTACAATCCTTAGGTCTTCGTACCTCGTGCGAATGCAAAGATGGAAAGTTAGTACTTTGGAAGGAGATGTCATTTTTAATTATCTTAAGGACAGCCTCAGACCAATCCAGGGAAGTCAGAATTCTTAAAGACGTATTTTCTACAGGACTTTTCAAAAAAAGGTAACTAATGCATTTTTAACGATGACTCTAACAAAATCCCATGACTTGTGAATAGGCTCTATGTAATTGGTACCCTTTGCCATCAAATCCCTAAGTTTTGGGTATGAAATAATACTCAAGTCACCAGTAACCACGTGTGAAGCAGCGAGCTTGTAGCAGAAGATAGAATTAGAACAAAGATAAGGCCTGTTAATAAATTCTCTGATTTCATCTATAGAAGTATTCTTTAAAGTCTGTTTGTAATTGAAGAGCTTTCGACCAATAGGGGTGGTGTATTTGAAGAAAACCTGCACTGAACTTTTACTACGAATTGGATTAGGCAACATACTGTTAACATGGGAATCAGCGAAAATGGAGGAAACTTTTAAGAGACCTGCTTCTTCGCACTCAAAAGGGATAATTAATTTCCCTGTCGACCTTATCAATCAATTCCTTAACTTTTAAGAATCCCGAACAGAAGGATTCAGCAAGATACGTGCAGGTACCAGGCTTGCTAAGAGTAAAAGCAAGAAGTTGTTTAAGTGTGGTACGACTTAGAGATTTCAGAGTGATGTAAAATTCGTAAAACATGCTGGAATTACAAAGGTTATTAATTTTATCGTAGAGAGATTCTAAGCATTTGGTCAAGACATTTCTCAAATTACGGTGAATCCCGTGTCTTCTAGGTCTTCTAAGGACCGCAGAAGAGAAGTACTGTTTATGTAAGGAACCTTTGGAGACACAACCAAAACCTTGAATTCCATCGTTCAAACCAAGTGGGAAGATTGCATACAGCGTTTTTATTCTAAAAACCTCTTTCTGCAGAAGTTCCTTATCTATATAAGGTCAGAATTATCAGTGAAATTGGAATCTACATGGTCTATAATTTGCAATTTAATATTTCAAAAATTATGACTATCTTACCTAAAGTGCTCATAAAAGGAAAGTAGTGGGTTTTGAGGATGCATGGTGACGGTGACCATTCAATCTAGCATTTAGAGATTGGGTGGTCTTGCCAACATATTGGAACCCGCGTTCGCTGCAAGAAATGAGATAGATTACAAAGCTGGATTTGCAATCAAAAGAACCACTTAAATCTATGAGGAAGGACTTTCTAGTGGCGCTTGAGACGAAAAAAGAAGATTTATGTATTGACCCACAGCACAAGCAACCCTTTCTATTACAACTGTCAATAGAAAAGGTACTCCTGTTGTCGGCTACATATGCCTTTTTCTTAATATTGTAAGGGTAATGGTACTTAATTCCAAAAGCCGCAAGCAAAGTTTTAATGTTACCCCTTGTCGAATAAGGCAATATTCTAGGACTATGTGCTCTCAAAGTCCAAGGGCAACAGGCCGGATCTAAACAGACCCTCCCACCTACACTAGTAATGCCTGGTGATTAGGATTTCGGCCAAACTCCATAATCTTATAACCGGATCAAAACTAGTCAGCTAATGCAATGTTGAAGGCAGTAATAGCTTATTACCTTAATACTTCGACCAATATGGAAGAAAATTAACATCGAATCTGAATAAATGTAAGACTGAACGAAGAGAAAAGAAAATAAAGAGAAAGCCATGAGTTATCTATAACATCTATACCATGAGTTGCCGTAGATATAGATATCTTTAATTTCCGAATTTCACAGTTTGCAGTATCATTTTCCAGTGTTTCAGTTACAGGTCGCCAAGGTAAGCCGATTTACGAATATACATTGATAAACATCCTTGAGAAGTAATTTTTGAAAGAAATAAAAACGAAAATTTTCCCAAAGTTTCGCTCATAGTCCATTGAGCAGTCTCAAGGGTGCGGAAAAAATTGACGACTGTATTATATTCCTGAATTGATTTGATTACACAATTTGAAAATCATAGAGTGGAATCTAGGCTTAAGAGACAAAACTAAATCTTACATTTGCATATCTAACTTCTGTGTAAAAAACAAGACATCTCGCAAATTGTGCTACATAGACTTGGGAAAAGAAAAAGAAACTTATTATCAAGCAACCGCGGTTTAATAAAATCCTTCTGTCCATTCAGGAGAGGATGAAGTTTCTGAATGAATAGTATTTCATAGATTCTTAGATTGTCTTTCTTACATTTCTTCAAGGTCTTGAAACTCTTCCTATAAATTGCTTGGTCACAGTTGGATTGTAGGCGATGCTCACTCATTACAGAGTGCCGATGTTCATCAACTCACTGGAACAGATGTCGCGACATGAATCCCACACAGTTCGCATCGCACGAACCACATTTTACTGGTAGATTGCGTTGCTACTGTTATAGCTACTGCTCACATGGAGGGAGATCTTGCGACTTGTGAATACTGCTTTATTACGAGTGTTTTGAAACTATGAAAATCTCCATACATCACATTTTCTATACCCTAACTATTTTGTACCATATCTATCAGCATAAAACGATGAAAAATCATAGCTTCAAATTCTAAAGCCAGTTACTTTCACATTTTTCAATACAGCTACGGCAGCAGTTACTTCAAGATGCATTTTTTCCTTGCTCAATTATGAAATTGACATAAAATAATTGACATATATAAATTGATAAAACCAAAATACGATAAAGCACTAGGTCTGATTGGAGATTTAAGTACACACCAAGGAAATTGTCAAAGAGGTCGAGGAAAGCTGCTGGGTAATACAGCAGCACCAATTCAAACTTTGCATCTCAAAATGTGCAATGAATATCGAATGCTTAGAACAGGAGAAATTAAAATGAAGAAGACAGTATACTGGAAATATATAAGAATTTGCAAGAAGCATGAATTTAACAATAAATAACCTGCAAATATAATAATGGTGAACTGTTGGAGCCAAATTGAACAGGAAAACAGTACAAAATTGCTAACTTTTGTTCTCAAGTTTATTCATGCAAAAAATTTTAGAAGACACATACTTATCACTTAGCTACATTGTGGTTTATCAAACAGAATTTCCGAACAATTTAAAGGACTGTTATTTCTTAAACGAGCAATCATCAGTAATAAGCCATCAAAGGTAGCCAAAACAGCAACACAAATTGGCAAGTCAAGTTAAATTAACCGGACAATTTGATGTTCACATCTGAAAAATCGGAGATAGGTTTTTTCTAATAGTAACATTAACGCTATGTAATAATGCTTCATAATCGAAGAAGCATTAGCTGCTTTATTGTGGCATAAATCAGCTGTTTTTTATGAATAAATCAATACAGCAGCAATATTGCTAGAGAGTATACTCTAGCAATCGTGAAAACAACGGGTCTATTGATACAATCGAGTATTTCAATTATTTTCACACTTTCATAATAAAACTATGGAATTGAAGAAATTTATTATTTTATGTCCTATGAAAGAATAACTAATAACTATGATTCAATATATTGAAAAAGTAGGCCTATTCAATGGCATAAAATGGATAGCAGCACTCCAATTCAGTGTTCCTTTTGGCGTCTTGCTGTCTTCGAATTGCGATAGCTATGATATACATTGCTTAGTAATATTTTTCATCAAAGATGTAAAATGCGAACCTAGATGGGCAGGGGCCCAGAAATTTCAGCCAAACCGGTTCCAACTGTTTGCATACCTTCATGTACTACATGACACTGCTATTGATTTTTGCCAAAACTCAATTATTACAGTGCATATCAGCTTGATTTAACTCAATTATGAAGTAATTTGGTCAGAAAAGGTTTGGATCTCTGTAAATTTTTAATTCCGTTAAAGAATTGCTGTAGATAGTTAATGTATCATCAACATAGCGGACAAAAAACTTGGTCAACGTTCTAAGTTTATCAGAAAGTTTGTGTTTTTCTAAAAATCCTACAAAAATATTGCTCAACACAGGGCCCAAAGGACTCATCGCGACCCCGTCTACTTGCTTGTAGAGAACGCTGTCAAAAATGAACTGTATGTCCTCAGTACAAAGAAGAACAAGATCGCACAATACATTCACATCAATATCGATCACAAAAGAATCAATATCATTCGCATCAAGATCGCACATCATTCTCATTGACAATTTGACGTATGATATCAATCGTCTCATGTAATGGTACGTTTGTAAAAAGTGCTTTCACATCAAAAGACACAAATTGACAAGTGGATGGTATTGTCTGCTCATGCAAACGGGAAAAGAAGTCAAAAGAATCCTTCGTGCAAAAATCAGAGACACACTCTGACACTGGCTTCAAAAGATCACATAACCACTTGGCAAGTTTGTGAGTCGGGGTATTGACCATAGAGAGCACTGGGCGCACAGGGACAGCATCCTTATGCACCTTGGGTAGACCGTACAGTCGCGCAGTGGTGGAACCAATGGGCTTCCAACTGTTGAAGGTAGCCTGGTCGATGACTCCTGACGATCGTAGAGAACGAAGCGCGGCGACAACACTTTCTTCCAGCTTGCTGGTGGCATCCTTCTTGGAAGGATCGACGATGAACACGACGATTTTTGCACGAAGGATTCTTTTGACTTCGTTTCCCGTTTGCATGAGCAGACAATACCATCCACTTGTCAATTTGTGTCTTTTGATGTGAAAGCACTTTTTACAAACGTACCATTACATGAGACGATTGATATCATACGTCAAATTGTCAATGAGAATGATGTGCGATCTTGATGCGAATGATATTGATTCTTTTGTGATCGATATTGATGTGAATGTATTGTGCGATCTTGTTCTTCTTTGTACTGAGGACATACAGTTCATTTTTGACAGCGTTCTCTACAAGCAAGTAGACGGGGTCGCGATGAGTCCTTTGGGCCCTGTGTTGAGCAATATTTTTGTAGGATTTTTAGAAAAACACAAACTTTCTGATAAACTTAGAACGTTGACCAAGTTTTTTGTCCGCTATGTTGATGATACATTTGCTATCGTGAACCGACGTGAAGATGCGCTTTCGTAGATAGTTAATTTGTTCCAAGTAATAGTGCTATGTAACGGAATGCTGCCGTGAATGTTGCAGGTATTTTACAATGTCTCAAATCATAAAATGATGATTCTTGGATAAAGTGATGAAACCGTCTGGAGCTGTATATTCTCTATGGAATCCCAACATTCTTTTGTTCGGAGGACTCATGCGTTCTTTTCTCGTGGCTGGGTATAATGTTTTATACACAACTATTGTAATGCTTTAACAATCTTGCAACCTCATGCATGTTGACTTTCTAAATATATATAGTTCATGTGAAGCTGACCTGTTAGATAAATAGGGCCTAACAAATACCGGTACATGCCATAAGTAGTCCTCAATTTCGATCATAAAGTAAGGTCTCGATAGTCTACCTTTAGAGTAAAGCATCTTTAGAGTACCATAGTTTGTTTTTTCTACATACATTTGTTTTTCTAGCTATGCAACATAGAATGAATTTCATGATTTTAATTGCTATCTATTATCCTCCAACTTTTGATTCGGCTATGCTGACAGACTTGTGAATGCTTTCATCGAACCGTCAAGCTTAAACCACCTCAAAGGTCAGTTTTCGCAACGTAATGGAGGTCAAAAGTCCAATTACGATGGAACGTGTTTTCTTCAAAGTGAAAAAAAAGTTCTTCTAGCACATCTGTCGGAAACTAGGTTGAGTACAAACCAAATGTGTTGTTAACTGATGTTATCCGGTTTGATTGATACATATTTCCAGGGCATGCATTAGTGTGAAGTGGGTAAGCAACTACCCACCCATTAAAAATAGAATCACGCAGTAAATTTAAAAATAAGGGATTGGTAATCGTCATGATTGTCATCGTTTGATGAACAGGATGTTTTGAGAAAATTCATGATGAGATAGCGGCTATTCTCCTGCATGACCAAGGATCTGTTCAACCGGCTCACGAGAATGAAAGGTAGGAAGTTCACGAAAATAACCACATTGCAAACGAATGCGCTTCACATCATTCGAAGAACCACAATTGCGAAAACAAAGAGGATGTGCTGTGTGCAATAAAGCAGTTTGCAAGGAATGCATGCAGTTTAACCGAAGTCTTCGTGTTGATTGGTGTTCATTGTGGCTTGAAAAGTAGATTTTCATGCTGTAAATGCGTGTAAGTACATGTAGGCCTATATGCCTGCACATTTCCAGGTGAAACAATAATTGAATAGATAATTGAATAGAGTGTTTGCAACTCGGATTGCTATTTGTTTTTGATACTATCGGACGTTTAAAGAAGATGGAATGTTGAGATTGCATTCGACATGTAGTGAACGGCGATAGTTATCACTTACTTCAATGCTTCTGTCTATTCAGGCTTGATATCAAATAAGACCACGGTCGTCATTTGACGACAATTAATTTCGATGTGTTGCAGAATTCAAATACCAATAATTCGGTGTATATATGTTTACAACATGCCAATTGTATAATTTCAAGCATCTAATTTAAAAAAATATGCCATAGTTTGCCTCCGGACTTTAATGGTGTTATTACACCACGAAGACAGAAAAACCAGTAGAAGTACGTTACTAAAAAAACCAAAATTAAGTAGTAAGCCAAAACTCGACAAAGATAACAAAGAAATGAAAAACTATTTAAAGCAGCTATTTGTGCAAAACACTGTCCAAATCAGACCCCAAATCGTGATTGACTCGGTTGTCCCTGTCAAATCTCTTCCTCCAGATCGCCTCTTTGATAAGCCTTCTTCTCAACCCACTCATCGAAGGATGCCACGTCCATAATGTAAAACTGACCGTTCCTTAAATCCAAGTTTTACACTATGGACGTGGCATCCTTGTTCACCAATGTTCCCATTCCTGAAACGCTAGACATTTTCAGTGATTTGTTACATAATGATGATCTTTTACGAACAAGATCCCACCTCAACGTCAATGGGCTGCTACAGCTTTCTCAATTTGTACTAACATCGTGTTATTTTTCTTCGTACGATGAGCTATTTATTTAAACGAACGGTACAACATTGGGAAGCAGTCTGGGACCTGTCGCGGCAAATATATTTATGAACTCTTTTGAGAAGTTGGCCCGTCGTGAAGGCGAGAAGACCGACCGGTATTGGCATTCCTTCCCTTTGGGTTCGTTATATGGACGATATTATTAGTGAACAGTTTGAGACCTACAATAAAATTTTCTTTGGAATAAGAAGTGGAGGGTAGAATCTCATTTTTGGACATTCTCATCGACCGTAGTGATGGACTGGGGTTCTCAGTGCATCGCAAGCCGACCAACACAAACCAATACTTGAACAGATCATTTAATTATCCGAGGTCTTCGTTCAAGTCTGTTGTTCAGTCGCTGACTACAAGGGTTACCCGCATCTGTTCTGCCGACATGTTACCTCAAGAGAAGAAGTAAGTCGACAATGCGCTCCTATGCAACGGCTACAACCGTGAAGAGATCAAGGTTGGTTGGATGAATCGCATGAATGAATCTGTAGAACGATCAGTGACCTCTCCGCGTCGCATGAGCGGCTGTCAACGGTTCTCCATGGTGACGGAGTTAAGGTCAGCATGGAGCCTATGCGAACCTTACTATCCACTCTCGTGCGCAAACTCCGAACCAGCACGGGGTAATTTATTTCTTCAACTGTTCTGAATGTGATTGGGTTTACGTTGGTCAGTCTGAAAGAACCATGGTGGATAGGAAGAAGGAGCATAACCGTGCCGTCAAGAATGTGGAGGTGGATCGATCAGAGGTGGCCAAGCACACTTTTGAAAATGATCATTCATCAAAAAAAAGGATTTCAGGTGAAGGTTTTCCTCCATAACAAGTAAAGCAAATTTAAATTTAATGCGATGAATTAAGAAATTAATTTTATAATTAATTTAATTTAATAGATTTTAACTGACCAATTCATTCTGCCCATCAAATTTCCAAAAAGAATCTAGGCATACCTTATGCAAATGAAGATCTACGCTCTTTTCTGTTCTGAATTGATATGCTATGAAATTTTTACATATACATGCGAGAATGATGTCTCAAGGCTTATGTTGAAGACGAGTATCTAATTATCAGCGTCACCACGTGAATGGGATTTCCCACATGGCTTGGCGTCGGAATGGGAACTCCCATATGTGGGATTTCTGTCGCAAACCTGTGAAATGTATGCTGAAATGCACAAAAAGCAGTGTATAGGGTGAGCATAAAGTCTTTCCCTGATTACAACAATCAATATTGTGATGTTTTATTCGAAATATGAATTCTTTGACGATGCCATTCGTAAGCTCAGACGTCAAAGTTTTGGTTTAATCACTTTAGAAGTACCGCATCAATCAATTCATAAATAAAATTTCAACTTAATCAATTCTTATCAATTGATAATAATCTCTGATTCCGATAAAGACATCTTTGAAATCTCTTAGCATAATAATTAATAATTGTTGATACAAACGATAATTCTTGAGTGCCATATTAAAATCAATCAAGTCATATAGTTAGCATTCTGATCTCGTTTTGTTGATCTTCGATTGAACACATATTACATAAAATGAACATGATCTCATTTCATAGTTGACTTGCCGTCTCTCTAGTCATTCAATTTTTTTCATCTTGTTGAACATTCATTTGTCCGTGATAATCTGTCCAACATGGCATCTATGGTGGAGAAAGCTCAATGCGTTCTATGGATTCTTAAAACTAAGTCTCCGATAACTGTACAAAGGAATTTCCGATCACATTACGGCCGATCTCCTCCGGATGTGAGAAGCATAAAGAAGTGGTACGAAAAGTTCAAAGAGACTAGGAGCGTTGTCGATCTCAATAGAAGAGGGAGACCACCAGCAAGTGGAGAAGTGGTTGAGACAGTACGCAGTTCTTTTGAAAGGAGTAAAACGAAATCAACTCGAAGAGCTTTACAAGAACTTGCTATTCCACATACTACCGTGTTCAAAATTATGCACAAACGATTACAATTCCGGGCCTACAAGATACAAATGGTTCAAGCCTTGCAATCCAATGATCGTCCTCAACGTGCAGCCTTTGCAGAAGATATTATTCACAGAATTGACTGAAACAATGACCACCTCCAGTACATTGCTTTTTCTGATGAGGCTACGTTTCACATATCAGGCAAAGTTAATCGCCACAACTTATGAATCTGGGGATCTGAGAATCCACATGTTGTGATGCAGCACCAGAGAGTCAGTGCAAATGTGAATGTGTGGTGTTGTCTGACGCACAGCAGAGTTATTGGAACCTTCATTTTTGCGGAATCGACAATTTCTGCATGGACAAAATCTACCTGGACATGCTGCAACATTTTGCCGTTCCGCAGCTGGCAGACTATCAACCAAACATTGTCTTTCAACAAGATGGATCTCCTCGACATTGGGGCAGACATGTGCGAGATTTTCTGGACGAAGGTTTCTCGAACATATGGATGGGGCGGGATGGACCAATACCATGGCCACCGCGCTCGCCTGACATCACCCCGCTCGCTGGACTTCTTCCTATCGGGCTACGTAAAAGACAGTGTTTATCGCTCACCTGTTCGTGATCTCGAAACACTCAAATTACGGATTCGGGAAGCGATAGCGACTGTGAGTCTTTAGGTGCTGGAAAACACTTGGAGAGAAATTGATTATCGTTTGGATGTGCTCCGAGCTACGAAAGGAGCTCATGTTGAGGTGCATTGACCGTAGTTGAAATCAAATTTTAATAAAAGATATTGGATGAAAAAATTGCTTTGCTCTAGTAAAGGCTAAATTTGATAAGAATTGATTAAGTTGAAATTTTATTTATGAATTGATTGATGATAAAGTGATTAAACCAAAACTTTGACGTCTGAGCTTACGAATGGCATCGTCAAAGAATTTATATTTCGAATAAAACATCATAATATCAATTTTTGTAATCAGGGAAAGACTTTATGCTCATCCTGTATTATGACTGTAGAAATGAATTAAATGTCATTGGTGACGTCACACCATGACATAAACTAGCATTCACATCGGAGTTTGCCGTGTCAAATGACAGTGGTAGGTGGTAGCGGAACATCCTAGCAGTATTGTAAGTATATTCGCTTAATGATGATCTTGAAGATCGAAAGGAACAACGCTCTCATATCTGATTCCTTTTAATACTATAAGCCATATTTATTATTTGATCAACAATTCAACGCAGTTAAAATTGTTTTCTGTTTCCTTCATAAGTCTTGTACTAAACCTAAGTATTAGAAAAATCCTAAACATAAGGATAAAAAAGTCTGTTTAGTGCTCGCCTCTACATGCATGTCGGCTACGTGTAGGTATGCGTTATAAGCCTGTGATACAGGAGGGTACCTTGGTGGATCCATTAAAAGTTATGTCGTAGCAATGCAAAGGAAGGTGTTGACATTAATCATGGTCAATGGGGAGAAATATCATGATGAGGCCCACAATACCTATCAATACACAACAGTGAAATTGTATATTACGCTAACATGATAAATAGCGCATGGAGTAGTTAATTATCACATGAAGTGGGAATTTTGACAAGATGTCGTTTTATTGTCGACAAATCAGTCAAGATTGCCAAGCCGTTTCAATCTACTACGCTCGTAGAAGTTTATAAATCATCAGCAGTTAATACTTCATATCAGTGTACGAATTCCGACATATCACTATCGGCGTGTTTGAAGAAATGAATCTATTCTACTTATTTGTTTCCGATTTCGTCTTACAGAGATTGCACTCGACTAGCAATTATTCCACCTACCAGTCAACTTCTATATGACAAAACAGATATCTATATTCATAAGTAATTGACGTAACTGCAGTTTGAATTAGCCTGTTGACTGATGGAGGAGCTGTATTCAAAATGTGTAAAATACAGCAAATATAATATTCAAGCGCATACCGAATTTTGTGGAATAGAACACGCACTTAAATTGTAAAAAATCATTAATCACGTAATCCGCGGTTTACATTAGATCAAATACGTCATTCCAGTTTCAATTATCGCATAATGTTAACGCAATTTATCGATTTTCTAAGTACGACATAAGTGATTAATGATTATCAACTTCAGGTGATGGACACCGAAATCTAAACTTTGGAGTAAGAATATAGTAGGTTGAGTGTCGACTCAAAAAATGTCAGAGTGCAGTGAAATCTTTTATATCAAAAGCGGTCTAAAAACTACTTGATCAGTTTTTTTAAAAAGCTAAAATTTTTGCAAATCATTCCTGTATTTATATTCTAATGATTTGGAACATCAGACTTCAACATATAAGAAGAATGAAACATTTCTAGGATATCAAAAAGAATAAAAATACAGTTGCAAGTATCCTAATTAAGCGGAGATTAAACTGATTATGAAGGAAATTTCATGAACTGCATTTTAATGCAAGTATTCATGCAAAAGATGCGATCTTATTCTTCCTCTTGACTCAAACTTCGAGCTTGTTAACTCAGCAGATCTAATTCATGCAGCTTTTTTCCACCGAGATAAGTGGATCTGTTGAGTTAAGCATCTTGTTCAAATTATAAACTGAATCCTACGGTCTACAGAAATCACTATAGTTACAGTTAATATAATCATGTTTAGTTGTGGATTAATGCAATTTTTATAGTTGTATAATTTCATGATTCACCAAATTAAGCGTCATTTCATGTCTGAATCGACTGAATAGTCTTAAGGACCGATTTAAATCCTTTAACTTAATTTGTAGACCTCCCAAATCCTGCTGGTCTTCATCTCCTCTCAATACATCCACTGCGAAGCTCATATCTGGATTTTAAAAGAGACCGCTGACTTCGTTCAGAGTGCACCTCAGACGAAACTGTCGGTAAAAGCTCTATGCCAATAACATACATGTACATTTTCGCTTCAGATTTGATACACTTATTATTAAAGTGCATTATTGGTTCTTACTATAATTCTTGCCTTATAAATGCATGGATATTCTATAAGTGCCTCATTTTCAATAAAATACTTTGAAGAAGTATTGAAGCACTTCTCAGGATGCACATTCGATATAGTAAGAATTTTGGCTCAATTCAGAAGTATCCAATTGTTTCACCTGATTGATGAATATTAGAGACTTGACAGATAGGTGATTGAATCATCTCATCCGCCTGGCAGCACGAGTTTCTACAGTGAACGAGGCTGAAAATTGGACTTTCGGAGCATGTAGTTGGCCTACATCCTCTCCGTGGCTGCTGCGAATCTGCGCGTATGCCGAGCTCTACCCGACTCCTGTTCTAATCAGGCCAGGCAGGATCAAAAAAGTGCACATGCAAATCCATCTGGGTGCAGATTGAAGTTTTTGAAAACTCTTTCACTATGGGCGATGTGTCTGACAAAATGCCTCTTTTCAATTAACAATGCATCACTCTAGAAGAATGAAATATTTATTCTCGCCTTCGATTAAGCGAAGGGTGATAGTGGCAGGAACTAAAGTAGAGACTGCAATCAGTCCCCTAAAAAACAGAAAATCATATGGCTCCCTCTGTGATTCATACCTCGTAAAAATGTTTTTTAGCGTGAAGTATCAGCTAAGTAATCAGTCATAACTTTTAGCACGGAATATGATGGCTTTATGAATGTATGTGTTTAGCTTCTTAAACAATGGCACATGTACATTAGCTGCATGACCTAGAGATGGTTCTACGATTTGCCGTAGTACATCTCACTTTATTAGAGATAAACACAGATTAATGTCATTTACCAAAAGCCTAAGTTTGCTTCCCATTGGATTTGTATGCGTTTTCTTTGATCTTGTCCAACAATAAGAGGTACCGACAGATGTGCAGTTTCGTTGTAACCAAAGGGTTTACATCACACTGTGAAAGTCTCATTTTCGGCATCGTGTTGTGGGCCAGAGTATATGTCGAGGGGTCTTGGGTCGGAGCCGGAGACGGAGCTGCAGTTGGTGGACCACGGCTCCGAAGATCTGGTCGTGATTCATGATACTGAATATTTAATATATAAAGCTAGTGAAATCATGAAATACAAGTTGTGGAAAAGAAAATCATGTATTTTAAGCATGAACAAGTGAACGCTCTGCATCTTCTGAAAGATACATCGAAAACAAAGCATTTATTGTCCTGAAATGTCCATTCATCATAGAAAGACATAAACGCATAGCACATCGTATTTTCAAAGAGGAAGCTTTGGTGGTCAGACTGATTTCTAAGAAAGGGCTTTCTGCGAAGGACAATGAATCAGAAAAGATGGAGTAGAAACTCAACTCAAAAGTCAAAAATTCAAAAAAGTTTATTGCCATGTAATTGGACAAACTCGTTAAAAAAGGAGAGAAAGTCACAAGTCAGTTCTGCCTTCAAAGCTTCCCTGATACTGAGCTACGATGTGATTCTGCATTATTTCCCGCCTAATAAATTATTCCTTTGATTCAGATGAGGAGGAGTCTGTTAGATGAGTACGGACAGGACGTCGCTTGAAAGTCATGAACTTTAGGTTTTGCATATGACAGTGGTCAAATAATAATGTCACGAGAGTCATTGTGTGGTTGTGTAATGCAAGCGTCTGCATGGCGGTCAGCTGATTCATCGGATGAGATGTAATGTAAGGTCATGACTTCCCAAGTGACAGTGATTTACAAGTCGAAGGATTATTTGATCTTCTCTTCTCACTTATTGCTCTCCAACAGGAAGCTGATAATGGCATATTGGACTGAAAATTCTAAAACCGCAGCAGCTTTAAAGAAAAACAAAGCAATTGCATTGCAATTTCTGGAGACCACTTTGAAATTTAGCCGACTTCTATTTTACTGAGAGATTTATCAGCTGAGTAATCGGCATTAACGATTAAACTAAAATCGCATGATAGCAAGACCAGAAAAAGATAAACTTAATTGATAGGTGGGCTTACAGCATCTACAGTGTACCGTTCATGCAGAATATGCGACACTGCACTGTGACTATTGCTTTTTCAGTACTTGAGATATACCATAGTTGATTTACATAGAAGTAAATTATAAGCCCCTAGCAGTTGAAGTAATAAAATCATATTTTAACTTTGAGCATCTAAGTGAACTTCATCGAAGCTAAGAACAGGTATGCCACTCATTCAATGTTTTAGACAATAGAAAAAATGCCTCTTGATAATGACATCTTCATCGAAGCATTTTCAGGTAGCATTAGCAAGATGAAATTGTAGATAATAATTTGATTATGAGAGAGTCGCCATTATATTTAGGCTATGTATGGCAATAGACATCTGACATTAGGAACACCACTCATGCTTATTAGAGTGCGTTGCTACAGAATGTTTGCTTATCAACCATGCGGTTGCTAGAGCACGCCATATTTTCTTTTAAATATAATACAGAAATTACATGATTTTTTACACTTCTACAGCGGATTTTGTCTGAAGACAGGTTCTAAGGAGAGGGCGAGTTATATGCAAAATGACAACTCAGTCAATGTTGTTCACCAATGGTTTTGGATTACTTCTTCGATGTTTCAGCCGAAGGAGGCCGTTGACTCATAGCAGCCACTCGCGTCTCTGGTCTCCATACATTTAGGGATCGTCTTCCAGCTTCGGCTACACTTCCTCCTGTCCATTTAGCGACATCGTCCGCCCACGTGGATCACTGTTATGCTCTTACACCAGGGACACTTACTCGAATGACTGTGTGTGCGAGTTCAAGATCGTCAGTGTGCCGATGCACGTGTCCAAACCATTGCATTTTGCGTTTCATCTCCGCTTCTAGAAATCTTACTTGCTCTCAGGCAGTTCTTGTTATTTCTTCCAGGACAGAGATGTTTGTGCTGTGTTCCTGGTAATTGATTTGAAGTAGTCTGCGATAACATCTCAACTCAAAGGCATTGATTCTTTTTACTACCTTCTTGCTACATGTCCATGATTCACGACCATGCAGAAGAGAGGACAGCACCACTGACATCAGGATTTGATTTTATTTATGTGTTTCACGTGTTTCTCCTTTCAGATGTTATTCGACTTTGGTCATAAACTGCTGTTGCTGAAGCAATTCTGCTTTCAACTTTCGTGATGGCGTTGTCGTCATGAGTGATCATGCTTCCGAGATATTAGAAATGCTTGACCTGTTGAATTGGCTCTCTTCTCACCATCATGGAATCTTTTAACTCAATTTTGTATTTTAGGGTCACCATTACTTTGCTTTTTTGAGCGTTTATCTCCATTCCAAACCGAGTCGCCTTTATGTCTAATGCGTTGGTTAGTAGTCTCAATTCTTCTTTGCTCTCTGTAATTACAACATGTCTATGTCATCAGCATATCTCTCGCTATTTAAATGTCTGCCACCAATCCGTACACCACCTTGCTCTTCATCATCTACTCCGGCCTCTTCAAAGCAGGGATGTGGAGTCGGAGTCCCGGAGTCCTATCATTTTTGCTGGAGTCGGAGTCCTATCAAATGAAAGGACTCCAGACTCCGGCCTATAACTAGACCCGAAATAATATAATAGAAGCAAATCATTTATTCTCGTGCATCGCTGTCATTGTCTTGATGTCAACTTTCTCCGTCAAAAAAAGTACAGAGACACTGCTGCATACAAAGCTTATAAAAGTTGAGGGAATGAACCGTGATAGTGAAAAAAAGGATTGTCTTTTCACTCGGTGATTTAGTAGAGAAGACAAAAGCCTTCCTAGCCTCGATCACACCTGTGCGCCAAAGGTCACATCAGAGACAAAAGTGAAATACTAGTTTGTTTGAGAACATTGCATCTTACCCTCACGTTAAACGTATGTGATGGCTCCTCTAAAGCGGATATTTAAATCGAAAGTGTACTCATAATTTTTGGAGAAGGATGGGGATTTTCGTGCCTGATGGAGACTGGAGAAAAACCGTGTGAAGCACACATCAGCAAGATGGGAGGAGCCGAGTCGTATGCATCCAACTTAAAGCGACATTCGATCAACTTTCATCGAAAATGATTGATAATTGAAGCAATGATCACTAAATATCGATTCAGGTAAGCCTATAATGATCTGTGATGTAGGCTACCAGTTAATTTTTCAAAAAACTAAGCTTATATACTTGCCACCCGGAGTCGGAGTCCTATCAAAATGATAGGACTCCGCATCCCTGCTTCAAAGACACGATTTCTTCAAGTAATAGGTTGAAGGGAAAAGAAAAGGGAAGTGAAAAACTCCAAGAATTAATCAAAGAATATCTAATTACAATTACAATTTTGTCTGTGAAACTGAAGAAATTCAACAATGTAGGTATTTTGATATTAAAAGTCTTTCAAAAGCGTCTCATGATAGTTTTAAGTAGACGTAACTAATATCGGAATGAATTTAGGCTAAAATGGCAAAGGATTGTAGTGATGTGCTATGTTTGAAAATAGGCCCATACATTCATTCATAACCAAGAACCTGTGTGACACATGTAATAACATATATTAAAATTGTCATCAAATTTGACTTACAAAACCACGTGATTAGTTGAACCATTAATCATTTTAAGCATCAGTGGGTAGCTATACTGCAGGACGAGCTCCGATCCAGAAAATGTGGCATCGGATATCTTCTAACAAAACGCCCCGGGCGAGTAGGGCCAATTTTTCAAAGGTGCTGCCATTACATGTACACATTTATCTATCAAATGTTTTTATCGACACAATCATTCTTCTAAGTTATACTCATTTATACATTATTATACGGGTCCGAAACATAGTATTAATTGATATACTGCGCATATTTTTTACAAAGCATATTTTTACTTAGAATCACTTAGTATAAAATCTCATTACTTACTATTGCTCTTCTACTATTATTTAGGACTATCATTTCCAGTATCACTGATCCTGATCTGATGCTGATAGTGATATACAGCCTACATAGTACATGCCCTATATATAGTGATGCAAATGGAAAATTTACCACTTTTGGAAAATTTTGAAATTTTTTTCGGTGATTGATTTTTTGCCTTGAAACATTGTTTGGCAGACTTACTATAGTCGTTTGAAAAGAATATGTAATATTCAAAGACTGAAAACTTCCCTATCCCTGCATGTTAACTTTTCGAACCAACTGCACCTTTTCTATGTATATTTCAAATCTTTCCAAATGAATTTCAGACATAAGATAGATTTCAAATTTCTCTAATTGAATTTCAGATATCTGTCAGAAACTCAACTAGATCTTAATAAATTCAATTGAAGAATCTTAAATTCACTTGGAAATGTCTGAAATTCATTCGGACAGATCTGAAATCGATTTGGAATTATCTGAAATAGAAATGGAGGATGTGCAGCTTGTCCTCAACGAAGATATCGGACAATTTCGACAGAAGATAGAAGCTATCATACATATTCTTTTACTCATCACTGATATCTTTAGTTTCCAAATTTGTCAATTTTATCTTCTAATGTGGTCGTTCATGTATAATGCTGGGTGGACTATGTGCTATTATTCTTCACATGTTCAGCAACACATGGAAAGTTTTCATCGCTATAATTAACGTTGCATAATAAAGCTTAACTTTCAAGCTATATGCAAACTCCAAAATTAAGTGCATGATTTATTCGTTTTAATCAAAGATCCGCGGACGGGATTCACATTGCTACCATCGTTTTAACCGAAATAATTATGAAATGAAGATTTTTATGCGAATTCTACTGGTAAGTATAGCTGCCTCGGCTGTGGTAGCAAGCGCACAAATTAGGGCCTATCACAAAAAATCAAAATTTTCAAAATCTTATTTTCCATGGAAAATTTTCATCACTACCTACATAGATTGTATGTATACACCCAGCAAACTAAGTGCGGCATAAAAAGTTAGTCATGACATCACTTATTCTTAAATGTATAATTCACGTTGTGGTTATGAATATGTAACGGATCATCGTTACATAGCATATACTAAGTTAGATGAAACATTTAGTGGCACTTCTACAATCTCCCCCCCTCCCCACATTCGTTGCATCTTCTCTCGCGCCTAGATGAAGTCTCATTTCACAGCCACTGCCGTAAGCATATAAATATAATGTTTATCTGAAGTTGACTAGATTGGAAATTGACTGAATAGAAATTGAAAGGTTGCGGCACAGCCGGGGGAACAAAGTTGGGGCATGAAGAACCAATGAAAAACTGAAAATTGCACATGTGACTGATTCTCTATCTAAGTGAAAATGTGTACGATTTTTGTGACACTATTGTGTGTTGTATGAAAGCTTTACTTCCATTCTAGAGGTTTTATTATTGTCATCAATTTCTATGGTCGCAAGAGCGTCGAGTGTGGTTAAGTTACGCTGGCTTGTAGGAAATTCACAGCACTTGCTTCGTCGTTCACTGTTGACAACAACACCACGAAGTTCATGGCCATATAGTCCGGCAGCCAGAGCGAGTTTCTGCAGGGAACGTGGCCGAAATTGAGACTTTCACTGAATGATGTACACCATATGCCTACTACGAATCTGCATGTCTGCCGAGTTCTAGTGAGTTCCTGTTCTTGTCAGACAGGATCAATGAAAAGCATATGTTAATCCTATGGGACGCAGATTACAGTTTTTAGTTAAAATGAAATATTCTATGTTTTCGCTTATTGCGGCAAAGCTACTATGTCTAGAGCCATAATTTTTGATACGGAATGTCTTGAGGTCATTTCCTATCATATTCATGTACCCTTATCCATGAAGCTAATCACATCCAGGTTTGGCAAGCCTCCTAATGACGACAAACACAAGCATTTTGAGCAATATAATCCACATTCAGCCAAATTCTCGCATACATCGCCGATCAGAAGCATGATAATTATACATGAACATGATAGGAAATGACCTCAAGACATTCCATATCAAAAATTATGGCTCTAGACATAATAGTTTTGCCGCAATAAGCGAAAACATAGAATATTTCATTTTAACTAAAAACTGCAATCTGCGTCCCATAGGATTAACATATGCTTTTCATTGATCCTGTCTGACAAGAACAGGAACTCACTAGAACTCGGCAGACGTGCAGATTCGTAGTAGGCATATGGTGTACATCATTCAGTGAAAGTCTCAATTTCGGCCACGTTCCCTGCAGAAACTCGCTCTGGCTACCGGACTAATAACTGTATCTGGAATTTGCCTTCACATCTCATATTTTAGCTAGTATCCAGGTCAACGCACCAATCCTTCATGCTATGTTTCACGCAAGACTTCTAAGTGGTGTTGTACTATCACTGTGTGACAGATCAAGCCTCTAAACTCATTGTGACTAAATTTGACGAAATTTGATGAGTTCGGGAAAACGAAGATGTGGGGGAAAGACTAGAAGTACACCCATTTAAGTAATTAGGCCATGTCATTTATAAGATCTAATTAAAGATCATAAGTAAATTAGGCAGTGTCTGGGGATTCTTACCGCCCTGTCAACCGCGCCTAAATTTGAAATTCCTTATTTAGAGTTCCATATTCCTTATTCCAGAGAACGGTCGTTTATTGGATACTCGGCGTTGATTAGAAGACACACATAGTCCTCCATTGCAATATTCTAAGCATGACAATAAGAAATTGTTCCGCATTATGCCATCAGCTGATAAGACGCCGTATGAATGATCGACGCAGCTGATGAATTCACGTGACACGTGAGAACACGAATGCATCTTATCGACGGCAAGCGTATGCTTCACTGACAATGATCTGCTTTCAAACAATCGCGTGCTTATCAAAATGGATTTTAATGATGTTGATTTCAGGGGACGACGACGATTTTATCAGAGCGTGATCTCAAAATGGTGTAATATGGTAAATTTGTCGCAGTGTTGAACAAGAGTTTCGTGTTCTGTACATCTATACTTCACCGACGCATCACCAATCCATGTATTGTAGATAGCCGCGTGCTCATTTTGTCATAAGATGCAGCTTCAAAATTCATTCCAACATTATAAATGCTTCATTTTCGACTTCTACCAATGACTTGTACTTCAATAACCGGTTTAGTATGCTAGTGTGGCGGATCTAAGAATTTCCGATACACGTGGGGCATGCTATATAGGTCTGATGTGGTCGTACATAAAAATCAATAAAATTCTTAATTTAAACATCGGTACAGCTATAAACAAACGCTTTTCACAGCAGATATCGGTACAAGCCTATGTAGGTGAGGATGGAGCATATTGAATCGTGGGGCAGATTGAACCACCAGACACTTCTCCGAAACTACGAATAGTGGAAGCTTTATGCTTTGAGACATTGTTTATTGTAACAAGTATATGTGATCTCTCTGATAATTTCAGTTGTTTATGCTCTCCAGCATTGTTTTCTCTGGATTTCCCAAAATTTCACTGGAAAAGTAAATTCTCAGAAAATCAGGACTTCTGTTTTAATGTACATGTAACCAAAACTTTGCGTATATTTTCATTAGACTGCGTTTTTCTCAAGTATTCTTTATCAGTTTTATCTAGTGGTTAAAAATTATGAGTGCAGCCTTAGTTCTACCCGAGCACGTTTTTGAAGAGCTAACGATGTGGGGCTCATTGAATCACCTAAGATGGGGCACTTCGAACATGGTTCATAGTGCACCAATTTAATACTCATTTCTCTTTTATTGAGTGACCGAAGTGATTTATAAGTTTTTACATGTGATTATACTACAAATTGGTCTTCAACACTATCAAATTGACTATTTACATATATTTGGGAAGTTATGGTGATCGTTTTTGTGCGTTGCAACTGTTCGAGATCAAAACGCCAGGGCAGAATGGTGAAGAATTAATTTATTGATAAAATTAATTGATGAATTGATAAAAATCAGTGATATCAGTCAAAATTATGTGGCCTTGAATACACTGGAATCTCCTTTGTTGTTCAAACGAATTGAATTGTTAATGCTTCTTGTTTTTGTTGTTTGGTGACTTCTCAGCTTTTTTTCTTTGGCCTACTCGTATCTTGCATGTCTACATGCAATGCGCCATGCCTACAGGCATACTTTAATTGATGATCAGAATGATGAATGTCATATTGTGTATCAATGGATTTCTCCTGAATAATGCTACTGATCTGAGAACTCTGATATCGGTATGAACATTTTCCTTCATAAATTAGCAAGTATTTTTCATATCAAGCATTATAATTTTTGCCAATAAAAATCTAAAATTTAAGCTTAGCAATGTGATACGGGACTAATTATTTGATGTTTGACAAATTACGTGTATATTTCAGTACCGCTTTCTGTATTTTTGGCCTTTGAAAATATAAATTGCTTGTAAATAAGGTTTTGTTTAATTCAATTTACAAAGTTGGTACGACATTTTTGTTTGGAGGGATGAGGACGAGGCAATGCATCAAAGTCCCTCAGCTGAAGATCAGATGCAAAGAAGCAGAAAACGAAGACATATATGTAGATATGACAGCGAGATTTAAAGCCACATGTAAGTAATTCGCCGAAACAATGGACGCAATCACTCATCATCCCTCTGCCAAAGAAAGAAAACCACAGAAAGTGCCAGAACTATCGCACGATCAAGCCTCATAAGCTTCGTAATATAACAGATTCAAAGGAAAAAAACATTCACTATGTGCATTAATTATCAGGTCTTCGGTTTGCTAGCTTGTATATCTCCTCTTGTAGATGAAGTGAAGCGTCTACCAATGTTGCCACCTGGAAGACGGTAGACCGGTCCTAATAGAGCAGCAGTTGTTCTCCATTTGGGTAAAAAGCAGGCTAAATCTGGACTTGATCCATTACTTTCCAGGGGAGCACCAAAGCTGTTCAGAATACGGTCATCAGGACGTATTGAAATAGACGCTCATTCTTTTCTGGAATGTTGCTCAATGATTCAACCTGACGATGAACAGAAATCATCATATTTGGATCTTGAAATTCATCTTTCATTAAGGTTTTCTTAGTTGTTTGAGGGATTTTCATTGAGTCATGGTATTTGCTCTTCGTCACAAATATTCAAGTTGAAGTCGCTTTTTGAATCGACATTTAATTTTTCAGTATTTGGTTTTCTTTTCTTTCAGTAATTTTGGTGTCTTGTCAGTCCACCGATACCTTCACTGCTTGCTGCATAACATGCTTGCATGTAAGTAATGTAATTAGATCATCTACATGCTTAGGTAACAAAATTTCGCCCAGTCGGCTGCATGCTCCCATAGTTGAACGTTCCTTAGATATCTTATATGATAGATGTCCCTGATGGTTGTAACTACTTCTGTGGTTGTAACCTTCAATGAATAAAGCTGGGAGAATGAATGATGGTCTTTCGGATGCAATATTTTATCACGTCCACTAGGATCATAACCGAACGCAGAATTCATTACTGTGGATATGTTGTCACTTGCTGAATGTAAGCGCAGATCAAGTGATACTTGCAAGTTTGCAACCAATTTTCACATGTAAATGCATACTTTAGAGAAAAATTAACCTTACCTGAAGACAGTCGCCAGAAAGACGAAGAAAGTAGCTGCGTCTCGAGCCATCTGGTCGCACACAATTTTCCACTGAACTAAATAATGCGGTGACAATAGCGTGCACTCTGATTACTAATGCGTCGACTATGATTGCACAAAAGGAAAGCACAACACAAAGCACCAACTGATGATTGATTTAGAATCATTCACTCGTAAATAGATGATGCAATGAGCTTGCACGTTCATCAGATCTGCAGTTCATACCATATCGGACGTCGAAATATAATTATCAAATCACTGTTCCGAACTACTTCAGTGATCTGTTTATCCAACCTTCCGAAGTGCTGCAATTAGGATTGAGCGTCCTGTAAGATTCTATATCGCTAGAAGGAAATGATGTCATGAAAAGTATGGGGACATTGTCGTCAATGGCTGAAGGGGAAGTTTCCTCTACCATCACGTGATAGACCACGTGTGCTTTTAATCTCGTGATCACCAGCGCTCCTTTCCTCTCCCCTTATTTCATGAAGAAATTCTGCAGGAACTATGACCAGTATAAATCGATATTGCTTTAGTTCAGCTTCAGGGATCAGTTCGGCTTCTCAGTCGCCCCATTTTCTATGATGAGTACCATAACTGGATACCGGGATTTTGAATAAGCATTATCCACTTAATCAGTTACAGCGAAGTTTATTTATTCTGAAATGATTTGCTATCCAAAGTCTCTAATAGCGCCAACATAATGCCTACATAGTATATGCATCAGATATTTGTGTCATTTAGTAGAAAGATGTCCCCAGACTCGAACAAATGAAGCACGAAAATTCCCTGGCAGTCGTTGATACTGCTTTTCGCTCTACAAGGGCTCGTCAACACGACTCGGAATGGCCCAAGCTAGCTTAAAATATCTAGTACGGTTGAAAGACTGAGGACATCTTTCTATTCTAAGCCCAGGCGAACTGGCATTCCGCAATCTTTATAATGTTGTGTCCTTTAATAATTCATCTAGATGACAGCTAAAAGCTTATTCTAATCCAGGTCAAGACACTAGTCCGAACTGCCTCAAATTGTTTTTATCAAGCAGTGATGAAAGCAGAAATATATGAAAAGAGAGAAACTGACTATACAAAGATCCTTGCCAGATTGCGGTTTCAGTGACTTTAGGAATGCTTCACGATCAACCCTTCATTACATTTCAAATGGTCTTGTTGGCATGGTGCTATTTACTGCAAAATTTAGCTACATGAGTTACATGCTGTTGACTGAGAGAAGCTAGTGAATGCTTTCTGTTGTCTCTTCACATTCATAATGCTCGTGACTTCATACATGTTGCAGCAGTTAATAGAATTGCTTATCATACTTTCCTTTGTTGAAAACATCTCCAAACTCAAATGCTGCCCGGCAATTTGCAATCTGATATTAATATCAATCGGCTTGCTAAATTTATATTTTTTTGGCTCATCTGAAATTTAAGCTTAGCAATGTGATACGGGACTAATTATTTGATGTTTGACAAATTACGTGTATATTTCAGTACCGCTTTCTGTATTTTTGGCCTTTGAAAATATAAATTGCTTGTAAATAAGGTTTTGTCTAATTCAATTTACAAAGTTGGCACGACATTTTTGTTTGGAGGGATGAGGACGAGCCAATGCATCAAAGTCCCTCAGCTGAAGATCAGATGCAGAGAAGCAGAAAACGAAGACATATATGTGGATATGACAGCGAGATTTAAAGCCACATGTAAGTAATTCGCCGAAACAATGGACGCAATCACTCATCATCCCTCTGCCAAAGAAAGAAAACCACAGAAAGTGCCAGAACTATCGAACGATCAGCCTCATAAGCCGTTTCAGCAAAGTAATGTTACAAGTACTACTCAGTTGACTGAAAGCCAAGTCGGAAGAGCTCATAGCCGAAGAACAACGGCTTCAGAACCAAACGGAGCACGGTGGAACAAATCTTCAACTGGAGGATCCTCGTTGAAAAGTACCTACAACACCACTCGTTCCATAACTTCATTGCTCTCAAGAAAACTTTCGATAGGGTGTGGCACGAAGGTCTTTAGCAAGCACTACGGCAATTCAATATCGACGAATATTTGGCTGACACCATCAAAAGCCTATAGGAAAATCGTGTCGTTTTCATTAATAGTTAGATGGGAGAGTCCTTCAAGACGACAGTGGGAGTCCGACAGGGTTGTGTACTATCCCCTGTACTCTTGAACTTGTTCCAAGAAAACATCATGACTGAGACATTACAAGACCATCAGACCACAATTTCCATCGGTGGAAGACCTATCTGCAACCTGAGATTTGCCGACGATATCGACTTTACGGGAGGCACTAAAAACGAACTACAAAGCCTTACCAACAGCCTTATCGACCGAGCTGGTGCTTATGGTATGGAGGTCACCACGGAAACGTCAAAAGTCATGGTCAACAGCACTAAGAGCACCACTGATGAAATTACAATGGCAAAACTTTAGAAGAAGTGGACCAATTCAAATACCTAGGTTCAACTTTCGATAAAGATGGAGCATCGATCAGACAAATAAGACCACGAACAGGAACGGCAACAGCAGCGATGGCCCGACTTATAGAAGCAAGATGCGTTTCAAAGTCGAATTCCAACTGTACAAGTCGTTTCCGAGACCGAAAGGAAGATCCAAGCACACTCAATGCCACAGGAAACTGCTCCGAATCTCGTATAAAGAGCAGAAGACCAACGACTTCGTAAGGGACAGAATAAGATCGCTTGTAGGTCCTCAAGAGCCTCTTCTGTACATCGCTAAGAGGCACAACTCGCTGGTTCGGTCACGTCACGAGACACAACACCAATTGGCCAAGACCATCCTACAAAGCACAGTTGAAGGCGGAAGGAAATAAGGACATAAGGACGGCAAAGAATTATCTAGGTAGATAATCAAGGAATCGACCAACTTGCCAATGCCCTGTCTACTGCCCCACAGCTCAGGACCGACAAGCGTGGAGACAGATCGCGGCGGATTTGTCATCATTGTTCCCCGACGCCCAGACCTGACAGGGGACTGAGTGAGTGTGAAGTAATTCACAGCAAAAGATAGATAGGTCCTGACTTACAATTGTATAACAAAGTAGGCCAATAACTGACAAGCTTAAAATGAGAAAATGACAAGTAAGTGATGAGACAGATGTGGCCATAACTTGTATAATAAGTAATAACTGCAAGAGTAAAACTGGAAGAACTGAATAATACCATACCGTGAAAATCTAAAAGTTTCTGGCAGAAGAAACTTTCACATAATAATTGATCAATTAAAAGAGCAATCTTGTTTCTGTGTCGGAGGCACTGCTGTTCTGAAACCCTCTACGAAGAAATGATTTATTAGGGTCATTTTAAAATCCAAACTTGGCGCTCCTATATAGTGATGGTCCTGCTGGACTGATGGTTTTGTTGACTAAAATTCAGATAATTGCATTTATGTCTTTACTTGTCTTTTTCACTAAAATAAAGCAACATCAGAGGATCATTTCTTTATTCTAAAAATTGTCAGCACTGCAAACAGGAGATCATTTGAGCGCTCCAGTGTGATTTTACTGACTATCAACAATGCGAAATGAGGATACATATTTGGATTAATAGGCGACCATTTTGCGCTCACACTAGTTCGAAATCAAATTGTCAATATTCAACGACTTCTCCTCCTTTTCATTTGAATAGAACTAAATGTAGGAAACAAAACGGATCCTCCACAGCTTCTTGTCCAAAGGTATCCTGATGCTGGACAATCGATCAGTTTCAAACTTGTATCAAAACAAATACGTGTCTCAACCCAGCTGCCGTCGTTCTGTAAATGAAGATAATATTAGTTCAGCATTTCATGATCAGTAGATTTCATGTCATTGGATTTTTCAGCAAGATGTTGTCTTTATAGCTTAACCCCGGAAAACCCGCTATAAGAAATAATGGCAAAAAGTCAGCGACACTTTCCGAAATTGTTTATATATGCATCCTGACCACAAATATATAATATCTTGAAATTTGAATAAATCCATGTGCTAATATGGCTATGGGTCACCAGTGACCCATTGGGTCATCCTGGATGTAAAGCCCAAATTTTTACAAACACATTGATACTTTTCAGAATAAAGCAGTTATTCACTTGGCTATTCACAATAGCTAACCGTGGAAACTGTTTATTAGCAATGATGGTAATGGTAGAAACAGTCACGCCCCTTCGTGAAACACAAATGAGCTTGGTATTTTAGGCAAACTACAAATGTCTTTTTTTCGATGCAATACTTGTATCTTTTGCGTTCATTCTGGTAATCCGGGAAGTGATCAAACTTGTCATATCTTACATCTCCGGATGACAGACGCATGCGTTTTGCAGGAATTGTAGGTACTTGCTTGTCTTTGTAGGCAAGTGAAAAATGAAGAGCTGTCAAAAAGTCTTTCAACTTTTTGTTTTCTGCATTGGGCAGATCAGTGACGAATCATGGCGGTACAACAACCATGAATTCACAACCATAGACTTGATCACGTGATAGAACAAATACATATACCACCGCTTTGAAATAATCCTGATGTGGACTTTAGCTGTAAAACTGTCCATCTGATCAATGCCACCCATAAATTTATTGTATTCTGAAATGTATGATGGCATGGCAACTGAAATGCTTGATTTATTTTTTCTGTCATATCGGTCTGGTGTTCCTTCTTCGACATTACAGTATGTGGTCAAAAGTGTGACAGAGCGATTGTCGTACCATCTGATGCACATTGTTGTTTCGTTATGAGCGCAGTCGAAGGAGACCTGTCCAATTGTTGACAATTCCTTCTCAGTTTTTAGATAGGCATCTGCTTCTTTTATTCCATTGGTCCTTACGGTTCCAAGATAGAAAATACCTCTTTTCAAAAGTTCTTGAACTAAAGCTTCCGTTGTGAACAAATTATCTGTGAAGACTTATCATAGTTTCCTACCATTTGTTACAACAGTACATATGTAACATGTGTCACAGCATAGTGCACAGGGAATGTAGGTAGGTTACGCAACTACGATATACATGGTTCGAATCTGACTACACATGAAAATTTTGATTCGAAACATTTTATGAATAGTATGTAATTACAATTTTTTCATCAGGAGATATACGGAACTAAATTTCGGATCAGTTGATAAATGAAAAGTATTATTTTCCTGATATAACAAGAAGTGTTCCTTTCTACCACCGTAACCCAATGGGTCACAGGTGCCCAACCTGTATTTAGCTACCTCTCCTAAGGTGAGTATTTGCTGAATGGATGTCTTACTTGACATATGCATACTTAGGAACATTGCCCATACACATACTGATTTTAGTTTGAAATAATGGTATACAACGTAGAAAAACTCAACTTACTTTGAAGGCTGTGCGGAAAATGAACCAATAATTGATGCACGCTATAATCGAAACTATTTAAATGGAATAAATTAAAAGTTCATTCAAAATTCTCTGAAAATATGTTAATAAATTGATCTTTTGCAAAAGGTCAGAGCGAATAACTCGGAAATATCATCAAAATTTGCATATTTTTTTGCTCCTGAACATGACCATTTTCATGAGTGACCCATTGGGTTTCCCGGGGTTAAAGTTTGATTTTAATGAACCAACGTCTGGATTTATTCATAGAATGCCTGTCTTTTAAAAGCAAAGAAAGTCCTGCACATGGAGATTAATGCATAGATTGAAATCAAGACACTATCAAAAATTTACTTCTGATGATATGAAGCCCCGCAGTTTCTAGATGCTGCATGAAAAGTTGAAAATTGGATCGAGCCCTGTTAAGTGAAATTGCTTGATGAATGCTATGCAAGAATTAAGACATAAATACTCAGTGATTTGGCGCAGGCTATAACTGTAGCTGACATAGCTGTTATAACTGCAACCGCAGCTGTCACTTGCAACCGCTTTTGATCTAAACATTTCATAACATATTATGTGAGTTCACATTCGGTGTAAGTGTAAGTGTTAGAGTTTACTCCGGAGTTAACTCTGGGTTCGGGTAAACGGAGAAACCACTAACACCTACAATTACACCGGACATGAGCTCAACTATTTGTAGCATGCCGACAATAATTGGCCTGTTGAGAATTTTTCAAATCAAGAATTATAAATTAAGATAATCACTCTACATGATCCATTTTTGAAATTGATTACGCTTGTTATTAAGAGAATATTGTTAAATTTATTGGATCTGAGATCACTACTGAGATTATTTGGTCTGAGATCACTTCGTCGCATGTACATGTAATGTTGACTGTGTGACAAACGTGTCGATTGTCATTGCAATGACCATGCTCATTCCTAGTTTCATGTATACAAGCAGCTACAATCCCTTTATTGCTTTACAAAGAAGAAACATTTTCAGACACTCTTGTGCGTTTGGTGGCCGCGGCCGAAACTTCGATGAGAATCTTTCCTTGTACATGTCTTCCCGTTAAGATGTAATAGATGACCAAACCTTCGCAACCTTTCCGAAAACAAATAGTAAAAAATGATAGAAAATGATAACCGAGATATTTTCAGCGGTATCAGAGGCCTTTCAGTACTTACAGAACATCGGATTTCTGGTTCGACGCCGTAAATATTCTTGATTGTTGATTCAATATGAGTAAGCTGAAAAGTGGAAAAATAAATAGCAGTTTGATGTGACATACTTAAAGCCTGATTAAATTATTGACAGAAAATCAAAGTGAAAAATATACAGATCAGACCAAGCTCTTTACGCTGTGATCAGGGTTTCGGAGCCGTTGACCGAGCTACCACGGCTCCGGCTCCAACCCGACCCTTCGACATACACGTACAGTCGGACCACCAACACGAAACCGAAAATGAGACCTTCACAGAATAATGTACATCCCTATGGCTGCTACGAAATTGCACATCTGTCGAAGTCTATCTAATACAACTTCTTGTCAGACAAGATTAAAGAAAGCACATGTAGATCCAATGGAAAGCAGATTGTTTTTTTCTGCAAAATGACATTCGTCTGTGTTTATCTCTAATTAAGTGAAAAGCACTTCGGTAAGTGTAGATCAATTTCTAGGTAATGGAATTCCTGCACCTTTTGTTTGAGAACTTAAACACTTCTAGATTCATCAAGTCGCTATTTTTTATCGTCAAACACAACGCATCTTGACAGAATTTTAGATGAAAGTTACTGTCTTTAAATACATTTTCGCGCATATCGCCGACCGGAGGCATAAACACATACAGGATAGAAAATGACCTGAAGATACTCCATGCTAAAAATTATGACTATTTAATTTATTTATGAAGCATGCTTCGCAGAGGGTAGCCATATAATTTTCTCTTTTTATAGGGGACTGCTTGACGTCTCTGATTTAGTCCCCATAAAATAACCTTGCATTTGTAAGAGAAGAACCAATAATGTGCATATAACCAATGATAAGTACATCAATTTTGAGGCGGTAATGCATATTTATGTGGTTCCCCAAGAGCATTTCGCCGGACGGTTTTGCTTTCCGCTGAAACATAATCTAGAGGAAGTCTGCGATCTCCTTAGAATCCAGATAAGTGATTCGCTGTAGACCATGTATTGAGAGGGAATGAAGCCCAGCAGATTTTGGGAGGTCTACAACGATGACACACTTGCATTCGTATCAGCTACACTGCCAAACATCACTTTTTCTCGCAAAGTGACTGATTCAAATACACACAAAACGTAAAGCTGGAGCCGTGGTAATTTCTGTCGGCTCCAGCTCCGAAACCCTGGCTGTTTGCCATTATAAATCCCCTAGGTGATTCTCCTAGGTGATTATTGTACACATCTAAATAGTGGTCGGTCAAGTAAGTAGTCTTCAGTCAAGTAGTAAAACTTCAGTCAGACTTGCATTCACATTGTATAAGCGGACCGAATAGCTCACTTATCGAACCGGGCTGAACCTGATGTTTTTGAACAGAAACGGACCTATGCAGACTGGACATGAAAATTCGAACAAAAGATTTCAAGTTTGGCGTTCCAGGTATCGCATGAGGTTGGAAGAGGCATCATTAGAATCGCGTTGATCTAATTTTATTTGGTCACTTCTTTGCCGTTTTGGGGTCAACGTTGCACCATCGGATACATGGTGCGCTCGGCATTAGCAGGTTGAGCTAACTTGTAGGGATTTGACAGCGAGAAACTTTGATGTCAAGTGTACACGATTCACACGTGAGTTCTTCAAACATATGCAGGAATCAGGCGAATCAAAGAAGTCGTCAACTTGATCTAATGATGAGCCAACCAGAATCACTGAGACGAGATCGAGTGCCTAACGCAAAACCGAAGGAACAGGGTTCAGTCTATGTAGAAATCAGCTGAGCTATGGAGAAAAGTGTATTTCATTCCCAGGAAAAGAAGTTCGGTCAATAACTCAAAATACTTCGATGATGGAGGCAGCGCCTGTCATGTTATTAGTTCCTCCAAGTCTAGCCGAGCTTTGTTTCGAGTTCCTATTAGTCGGATATTGCGAACCAAAAGGGTTCACCAATATTACGGGTTCACTTTAGCTTGCGGCAAAGATCAACCTCAAATTCATCAATTTTATAGATTTAATAAATGTCAGATATTCGGAGGAAATCAACTATATAAGTATTCCACTTCATCCTTGACTGATCTCTCCCTGGCTTACAAATATGTTCAGATATGTGACGGGTCCTCTTGCTGCCAAGAAATTTGGCTTGACCAAACTTCTATCAAGCATCACCAGCGATATTGAAGACATATGCATATCCAATTAGAGGCACTTCGATGAGATCCTTTCTGAAATCCATCCAATTGATCTCTTAGCTGAGAAGCTGAAGTATTGACACGTTCAAACAAGGTCTAAGGGAATGACTTTTGCACCATGAAAGTCTGCCATAAGGTTGACGAGTTTAGTTTTCCGGTGGTTTCATACACAGAGTGTCCCAAAATTGGCGCACTTTTATATCAATGTAGAACGATCTCTTTTACTTGCAAATCATTTTCTTAATCAAAAGTAATATGAAAATACCATGAGGTTTCAGTATTTACAGCAAAGGTCGAATTATCCTTCATCTTTGGATAATAAAGCATTCACCATCCTCAGATGCTGTCAATAGCACTTGCGATGCTCTCATTTCTGATTTCAGACTTTGCACCAATTTTCTCTTTGGTTCGTCAATAGTTTTTTACTTTCCATTATGATATAACATGTACATGTCCCTCAACACCACTTAAAGCCGGCAATCTCATAGCGTCAGATTTATGAGATCTTACCGGTCAACCTATAAGCCGCGTTAAGAATCCCTTTGAAAAAATTGGAGTTTTCTTAAAGTTACGGTATTATGACTAACAAACTGCGATGGTTTTCCATCTTATCGGAAAATTGCTGTGGAGAACACCCTTTCGATTGAAGTCGTGGAATGAAGTGATTCTTTAGCATTTAATTGCTATTATTGCCGTAGACAGCGTCGGAGAAGAAAAACCCACTCAACTTTATGGCACTGAGAAAAAGCTGTCCACACCACAACACGTAATGAATGGAGAGAGCTAGTCGAAGTCATGGTGGGCTTTTCATTTGTCATGCGATGCAATTATGCCTATTTACAGAGCCATCTTGTGAAAATATTTCTTAATCAATACAAATAATGTTGGGTACTAAATCTGTACTGCTCATTGACCGAATCTCATTCGGTGTCTTAAGAGTGTCTTAATTTGTCTTTCAATATTCTATGAACATTGATCTCGTAATTCCAGTCAGAGAAGCAAGTACTGTAGCTGCACAAGTTCAATGAGCTAGAAGATTGAGTGACATCACACTTGTAGCCTACCCTCTTCAATAAAAAATGCATGATTTTCATCTTCAAGTTTTTTGCTTCTTCCTGGGGCATTAATAAAGACGACTGCAAGTCTTTTCAAATTTTGAAATTAGACGTGTGATATTAAAGTGACAAAAGCATCTCTTATCTAATATGCATACAAAGTTTGAGATGCACATCTTTCATTTGCATAGAACAGTTGGACAATTTCTAGGTGAGTCGATAGCTTTTTCCTGATTCTTGACAATGATAGCTTGCAATAAACTATCAATGAATTTTTCGACAAAAGGCACCTAAAATTTATATTTGTAATGAATATTAAGAACCTTTCTGTCAAATTGTATCTGGTGTGCTTTTCAATTGCTGACCAATCAGGGAAGTCGCATTACTTGTGGCACGCCTGACGCAACATTGTGTTTATCAGATATGCTTCTGATACTTTTATTACAAGCTCACACTTATTATGCTTAAATGGCGATATTACTATTTTAAGATGAACGATTTTTTGAGTAATTTCTTTGAATACTAAAACCTCATGATAATTCTTTCCGCTTTTTGGCCTATAATTCATTTTTGAACGCAAAGTTTCGTTTTACACTGTACTTTTCCGGAAAGTAATATGCCACATCATACTGACTTGAATATCTTCACTAAACTCGTCGCTTACTCGCTTTGTTAGAATTTTTTCGCATTCTTCGACGTGTCTAAATCTAGCGGCATTATCAATGTTTTCAAGAAAGTCAAATCCACATATGGTCTAGTCGGTCCCGCCATGTGGTACATGTTGGAGTTAAGGGCGAAACCTTGCTTTATGCAGCCATAGCCATAAAAATTTGAGTTTCTTCAGCTTTATGTATATCTTCATTTGTAATTTTGGTTAGCATCTTGTAATTATTTTCTGCTGCATTTTCGTCCTTAGCATATAAAAATGAAAAATTCGATTTAGTTTCTTTTTTTCTTCTTAAATTTGAGCTCGGTTACCTTTTAGCAGCTCACTCTATATCAGGGTATCAGGGTTTGAGTCGCAAAGTTGCAAGAATTATTGCACGCTCGTACTTATGCGTTACGTACTTTAAATAAAACAATTTCTTCTAGGATTTTCCACTGGAGCATTTGCTTGACTTTGTATTTCTCCCGTTCCCAGATCTTCGTTTAGCTACAACGTGCTTAAACACAATTAATGTGCAGTAAATGTAGATTCTATCTGTGCATGAGAGAGCCGGCCACGCCTGAGTGGAAGTACTTCCATTCCGGAATTTTCGGAAAACTCTGTTCTATTTACAAGTCCGAGTGCAAATAGCTGATTGCAATCACGATTTGCGATGGGCTGACACATTTTTGCGCAAGTAAATTGATTAGAAAGATCGAAATATTGAAACACTCACCTGATAAGGGTTATCATCATTGGGTACAATACCATGCTTCGTCAATTGACTGAAATTAAAGAGATTAGAAGTTTAGTTGACATCACAAGTTAATCTTGATTTTGTCGTGATGAATTCACTTTCAAACTTTGTCTGTCATATGATGGAGTTGAGTGATTTTGATATCATGTCAAGAAATGTTTCACCCGTTACCTAGGAGTGAGAAACTTATGAAAAATTCATAGCCTAGAGATCAGGGGTCATCAAGGATGCATGGCAATTTATCAACTGTAATTAACTATTGATTAATTAAATTGCTGCAATTAATTAATATAATAATTGTAATTCATGTATTAGTTGATCCTCAATTGAAGCATCAAGGTGATGTTGGTCAACGGGAGAATCATATTATCCAAAATGCACTCGTTAATTCCAAAAATACTATCTTCAATATTTCCACAAGGAATTCGAAAAATTAAAAAATCGTTGGTTCCTGATTGAGGATGGAAATATTTGCATTCAATTGAAATACATGTATTGATAACTTGCAAGAATTAACGGGATGCGGCATGGAGACAAGTTGAGAAAAAAATAAATCGGCAAACTGGTACTTGGTTATACAATACTATTACTGGTGAGCAGCTTTCGTGAACGCACAATATGAATATACAATAGCTTATTTACATTGATATATTTTACACACATCATCACACACACTGCATATTTTCAGGTTTGTTGTTTGATATTTCCTTCAGGTACCGCATTTTTTGTTGCTCCATTTTAAAGCAATGGCATTTCATGCATTACTTAGTATCATAATCTTGCAAAATGCAGCAGATATGATTTTTAATGCATGAATTTATGTCCGTTATAATGCATTGACGTATGAATCCAATCGTAAATAAAGCCACATGTGTTTAAGGCACTCGCTGTTCATTTTCATATAAGGTAAGTTAAAATACAAGATAAACAATTAGCTGGTGTAATACTTATTAAATCAATGGTTCTAATATTAACAAAAAATGTTGCAATAAATTTCTTTTTTTCTAGTTTCAATTAAAGTTAATTGATTGCTGTGCATTTTTTGACAGCCCTGATTAAGCTATATGTTTCATTGATTTGGTGAAAATATCTAACCTTTTCTCTTTCACTAAAGATATTGGAAGTAATGCCAGTGAAAACTTTAAACATGAGGAATGTGACAATTACGGATGACGATGAAGTAACAGAAATCTCTCTCATCAAATTTGACATCCTCTATAAGAATGTATATACATAAATTTAAATTCATTACTCGTAAAAAAGTACCGTAAAAAACGGTTTTAGTTTTATGGTTTAATAATACCGTAAAAAGGTTCGATTTTAAAGTGCCGTATTCTTCGCCGCCTCTGTAAACCTGCAATTTCATGTATTAGTTGGTCTGCCAAAAATTCACATAGTTTTACACATTATATACATTTTTCATATACTGTAAATTGGCGCCTACGAGGAAAGCACATCACAATTTTTTAAAATTTTTGTACCTGGCTATTTCTAATCATCATAACTCAAAACCTAATACATGTCCAACAAAATTAAGTGAAGATGTTCACACTAAAAATATTACACAGCCTGCCGCATCTAGAACCTCAAAAATTTTACAACTTCATAGAAACAGAAAGATGCACATTGAAACACCATGTCTATTCTAGGCAACAACTTTCAACTATGCATCAGCTTGAACTAATGAAAAACAAATAAAACTACAGATTGGAAAGCCTTAATTCCCTACTGCACTTTCAAATACTTGGGTTCGACCTTTTGGCTGCATGTCACTTTTAAGAAGACCTTATAGGCTTGTGCATTTTCACAATAGTTTATTGCTATAATTAGTATCTCGATGAACATCGATTAATCGTGGGCAGAAGACTTCACGTTTAAGCAAACGTGGTTGCTTTCAGTTACCTTTATATTATTTTAAAAATGCATGTATAAATTGTTAATTGGAGAAAGGACCACGATCCAAAACATCGGAAAATTTGCAATTCATCATAACGTTGGCATATTCTCGGGAGAGAATTTTTGTGTTTTGATATTGAATTTTGTATTTGATTCTTGGGTATTTATTTATTTCTGAATGCTCGTAACTTTTGCGACCTACGTGTCCAAATCCGTTTTGACTTTGAGATAGACGGATGTGTTGAAGTATCTCAGTTCAGTACTGGTCAAAAGGTCACTGCTTCCACATCTTCCATGTTTTTTCCATTCATATGACCTAAAACATACATATGTAAACTATAAGTTAACGGAGATAGGAAAGAAGTGCTTTTCTTACCAAAATTCAAACGGGTTTTGATAATTTTTCAAATCTGCCCAGTTCTGCTGAAGTTGTCTGTAAATAGGCTGGAACAACGATGAAGTTAATAAATGTAGTATAATAAAATGGTCACATTTTATAAATATAACCAACTCAGTGGGCCTACTACAGTTCTGAAAAATAATAGCAAAAAACGAGGCATCTAATCCTGCAACATAAAGGGGTATACAAACGAATATATCGCTCTAACCTCAAAATGAAATAGTTTATTTGTCTCTCTAACAAGCGCATGCATGTTATGCATACATTTCGTACATACACTACTTGTATAGGGTAGAAACCAAATTCGACAAACAACGAGATTCGAATACATGCAGGTCTACTCGTTTTCTATTGTCAAGCTCTCGAACTCTATATTCTTCTCTAAGTATAGCATTTGTAAAACGAAGTACGGTGTGCTAATGTTTACTGGTGTGGAGGCTTCCCACTTGGATGCTTTGGATTATATTAGCAAATATCCACAATAACAAAAATCATTTTAATTCCTAGCCACTTATTACAATAAATATACTTTACAGCCAGGGCGTCGTGCGATCAGGAGATTTTCTTTTTTTTGAGGGGGGGGGGAGGCAGTACCAAATATTTGTTGATGAGCCTTCACAACACTGGCTTTCAAGGAATACGACGGGATAGACTAGCTCACGATTTTTTAATATAAGCAAAACCTTTCTTGAATAATGATAAAAATTGTACTCTAATTAGTCTCAAAATACATAAATTCAATGCAGCATATATAATATTTTGTGCCTTTTCTCAGTTAAAAATAGGTTACACACTTTTCCAGATCTCCGAGTGGATAGAGACGCGATATATATTACGCTTGGATGAAAATTGGTAGGATACAAGAAGAAGAGGCTTTTGTCGAATTTAATTGAAGTCTTCTTGTAAATAATTATATGAATCAATTCCGGATTAAATGGTGCGTTTGAATATTGAGTAAGTGTTTGAAACAGGGATGCGAAGTTGGAATCCTATCAAATTATGACTTCAGGCTCTGACCAATAATTAGAACCGAAACATGAAATAATTTATCCTTGTGAATGACTGCCGCTGTCTTGACGTCAACTCGTGCCTCCCTAAAAAAAGCACGGTCAACAGTGCAAAGTCATTAATCGAGGAAATTAGACGTTCAGAGAAAAAATACGTCTTTTAAAGCACTTTTTTAATTAGTAATTTCTTGAAATATCTAATGAGCAATTATCACCAGAGCAAAAAGTGCATATTTTTTGAAAGAGGCCCTGACTTGTCATTTTCAGTTTTGTGGTATACAAATATTTTTTGACTTATGACGGCATTATACATTTAATAGAACTAGATTGCAGTTTCCAGATAAGACAAACTGCAACGACCGGAATGCAGTTATGCCTTTTTTGGACATTTCCAACTGGATTTCTAAGTTTTCATGAGTATTATGTGAAAAATATTGTTCTATTTATGACATGTAAACAAAAGTCACGCGACTTTTCTACTTTATCATAGTCTGATCAATATGATAAAATTCTTATATCGAGAAAGGAAAACAGGATAGGTCTACTATTTTCAGGGCCGTACCCCGAACCCCAAAGAACAACTCTTATAAAGAATAGTCAATATTTGTGACGGAAACCGGATTCACAAAACAGCTTTATCGATTCCGTATTCATATGTGTAGGAAGGAAGCCCAAAACCAGTTGATGTTCACTACAAGACGATTATTTATTGCGAGCCCTTTCAGCCAGCACAGCCGGCTATAGTCAGACGAAATATAACTTCGGCTGCCTGACGATTCAGGCCACTTTTTCCTGAAATCGATTCCGTATTCACAGTTCAAGTGAAGCACAGCTTGAGAGATGAAGACGTTTCTCAAGGAGACTATGCATCTGCAAACATCGGAATGCTTGTCTTCGACGATAACTGATAAATTGTTGCTGCAAGTCTTGAGCTGCTTGTCGCTTAACATGGATTATCAATGTTCAACACAGCGAGTGTGTGGTCTACAGTGCAATTCTCTATCTCATAGTAGTTCAAGCTGATGATTCATCAAGTCTTCATAGTATTGAGAACCTAGATCTAAGAGGCAATTGTGTGGGGGCTTCAATGATGACATGTAGGCCACAACATGCAATTCAAAAATTTAAGTGTGTCAAGAGAAAAGATGAGCTATTTCCAACTTACTGCCAACTTGTTGGCATCGAACTGGTTGCCAGTGCTACAATATTCAGGACTTCTTCCATCGAAGTTTGAAGGCCTGAAAATAAGTCGTAGAGATTGAATAGCCACGAGAAAAGCGTTAGAGCAATAAACTTTAAAGTATCTCAAATGAAGAATGAAATTATGTGGCGCAACACACTCATATCATCTTGATCATCAATCGAATCATCTTGAGGCTATACAGCGCTGATTCCATCGCTTAATCTCTGGTCAAGGGTGTACCGGAGACTGCTTTGTCTCTCTTGATGTTCGTAGAGCCATGCTCTCTGACAGGTTTCTCGTGAAAATGATTGAGACTTGATCACATTCTTCATAGCTTGCTACCACCGAGATCGGAAGCTGGTCGCTTTCTGCTACTCATAAGACGAACTGATCGACGTGCGAAGTCCTTCGTATGGCACGTTTGCCAACCATACAATTTTATTCTTCCACGTTGAATTTGCGAACTTTCCTTATTTTTCATGTCATTTTTCCTTCTTTTTCAATTTTCATAATGATGTATTTTCGCTAATTTTTCTGTACGGTAATGACGATTTTCATTCAAGTATGAATAAACACGCATTTATATAAAAAATGGAATATTTCTTTCCACAACAGTACTAACACCATAAAAACAGCTGTAGTAATTTCTCATATTCATCATTAGTCATAGGTCTGTAGGCCTAAAATAAGAATTATAGTTAGGAAATATCATGATGATTTTTATGATTGGAGATTCAACATTACATGTAAATCAAACTCATCAGAACCATCATTAAGATGCTGCAGATGTGCTAATTCACTGGGTATATCTACGGATGAGAAAATTGTTGACAGACTTGAACAATAGAAACTAAATTGTTATTTTCAACATATTAGTGCCCCTTTAATTCCTCAAGTCTGTAGACATTTTTCTAATCAGCAATAAGTTCTTGACATATCTACTTACCACAATCCATGTATGTTCCAACCTTTGACTACCGCCGTTGGGAAATTGCACTGAAATTGATGTAACAGTCGTCGACGTTCTGTTGGCATCATAAAACTAAGATGTTTCACTTACCCTAGCAGTTTCACAGAACGTTGGCGGCCAATTATGGGACAGCATAAGATAGTCAAAATCAACTGCTTCACCATAACTGTAAAGGAATCAGTCATTCTGTTTCAAAGTACTAAATTTGTCATAAGAAATCACGATGGTATTATTAGAGTTTCATGGGGGTATAGAAGTGCGCGCGGCCGCGGTCCGTTTTCAAATTCAAATTAATTTTGCTCTAAGTTCATCTCTAAACATTTCATTTTCAATTAAACCACAATCGGTAGATCTATAGCGAATCAATTTATCGGTTGTTCTTCATCAGCGCATTGTTATGATATACATGTAGGCTAATCAAAATTGTGCAGATTCGAATGCACTGTGTATTTGATAAGTTTGCTCGTTTTCAATTTTTTGCAAAATTAAGAAATGCTGGTTAACACTTTAAAAAATGTTTGCGATAAGATTATGTGAAATGTTATGATAACCTACTGTGATATTTTTATCAGCTTTTTTCATCGAAATAGAGAACGCAGTGGCAGATGAACATGGAGGATGCAATGCTGTGATTATCATCAGGGACATCTATGATTAATATAAGATATCCAAGGGACGTTCAACTCCCATGCCATATACTGGACTGGAGGCCAATGATTTTGGTAGACTTCATTGATGACGATAGTGTGTATCTGGATAAAACCATGGAACAAGTGGTAAACAATTCACTTCATTATTGTAAAATGCATCAGAATCCAGCTGAATTGACTGCTGTACATACTAATTAATATACCAGGTCCAGTCTTGTAGAGAAATTGTCGGAAGAATCTATGCAATGTACATGTCAATTTTTAATAAATTGTGACTTTCTATATTCATGGATTAACCCATCGTCTTATCTAAAACCTCCTCCTGTATACATATCTGGACCACTGGTGGACTTTATTTGAGAATTCAAGAGCAGTGAAGCGATATAACTTGTTTGATTTATTTCCGGCCTTGAATTGCTCAACTCTTATTAAACGAAAATTGATGTCTATGTTTAAAACAGTGATGCGCGATTGTTTTCATATTCATCGACGAAATTTATACGGATTTCGTAATCAACTTAAATCCTTATCAACGTTGTTCATGAATCGCCCAATATGGTAAGACCTTAAAATCGTGGAAAGTCATCAATCACTACCGCTTGGTTTGCTTTTTATTCAATATGATCTTAGCATTTTATGAATCTTTGACATCATAATTACATTGTATTTGTTCGACTGAGTTTTGATTATAATTTGAAGGCCTCACAGGTGATGCTCTATAATGACGGGATGTCTAGCAAGAGATAAAAATATATTGACATCGGTAACCACTCATTACGAGGAGGCGCACTTGGAAAGACAACACTGGTTGCACTTTTCCACCAAAATCTTGATAAAGGATCTTCCGAAGGAATGGATATTCATACGACTTTTGCTTAACTTTAAACATTTTCATTTGTTATGCCAATCAAATTATTATCAATTTTTGACGCATCAATTTGTTTTTCATTCGTCTCTGATTTCATCATAGGCAGATTTTCTTTAGATTTTAATCATGTCTTTTACTTGTACAACAATGAAAAAGGCATGGACATATTGCTTCAACGATTGTAGTAGCAAGCAAAATCATGACTGATCAGTCATCATTTAGTCCATGACTCCTTTCAGCAAAGGAAATAGATTATCAAATAGTTTCCAGAAAGAGTCAACAATTCTCCAAAAAACACTGCTGAATAGATTTTGGCAATTTAAGTTGATTTTTATCGCTAAATTATTAATTTTCGCAATTAATCTTTTTTCAATAAGCCTACTCATTGCACTGAAAATAAATATGTATGAAATGTTCAGAATCCACACCGATTGCCGTTGATGCTACGTGTCGTAGGTGAACAATTTCAATCACTAGCAGTTAGTGATGAAAATTTTCCGGAAAATTTTAAATCAAAATTTTCCATGGAAAAAATTGGAAAATATTGGAAAATTATGGAAAATTTTGGAAAATCTTGAAAGTTTTGATTTTTGTGATACGCCCTATAATCTGAGCGCTTCCGCAGCCGAGGCAGGTACATACCAATAGAATGGGTCTAAAACTCTTGATTTCATCATTATTTCGATTAAAGCGATCGTAGCACTACGAGTTCCGTCCGCGGATTTTTGAACATTCCTTTGCCACCAGTGGCTTGTGCTAATTTGTTAGCATTTTTGATTATCACACAGACACCGTTTGGGATAACGTGAATCTTGCTTTACAATAGAGGTATAATTTCATGCAATGTGAAAGATCTGGAGTAAAAATAATTTTGAAGTTTGCTTGTTAGCTTGAAAGTTAAGCTTTATTGTGCAGCCTTGATCATAGTGATACAAATTCTCCATATGTTGATGAATATGTGAAGAATAAGCACACAGTCCACGCAATACATGAGCGACCATATTGGAAGACTGTAAACTCGTGAGATATTTGGAAACAAAAGATATCTGTGATGAGTAGAAGAATATCTATGACAGTTTCTAAGTTCTGGCATATTGTCCGATCTTCGTTGAGGACAAACTGCATGCACATCTTCCATTTCTACCTCATGGTTCAGATAGTTCCAAATCGATTTCAGATCTACCCAAATGAATTTCAGACATTTCCAGATGAATTGGAGATTCTCCAGTTGAATTTAAGATCCTTTCAAAGTTGGGTTTCTGATAGATATCTGAAATTCAATTAGAGAAATCTGAAATCCATCTAATATCTGAAATTCATTTTAGATGATCTGAAATAGACATGGAAAGGGTGCATGGTTCCAAAAGGTAACATGCAGGAATGATAGAGAAGTTTTCGGTCTTTGCATATTGCATAGTCTTCTCAAACGACTACAACAGGTCTCCAAAACAAAGGAAAAAATGTCAATCACCAAAAAATAAATTTCAAAATTTTCCACTGGAAAATTTTACGGAAAATTTTGAAAAAAACGAAAAATTTCCGGAAAATTTTCCATTTGCATCACTACTAGCAGTTGATATTGTAATTGTAATTCTCTTCTTGACTGGGTCAAGAATCTTCTTTCAACAGATTCCCTGTATGAATAAGCGTATTAGAGTATTGATAATTGCTTACAACTTGTTTCACGGTTTTATCCAGCTATGCACAAACTACCGTCATTAATCAAGTCTACCAAAGTCACTGGCCTCCAGTCCATTACATGGTATGGGAGTTGAGCGTCCCTTAGATATCTTATATTAATCATGGATAATGCGCAAACCTGTATGAGAAACATGATAAAAGTTATTGTTTGCTGGTTTAGATGTTCGCCATTCACTACAGCTTAGGACATGAAAAGCTGTATAAAATCACAAATATTGAAACTTTCTAGTCCTGCAGGTCGCTAAGGTTTGGTACACGGACCAGCATGTAGTCTAGTAATTATAGCAGCTTACTTGCAAAGAGCTCAATCATTAATCTAAAAAGCAAATTCTCAACTTTCAATTTGCTTTTCGCTTGAGTCCTAGATGAGATCAAGGTTGCGGAGGAGCAGGCATTCACAAACAGCCTCAATGTATTTCTGAAATGTTGACATAACCTAAATACTAATTTAAACCCTTCTCGCATATTGCATAAACATGCAAATTGTCTATTATCAAATACGATCAGAATTTTTAGACATAAATGTCCACTGTCTAAATCGACATTGCTAAAAATCCAAGGTTATGCACAATCTCGAATGAAACTCAAAAAAACTGCATGCTGTCTCACACGAAATTCAACTGTCTCATCTAAGCTTGCCGAGCAAGCAGAGATGCCATTTAAGCATGCGAAAAAGTTCAACAGTTGACAGTGAAAAAATAAACTTTATATACGGTATCCAAAGCAACTTCATGAATTAGCTCACGCAAGGTTCAAAATGTTGCAAGGAATTGTTTGATTCTGAGTCAGCTATCGGACAATATCTATATTGACTTATTCATATACATTTGCATGTGAAGCATTTTATCAAATCCAGCACCAGCAAACAGAAACCATCGATACGCTTTGTGTTTTAACAGTACAAACAAACACGAGATTCTCGAATCAAGCTGAACTGCGTGCACATTGGTTTATTATTCATGATCTGCGCATTCAGGCTTATAAAACGGTGTTTTCCAGTCCCTTGTTACACAGGCTAAAGTTGATATAACCACCAGAGCTGGTGGCGGGGCCGGTCTTGACATTTTTGACACCCCAGCATGAATAATTTAACATCAGTACCATGCCTGAAATAATTTTCTTTTGTCAATTGAATCGGGCAATTAGTTGAATTCTGTGCATCATTGCTTGTGACGGCATATTACATGTAGTTGTCATTTATCGGTATTAATAAGACAACAATAAAGATGGCAATATTAACGAGAAACCGCAGACCTCTGCCAGTCTACCCAGGGCAGATAAATGAAAATATGTAAGAAATCAATATGTCCTGCATTAGCGGACCTCAATCAGGGTTGTTCATAAATGAGTTTTCTGATAGAAATTAGCGGTCAATTCTATCATTTCCTCAGTTAAAGTATGGATGCTGCCACCAGAGTTTCAAGATCCTGGTTTCTCTTGATTATTATAGTACATTTAACATAAATCTGTTGCATCAACAAATACTGCATATATTATTTTGTCATGTTAGTAGCTTACGATTGCAATTGACAAAACATGACAGTTCATGCTTCTTTTGACTTTTATACTTAATACAAATCATCCAGTTGAAATAACTTTTGGTGTGCATAGGTGTACACAATCCATTATTTAGCTTTTAAGCACCTGCTAACCTATAATTGTCGAAGTATTTTCCTTAAATGGTCAGACTGTGTGCATGAAATGATAGATTTTTTCAAACTCCAGCCAATATTCTAAAACAACTGCTCCGGCCCGGCCAGGATGCTGTGAGCCCGGGCTTGGTCCCGGCCTCATAATGATCACTCTATATTTCATAGATTTTGGTTGAATATGATCCTGTACGTGTCATGAATATTATCCAAGTTGTGGAGCCAGGGTAAATCAGGTGTTCGGTTTGGAATTAAAACAAGTCTTCAGTGCAAAAACTATTCATTTCGATTTACCCAGGCTCCACAACTTAAATAATCTCATTCATAGATTTCCAAATTGATTGACAAATTCATTTATTCAACGTCAAATCTTACTTGAATATTGCCCCACACAGGACGAAGATAGCTGCAACATATCGAGCCATTGTGTTATAAGTTGGTCACATTTGTCTCTTTATAAATGAGTTGCAATTCTCGAATCACTCACCGATGTGAATTTCTACACAAAGCAAACAGCTGCTAAGCCACAGTGAAATGCATGCAACAACCATTCAATTGACCTTAAGATAATCGCTGACGTGTTTATGTTTTTTGCTTACATGTAATGTTGTATGATTTTGTTGCGCCATGACCTCACCCAGTAATGGCGCTCTATAAATATACAGTTATCATTATTATAAGTGATCAACTATGACATAGAAACACTTATCAGAACGCTTATTTTGTCTTTCATCTTACTTATTTTAGTTAATTTTTTTAATCACTCTCAAGTGACTCGATTTTTATGTCAGGCATATTTCTTTTCTGACGTGGTGAGTTCTAGCGAATAAACATCAACATCATTTACAGAATGTCTCAAACAGAATAAATCCCCATCGATCGCTGTGTTGTCGCTAAGTGTAAATCAATCGTTCATCATTAGAAAAGAGGATTTTAATGCAGAGTAGAAGGCCTATCAGTTGTTCTCGAAGCAATGCTAGTCATGTTTGACACAAGAAGCGCCGATATTCACTGTCGCCGCCACTAGTGCAAGTCAACTTCGAGAAAATTGTTCTTTGCACACGATAACCGTGATATTGCAAAATTTTATAGTTTTTGTAAACAAAAGTCTGAAACAATTTTCGAGAATTTTTCGATTTTGAATTTTAAATTTCGAAGAACAAAGAAGTTGATTATAATGAAACCCAACAAATACGAGGGAAAGTGATTATTAATTTAATTAAAGCTGATAGTGATCGCGGTTATCAAAATAGATAGTGCAAACTTTTCTATTTGACGAAGTGAAGTGAAATTCAAATTTAGCGTGATGAACTGGAGGTAGTTTAATGACACGTTCAGAACAATGAATCTGTTGTCGTGTTTTCTCTATATCACTTTCGAGGTGCAGTATTTGCAACTAAACAAATAACAGTACTTTATGCTACCAACTTTGTGTGTCCGTGACACCTAAAGTTGTTCCAAAAAATATTTTAACTCAAACGTGAATTCCTTTTATTGCCATTACGGTGGATCGAGCTGATGCGGTCTGTCCTTCTACATACAATAACAGAGAAGCGTTATCTCGCATTTGCAGCGTCAGTACAAGTGCATTGCAAAAGATGTGACTTAGTGACTAAAGACTAAAGAATAAGTGACGTGCTGGTATCCGCGTCCACTGCGGGACGCGTATTATAAATATTTATAGCAGCAAACCTCTTTTGGAGAGATGATATCAATTAATGTTCATAATGAAATATATCAACCTCCAGGCAGCTCATGCAATAAACTAATTTTATCTTAATTAAAATCTTATCTTAAGTCAAAAACGTATACTTTGTGCGTTGCAGGCAGTAAAACAAAAATGCTCACTTTTGAAACATGTTGGGATTCGGTATCGTTTATAAGAAAAGAGTTTCGCGGATCCGATTTATATTCAAAATAAAAAATCACAAATCAAAAAGGCGTATTTTCGTGCCTAGTCAGGTACACGTCGTCAGGCCAAAGTTAAGCAGCACAAAAAATGTCTTATATGCCGTGGGTAACCAGATGTCACATCTGTTCAGCACGTCACTGCCTCGTTGCTTAGTGTAGTATGCTTCACTAAATGTCCTCCGGCGCCAGTTCGTCTGCCGTGTTAGTACTCTTGCACTTGGCCAATCTTTGACGTGGTTTTCTTTAATAAAATGCTCCGCCAATGCCGATTTCTCTGGTTGTAGAAGTCTGCATGCGGCTTCCGGAAGCACTAACACGGCAGACGAACTGGCGCCGGAGGACATTTAGTGAAGCATACTACACGAAGCAACGGGGCAGTGACGCGCTGAACAATTGTGACATCTGGCTACCCACGGCATATAAGACATTTTTTGTGCTGCTTAACTTTGGTCTGACGACGTGTACCTGACTAGGCACGAAAATACGCCTTTTTGATTTGTGATTTTTTATTTTGAATGTACATGTAAATCGGATTCGCGAAACTCTTTTTTCTTATAGGCCCCTAAATGGTCACTTACGTGCGTAATGCTTTCGTAATTGACTACAGATCAAGGCATGTTGTTAGAATACAGTTCATTTTCGATTAATGGAATAATTGTCGCAAGTAAGTATATTGACGAACACTTGAACATTATAAAGCAGTTAATATAATTGACAGTTGATACAATGAGATAGGTAGGCTTAATGTCTATTTCGTTATCTGATGATTATTTAGAGTCCTTCCGGTTTACCTTTTGGCGTCAAGTGTTGATCTCGTCGAGTTTTCATGACTTCGATAATATTAATATCTTTATCACATCAGAATCAAAGCAATATCGCAGATACATCCAGATCGCAGATTTTGCAGTCAAAGCATATGCTTCTGCACGGGGTGGTAAATAGTGACCCGCAGGTATGGTCGTACCTGCGGGTACGAGTAGGGAGAAGCTTCGTCAAGAGTGCGGGCGGGTAAGGACATTTTGGAGCATATGCATGAGAAGGACTACAATGAGTAGAGTAAGAGTGAAAATTTAAGGACAGTCTAAGTTTGAACTCCTCAATCAGTTTATCAGGATAAGCCAAGTTATTCAGTCTATTTCGCAATTCCATTACCCTAATTTCTTTTGTGATTCCATTGGAGACAATCCGACAGATTCGACTCGATAACACGTATGAGACATTGCATTTCCCATGCCTCGGGTGAGATGAATCAAAACAAACATATGCATGGCTATCTGTAGCCTTGAAATAGATATCCGTTTCTAATTTGGACTGATTTCTGCATAGACACATAGGTCGAGAAAATTTGATTTGTCATTGCCAATTTTGCTAGTAAATTGAAAGTTTTGATGAACTAAGGAAGCTTTAAAAAATGAGACTCATTTGCGTCCCCGAAATAATTGTTCTAGATTAAAAAATATCGCAAGCAAGAGTAGCAAAAAGTCCGAAAATTATTTGGAGAAAGTGAGGATGAGAAAAGAAATACGGTACTCCCTTTAGTAGCGGCTTTAATAAAATCGAATAGCTAAAAGTATTTACACGGCAAACGTTTCGCAACGCAGTCGCTGCCTCAGTGCACTAAAAAGAAGGTCTGTCAACTATATCTAGAGAAAGAACTTCTTTCGAGAAAGAATAATTATATTCTTCTATAAAACCAATTACCAGGGAGGCGCATAACTCCGGGCAATCTTTGTACCCATCGCGGTGCCCGACATTTGTAAATAAGTGGTCATTTCAAATCAAAAATTATAGTTTTCAGAGCTATCTCTAGTCCTTCTAATATAAACTCTTTTGGAAATCTTTCATCAAACACCTCCACTCCGCCTGTTATCGTATGCTTTTGAATTTATCCATGATTTTGCTTTTAGTATATTCATGTGTAAAGCGACGACTGTAGAATCGCCGCGGGCCACGCATTCTGCCCCTTTCTCCTTCCATGCAAAAATCAGACCAACGAGAGTGCGCCAAAAACATTTAAGCATTTGAAAAAACATTGAAAAAACATTTAAGCACAGAACTGGTGCAATGAAATTGTATCGGCTCGCATGAATGAGTCAACAATGGATCATAGAGTGCATGTATGGGAACGAAGCTTGATATTGTACAGTTGAGAGGACCATGGGAAGAATGAATTTAGCCTCCGCACAGTGGAGACGGCCGGAATCCTAAGACATCCTGTGTTAGGCAGCATGTCAGGAACAAGGGATCTTACGGGATGCAAGGCATGGTCACGAGATTTCTATTCTATAATTTCATTAAATTCATTGAACGCCCTTGAAAAGCTTGGTTTACAAGTGAGATAGGTGAGACATACTTACCATCGTCTAACCTTTGACTTTCAACGACTTCGGATCCACCAACCTCGTATACCTTTGCCACTTTTGTCTCAACTTCAATATGCACCTATACATATATATTATTTACTTTTACTATTATATATTTTCCTTTTAATGAGGAAAGGATTGACTGCACATATATATATATATATATATATATATGAGCCAAAAGTTTCGTCACCTGTCAAGAGGGCGTCTGGTCGTAGACTTAATCCGCCACGCCTTGGTGCGGTTGCATATCAGGAAGTGAAGTCCTTGCCAAGTTTGAACCATGAGAAGATGGAGGCCCTTAATTCAATGGGGAAGAAGCATCTGCGATCAATCTGCCGCGTAGAGTTCCTATAGTCGTGCAAAGATGCTGAATTGATTCCAAAATTCCTACAGTTTTCGATTCCAGCAAATCTTCAAAACTGTACGTCTCTCATTCAAGAGACTCAAACTGAAGCTTTGATAGATGAATTAAGTGCTACAAGTGATAACGAATCAAAAGAAAAACAGTTTTTGCACATTTTTTGCAGTCCCTTAACGAGGATGAATGGATCCTTTATCAGACCATCATGATGCACCATTTGCTAAAATTAGGCAAATCTGTTCGTGGAATTCATGAAAAAAAGTTGACTTCATTGATTTCAGATAACGTAAGAGATCAGTGATTGATAATGCAGCATCTCATTCGGTGATAGGCCTACATCCTTCTGAAGATAGCTTCACTAACGAGGAAATTCAACTACCCAGTCTTGGATTTTCTATGTCGTAGCCAGGGGAGCGAATTTCCATTGACCTGAAGCTAAGGCTGTCTTTAGTCAGATTGCTAGCATTTCTTCTCTTACTGAAGACACTTTGAATATTTTTCGAAGTACTTTTAAGTCTTATTTCTCTTGTCATATACTAGTTTCAAAAAATTGGAAATCTAAGTTGAAGATTCTTCGAAACCTATCTTCTGGAAAACATTTATTCATCAGCAAATTCAATGCAGGCAATGGCGTTGTCATTGACAAATGCAGCTCTTATGTTGAAAAAATGACCACTCTGCTCAGTGACAGCAGTCGTTTCAAACCATAGGCCTATTCATATTGTGCCCGATCAAAAAATGATCCATTTATCCTCGAAGAGGATAGATTTATTCGCAAGCTGACTCAAATGAAAATGAGGGGCCTAATTTCTGATGCTATCTTTAAGACTGTCAAACCGGTTGTTTCCAACCGGCGAGACTTAACGGCCTTCCTAAAATCCACAAAAACAAGGAAGACCCTCCTTTATCGTCCGATTTTGCGCATGATCAATTCGTATCCTTCCAAATTAGCCAAGTGATTGGACAATGTTCTCAAACCTCTCATTCCAAAAACGCATACTGTCAAAGATACTTTCGAGTTTGTGGATTCTCCGAATGGATTAAGCTCACAGAATACACAGCTTATTAGCCATGATGTGAAAAATCTTTTCACGAGTATACAATTCGTCATGTTCTTTACACTATCACTGAGGATCAGCTCCCTATCAGAAAGCAGGCCCTTCGTGAACTTTTGAGGTTAGCCTGCACGAACATCCTCTTCTCATTCGATGACAAGTTATTTGTGCATACCGATGGAATGTCTATGGGATCGTGTATTGCCCCAACTATGGCCTCCTTTGCCATGAACATGATAGAAGCTCGCATGAAAAATTTCAACGGCTCCCTCCCTGTCTCAGCCCTGTACGTTACGATGATGACATAGTTTCAGTGGCGTCGTCTCCGTGCCTCCGTGGCCTTCACCGCATACCGGAAAATAATTATTCACGTTCATAAAACAGAGGTTCAAATAGTTTTATTTTTTGTTTTTGAGAGTATCCTTACGTTTACAACTTTACATGCACTTTACAGTTTCAAGTCACTACTCTCAAATACGCTCCGAGCGCCAGCGCTCAGTTGTTAACTGCAGTGATCTTCAAGCGATCACACAATGCGCTGGGGGTGTTCACAGCAAATCACAGAGATTTGTGTGTTTGTGTGATATTTGGAGCGTGTGCGCTTAGATCGATAGTTAGACTCACAGACATAGATATTAGAACTGTCCCCTTAGAATTTTAGTATTCACGATAGTCAATAAATAGGCTACCATAATCAAATTGAAGTGGGGAAATTTCAAGGTGCCGAATTCCATGGTGACCGCCTGTCTTGCATAAATGCATCATATTAAATCGAGAAACTTATTTTTTCCAGTATGTTAGACACTTATGATAAAGCACTAGACATGCAGATTTGGCAAATAAGTCTCAGCAATTTTTAGTCGTCACTTGCGGCATGCAGAAATTTTGCACAAATGCGGTAAAAACAGAAAATGAAAACTGCGTCAACATGCTCAGGGCAAGTTGCCATACAAATCCTAGAATTATTCATCTTGATCAAATGATAACCATTTGCACAATAATATAACCATAATTTGGCAGAATATCAATATTCAATGGTCTACAAAATATAAAAATGTTGGTATAGTTTGCGGGTACAGAAAATAAACAACCGGGTAGTACAACCGCCAAGTCACATACGATTTCTTAAATGTTCTGTAGTCACAAGCGTGACATTCTCAGTGTCTCGATCGTGCGCGAATCCAATCACCACTTATTTATCACCTTGAAAAAACGCTTCCTCAGGGAAAAAAATTTTGCCGCGTCACACTTGCGAATTTTTCACAATATTTGCATTCCTATAGCAAAATTCTCTACAGCTAAAATCAATAGAAATCAAGAAATATTGACAAGCCTGCAATCTTAAGAGCACACACGAATCTCAAGCAGAAAACAGTGAAAATGACCCTTTAGTATGAGATGATGAATTGATACGCAAAAAGTAATAACGTGGGCAAAAAAGTAAAAAAATGCCGAACTTCTACCTGCGAAAAATATAGATTCCATCTGCAGTTTACAAATAGTGCTATGAATTGAATATTAAGGCCCATGCTTTAACAAAGCTAGGGGACATCTTTGTCAATTAAGGTGCTTTTGTTCGACATTCTTCTCTACAAGGTCACTTTGTTAACAGCTTGCCCCGGTCCACCTTATCATTCTAATGCCTATGAAACAAAATTTCAACAATATCTAAATTGAAAGTCCATTTCCAGCCCCTAAAGCAAAGTAGCTGCATGCTATCAAATAGTGTCATTTCTTTAATGGCGTTCACCACATTTCACGTTTTTGCAGGTGCTTCAATTACATCTAACTTTTGGAAAGCGTGTATGGGCATGCTTCGCCTGTTTGTTCATTGGAATTTACATGCAACATAAAATTAGCAACATCCTATTACTGCTACGAATATAATAAGCCTTATGCAGTGTTAAATAGGTAGTAGCATTTGCAGGAATGGACAAGAAAAGAATTTCATATAAAGTTCTACCGTAATTTTATATTTTGCTTCAAATGAAAAGCGGCCATAGCAGTGAGCTTACATGTACAAAGTATACATTAAAGTCATCGTTAACATCAGTAAATAATCTATAAATTAATTACTCGAGTTAAGTAACATAATTAGCCCAATGCGCATGCACACAAACTTGGTTGCAGAGAAATATGGATCGAAAGGAAGGATGCTTGTCAAGAAGCAGTTATCTAGATAGCGGCATAGGAACGAGGCAGCACTTTAGGTATAGGAGTTCTTGAAAAGGATCTTCTCCATTTCACATAGGCCTGCCGTGAAACAGATTATGAAGTTGCATTTTGCTGTCGAAAGCATAGCGCAAATTAGTGTATGCGCCTATCTCTCATAGTAGCACATAATTTGATGACAAATCCAAAAGCAGACACCAGGAGAATAATGTAGAATAGACAGTAGTATATAGTGTGACATCCGGCGCGACGCTTCGCTTCGCTTCGCTTCGCTTCGCTTGCGCCGGATGTCACACTTTTGCGGGTTTTTTTCAAAAAATCAAAATTTCAAAAATTTCAAAAATTTAGGTAGACTTCAAATTTCACGTGGCCGAAGGCCGAAGGGCGAAAATTTAAGCGTTTTTAAAGATACCCAATTTTTCAAATTTTTCAAAATCTCAAATTTGAGAATTACAATTTTCACCCCCAAAATCATGACCGTTCCAGGACACCGTAAAATCATAAAAGTTAAGAATCTCAAAATTTGAGAATTACAATTTTCTCGCTTAAATCATGACCGTTCCTGGCGTTCTTACAATTTATCTACTGCTTTGCACTCAGATAAACACTCAATTGTAGAGAACATCTGCTTCTCGCATTTATGAAGAAAAGGCATTTCAGTGTAAAGAGCTGTGACTTCCCACTCAAACATTTGAAAGGAAACAATGTATGAAAGAACAAACAGCTGCTGCACCCACTTAGACATTTGTAAGACGTGGAATATATAACCAGCAAATCCTACTCCGGCTGCAATGCCGTGAAACAATACACAACAACAATAATCGATATGGCTATTTCAAACAATTGTGCTGAAGACTTATTTAATTTAACAGTGTTTCTTGTCAGTGAAGGTTGTGTCAAAACGCTCTCGTCATATATTTCTCAAAATGAGACAAGATCAATTTGAAGATAGAAGAAAACAATCGTTGCCAGGGAGGATGAAAAAATTACGGGAGGAATTGGAGAGGCATGAATTTACAGATACTTTGAGTGATTTCATAGAGCCAAATGGTGGAGAGAATAATACAATTGTAAACTTACACAAATTCTTGTTGCATGAAAAAAGAAACAATTCACTCAGTGTTATGTGTAAAATTTTTATCGGTAAGCACTATCTGCTCTCTGTTTGTGATAATGACAAGTCTTATTTTTATAGTCTCTTGAAGCAAAATCATATCAATTATTCACGCACCGTAGTTTCATTTGTTATGAAATTAGGTAAATTAGCAGACAAATTTCCTACGCTTTGTTGGGTGTCTGTTTCTCTTGTACTTTAAAAGTCACGACCTAACGTTATCGGAAGATTGACTTCATTGTGTAAAGCAATTATGTGTCATTCCAAATGATTCCATTCTTCTCCCAAACAATGGTGCGTCATTTAGCGATAATACCGCGCTGACATATTCAATGGAATTTGGATGTTAAACTCCGCTATTGTTATTGCGATACGGCCGCACGACACTTTATTTTCAATGTTAGACCTATGCTATTTCATTATATTCTCTTGAATAATGGTGCGCCATTCAGCTAAAATACTGCGCCATTCAACTAATCAAATCAACGCGTTAACATTAAACGCGCTGTGAAGAAAATTTATCATTCTTGAAACCCCTCTGTTTTATATGCAATGTTATTTCCTCTTGCACATGTAAATACAATAGAGTGTTTCAACCAATGAAACCTTGTCCACCCGTGGACAGAAATCCCATTGTTTAGAAAACTTGTATCTGTCTGTTTTATATGCAATGCTATTTCCTGTTTTATATGCAATGTTATTTCCTGTTGCACATGTAAATACAATAGAGTGTTTCAACCAATTAGAACGCGTCCACACCGTGGACAGAAATCCCATTGTTTAGAAAACTTGTATCTGTCTGTTTTATATGCAATGCTATTTCCTGTTTTATATGCAATGTTATTTCCTCTTGCACATGTAAATACAATAGAGTGTTTCAACCAATGAAACCTTGTCCACCCGTGGACAAATTTACATGTATTTCAATGTATCCAAATTGAATGTATGCAAAGTGGATGTAACCAAATTGAAATATCCATGTGTTGTTTTTAATTTCTCATTTACGGGAATATAATAGAAACATTTTATCTTCTATAAAAATGAGAAACATTAGAGACTTCCAAAAAATATACGGCAAACAAAACCACGTCAAATTTCGATTTAAATGAGATTGCTAAGCAATTGGGAATAAAGAATTTTCACATATTGATGAGTAATGAATTACTATTGATAAAGGATGTGCGAAACATTTACTCTACTAATACAATGCAACAATGTAACGTTTTAATTTAATCTAAATTAAATCATTTCAAAATCGAATAAGTAGTAAGGAAAGACATCATTAGAGCACAGTTTTAAATCAATACCCCTCCCAAGTAGTAAGGAAAGTCATCATTATGAAACAGTTTTAAATCAATACCCCCCCAAGTAGTAAGGAAAGACATCATTAGAGAACAGTTTTAAATCAATACCCCCTCCCTTCTGACTTCTAGGGGTCCCTTAAGAAATTTTTTTATTATAAAATGAGCAACATAAATGAGTTTTTGAAATTATATGGAACACAAACGACAACGAATTTCGACCTAAAGAAAATCGCAAATCAATTAGGAATAAAGAATTTTCATGTTCTAATGAGAGTCGAATTACAATTCCTAAAAAATAGGCCAACAGGAACCTTCAGTTCCCGGAACAAAGTTCAAACTGTAAATTTCATAACAAATCTTCATACGTCAGATGAAAAAGGTGTACATTGGTCAGCAGGACAAAGAAATATTAACTGTTCTAATTATTATTTTGACCGCCCGGAGTCTGAGAACTATTGGTTCGACTCATACGGACTTCCACCTACAAACGAAGTCAAAAAATTACTTGGCAATGGAATTTATAATACATTTCAAATTCAAAAACCAGGAACTACATATTGCGGTCAATTATGTCTTTATGTTTTATTTAAATTACAGGAAGGAGTACCATTTCTAGATATTATGTTAGAATTGAACGAACCGTAGGTTCTATGGCTACGCCTAACAAGGGAATTTCATTCCCGAAACGTTAGTTCCAATAATAATGATAATAATGATAATTAAAAATCAGTTCGTTGTAATTCATTTTGATAAAATCGGCCTCTGATATTTTCATCATCTAAATCTTTGATTTCGTAAGTAATCGGATAAGTTTGATTTATTTTGAAAACTTCAAATATTTCTTTAGTCCAATAGCCAACAAAGCCTTTTTCAAATTTATTCTTATATTTAAATATTCTAACTCTATCACCAATTTTAAATTTCGGCTTAAGTTTCTGCATATTCGGATTACTCTCATTCGAATAATTATTCTCGAAAATTTTCTTTCGGATTAAATCAGGGTCGTCAGAAGCATTCTTTGGAGTTTCTTCAATACCAGAATGAACTTTATTATTGTACTCTTCTACAATTCCTGGTAATATTTTCAACCATTTCTGATTTCTTTGCTCAGTAAATTTCTTGAATAATTTATTTTTTAACGTCCGATTGAATCTTTCTATCACTACAGCTTTTCCTGCATTTTCAGTTGAATAAACAGTTTCAAATAGTGGCTGAACGTTTCGGTTATAAAATTCCGACCCTTTATCAACAAACAATTTTTTTGGCTTTCTCTTACTTTCTTTAAAGATTTCTTCAAACGCATATTTAACTGATAGACCACTTTTATTTTTTAAAGGCTTTACCCAAGCGTATCGTGTATATAAATCTATAACGGTCAATGCGTATTTATAATCTTTTTCATTCGGCATATGAATAAGATCAGCACTCCAAATATCATCTTTATTAAATACTTTTACTTTCAATAAATATTTAGGCTTTCTGTATTCTTTATGAATTTCAGACGCATAGCGTCCTAGGTCATTCGACATTTCAGACGCATAGCGTCCTAGGTCATTCGTCATTTCAGACGCGTAGGTTCGAGCGTTGCTCTCAGACAGCTTTGCTGTCGTTTCATTTAAACCCTGGCCGAATTATATTTTAAATTGTAAAGCTTTCTTAACAAACATTCTTTCAATTTTTTCTCTAAATGTAGGATTTTGAATACTATCTAATTCTTGAATCATCTTCTTATCAGCTGCATGTCGAGAACTTAGATCATGATTTCGATAAGCTAAATCATGCCTGTAAGCTGCGGCATCTACTCTATTTATCGGTTCTTCACCTGGTTTCGGATTATTATTCTCATCTAGTCTTATATCTAATCGACTTCCTGAACCGGTATATGAATGACCAGGAAGATGTTTTTCTTTCGAATATTTACTCCAAATAAATCCAGGAAAGTTTTCTAATGTTTTTTGTATGACACCACCGTAGGTAGTAGCCAAACTTTGTTTGTCGTCGTTACCTTCATAAATTTTACAATTTGAGTTTTTATGTACTTTTAAGAGATAATTCAATAAATCTAAATTAGAAATTTTTAATTTAATTAAATTTTCGGAATTTGTAGAATTCATTTTAAAAGATAAAAAAAATTTAACAGATAAAATAAATGTTTTACCTAATAGAACCAAAGGTTCTGAGGCTTTAGCCGATCGGATCAAAGGTCCTGAGGTTATTACCTTATCATACTAGGACTTAGATATATTCCAGAACCATCTTTTGTTTCTTTAATTTCAATCAAATCATCAACATTGTGGAGAATATTTTTAAGAACTCGTTTTCCTTCATCAACTAATTTTAATTTACTAATAAAATTATCTACTACTCCGTCACCCCTAGCAACTTTCTCTAACTCTCTATTATGTCGTTTTTGTTCTTCTAATGTTGCCTTCTCTGATTTATTTTTATTTACTGCTTGGACAATACCAGCTGTCCCACCTGCAACACTTCCTGCTGCTGCTATGCCTCCTATTATTAGTGGAATTAATGGGAGAATCCCGCCATTCTTTTCTTCTTGTAATTGAATATTCTCTATCATTGGTTTACTTATGTAATACTTTTTTTTGTTAATCGTAATAGTTTTAGGGGTATTTTTGTCAACAATATTACGTAATTTTAATTCAACAGTTTTATTATTATTACTTTTCGGTTGCGACATTTTTAATAAAAAAATTTTAAGTTAACAAAAATTTTAAATCTATTCTAGTTATGAAAAATTTTAAGTTAAGAATTTTTAATCTATTCTAGTTACCAAAAAAAAATTATTACTAATTACTAAAAAAAATTTAATCTAAGAATTTAATTAACTTATCGGACCAAAGGTCCTCAGGTTACTAACCTATCCTAGCCATCTTTCCATTAAGAATTTCAATAGAATATTTTACATCTTCTAGCAATAAACCATAAGCCATCAATGAAGTTGTGGAATCTTTCTTTTCAATATTAATTGTTACATCACAACCAGCCTTGATAATATCTTCAGATTGTGCACTTAAATCGAAACAGAAAACAGGATATAAATGTCTCCAATCTCCAGGAGTTAATTGTGGTTCAACTCCAAATTCTATACAAAGATTTCGATAAGAATCATATCCTTCCATAAATTGATTATTGGTATCATCGAATCTTAATGGATCAATTGGATATCGGGTTTGATTTAATGAAACTTGTAAACTTCGAATTGTATTAATATGGAAGAGATTATTGTTCTTATCAAAACTTGGAGAATTATTTCTTTGAAAAGTTAGTAATAAATATCTTGGAGTATTCGCAGTTCTAGTAAAATGCCAGTTAAATCTTTTTTCGGAAAAAGTTACTGAACTAGCAGTTCTCTTTAGAAAATTTACTGGAATTGGTTTGTTAGTATTTAATCTTTTTGCAATAGCTGTTTCAATCTCTAAACTAGGAGTAATATGCTTAATCCACCATTCAAGTCTATCAATTTTTAAATATGCTTTTTTTCCACTCTTACCAAAAAAGATTAATTCATTATTTGCTGTACGATGAATTATTAACTTAAATTTTAATTGATATGATATTTTGTCATAATCTAAATATCCGAATAACGGAGACAATGACCAATTAACTGTCTGTTTACTTTTCTTGTTAAACTCACGTCTTTCTTTATATGCATCATTATTTGTTTTATTTAAATGTTTTGCAATATTTTCTACATCTTTCGCAATTCCTGCTGCATCTGTTCCAGCGTGAGTTAAATCATCAACAATTATACCATCATTAGTATCAGGAAACCAACCTTTGATTTCATACTTTTTATTATTTTCACCAATTGTTACAAATCTAAGCATTGTATCAATTACACCTGGAGAATCACTTATTGTTTCTATATTTTGAGTTGCAACATCTAAACGCATTTGTGTAAATAATCTTGGAAAGAAATTATTCTCTAGTGCAATATTATCGGTATCAGTTAATGGTGTTGTAAAACTGGCATCACTATATAAAGAATATTCACAGTGTAAAAATGAATCAGGTATATATAAATAACTTTGTTGATTATCAACTTCAAAGATTAAATCTCCTCCAGTATTTACTCTACTGGAAGATCCGGGATTCATAGCAATTCTTATATAGTCATTCTTTTTTTGATTATAACTGACGAACGGAGGATCGTCTAATCTAAATTTATTTTCGATAAGCGAAGACATTTTTATAAAAAATAATTTGACTTTTTGTTTTTTCTCACACACAAAAAAATTTTACTAAAATAGAATTTTAGCATTTCACCAAAAGAATTTTACTAAAAAAATTTTGCTAAAAAAATTTTACTAAAAAAATTTTACTAAAATAATTTTACAAAAAAATATATTTTAGAATTTTGCTAGACCAGCTCCGCTACAGCTTTGCTGGTTAGACCGAAGGTTGCTATTAATACCATTGCCTCTTATTTCTTCAATTGAACGTTTTATGGCTACGCCTGATTTCTTCTTATGTTTACTATCAGCCGGAGCTCCGCTCCTCAAGGTTTCACCCCCTACAGCTATGTTAGTAATTTTATTTTTTGTTTCCTCCGAAAGTTTTTTTAAATTTTTTAGTTCTTCAGAATCATTCTTAAGTTTACGAATAGCTTCTAGTTGTTTTAATTCGTTTTGGGACTTAACAGCATTTGATATTGCACTAGCTGTACTACCTATAGCAGCTGCTCCTTTTGCAGCAGATGTAATCAAATCTTTATTATTTTTAATTAAGTTAACGATACTACCAATACCAGAAAAGATGCCAGCCCCTTCTTTTTGGACGGCACCTGCGGTGCCTAGGAACTTTTGTGTTCCGACAGTTTCTACACTATCATAATGGTACACTGGTTTCTGAGATGGTTCATGAGCAATTTTATTATTTGATGCAAAATGTTTAAGATTGTGTTTATAAATTATATGCATTTTTTAAGCTTAAATTTGACTTTTGTGAAAAATATTTATGATCGGCTAAAGCTTCGAGGACCCTTGGTCCGTTTAAGATTTACGTTTGTGAATGGACAACAACTTCGAGATAACTTTATTAATTGACTGTTGCACTTTATCTATTGCGTCAAGCAGCGTGTGATGTACTTTAATTTCTTTTCTATTAACTTGCATTTTCTGCTGATTAATCTTCAATGCCGTTTTAAGTGCATTTAACTTAATTTTAAGAACATCTAATTGTCTTTTAACAGCATCTAACTGTTCTTTATTTTCTTTAGAGTTTTCTTGTAAATTCTTCTTTAATTCATTTTCTAAATTGATTTTAAGAGTTTTCATTTTATCAACTTTTTGATTAAGCGAGTTTACTTCATTTATTATTCTATTCATCTTTTTCATTTTTGAGTAATTTTAGAACTTAATTCATCAACACTTTTTTGAAATGTAGTTTGTAACTGCTTTAATTTTTTTTAATTCTTTCAGGTAGTTTTTCTATTTCATCTTCTAATTGTTCTTTTAACATTTTTATCTGATGTTTATTTTTAATGACTGCAGATTTTAAATTTATAGAAAGTAATATTAAAATTTTTGATTGTTCTGAAATCTTTTTAAAAAGTTTTGCTATATCTGCTTCTAGCTCTCTATCCTTTTTATCAAGTTTTAATAATTTTTCGTTCAATGATTTGTCATTAAGTTTTAGCAACTTTAATTCATTAATCAGTGGAACCAAAACATCGTTTATATATTTTTCTTTTAAGTCATTGATTTGTGTATCAACATATTGTTTATTTGTTAACTCTGTATTTTGTTGCGGAAGAATAGAAAGATGCAATGGACCAGATAAAACGTCTCCAGTTTTCATAATATAATTTTCTATCTCTATTTCTAATTCACGATTATTCGGGATATATGCACCTCCACCAACATTTGGTAACATCATTTTTAAAACAATAAAAAAGTAAAATTTTTTCTAATAAAAATAAAAAAATAAAATTTTTTCTAATAAAAATAAAAAAATGGAAAAACCAAATTTAAAAAAATTATATTCGTCCGCATCATCCTGTTCTTCTTATTCGACGAGATCAACGGGATTTGAAAATAAATGTTTTGATAATAATAATAATAATCCATGTATAGATGTTAATATTTTATTTCAATTACAAGCCGAAATATTTAGAGAACAAACAAAAGGTTTACCTTCTATAGAAACTAATTATTGTATTTTTCCAGGTGATCCATTTATTAAATTTATGGAGATTGTAAGTAAATATAATAATGTAGCTTATGTTGAATTAAATAAAGAAAATATGGTTATAATAGGTCATAATAATGTTTTCGGTTTTATTAGAGCAGTTTTGCCGATTAGTAATACTGATTGGATAGAAACTAAAATTATTAATTATATTAATGTTAAAGAATTAGTTAAAAAATTAAAATCTTTTTCCAAAGAAAAAATTAGATTATTTGTTGATGAACAAAATCAATATAACATTCACATAGAGAGTAAAAAACATAATGAAGAATTATTATGTCAAGTTTATTATAGAGACACAATTTATAAACAAGAAACATTAGAAATGCCCCAAAGATATGATGATGATACGTATATAGGATTTTATTCCAACTTAAATATTAATTTATTAAAATCTTATATAAATGGTTTAGCTCAACAAGAGAAAATTTATATGTGGACAACACCTTATACTATTAACAATGTCCATAATCATAATCATAATAAACGAACTGAAGGTTCTAGGGCTTTGCCCGATCTTAAAGAATCTTATGATAATAATGATGATAATATAGATGATGATAATATAAATGATGATTCTGAAACATCTGAAAATGGTGTAAATGGTAAAAAAGACTATAAAAATATTAGTAATTATAAAAATTTATCTAAATTTCATTTTCTTACAATTGAAAATAATAATGATGGTATAGTTGAAGATACTGTTAGACAACTATGTGTCGGGTCTACAAAATTTAAATTAGGATTTACATCTAATCAATTTAAAATTTTATCATCTTTAATAAAAACTAAAAGTGATTCAGATTATGGTGGTGTTATTAAATTTTCCAAAAAAGATCAAAGACCAATATTTTTCTCTATTATATTATTATCAGATAAAAAATGTAATTTAGAGTTAGATATTCCAATAAGAGAATGGTATCCTATCAGGGAAGGGCATCCTATACCAAAAAGTGTAATTTATGATGTTGAAGAAACAATTTATGATGATGATGAAGAATCAATTTATGATGATGATGAAGAATCAATAGTTAGTGAAAATAAATTTAAATTATCTTTTGATAAAACATTATATGATGAAACTTAATATGATAAAACTTAATAGAAAATACCAAAATATTCGATAAATATATTTTCATATGTAATAAAATTTTTAGATGTAATAAAATTTTTAGATGTAATAAGTTTTTAGATGTAATAAATTTTTAGATGTTATAAATTTTTTAGATGTTATAAAATTTTTAGTTGTTATAAATTTTTTAGATGTTATAAAATTTTTAGATGTTATAAAATTTTGGATGTTATAAAATTTTTGGATGTTATAAAATTTTTAGATGTTATAAAATTTTTAGATGTAATAAAAAAATTATTATTCCCACGTGTCATCATCATCACTTAAATTACTCTCACAGATGATTGTTTGAAATATTTCAGCTTGAATATCTTCTCCGTTGTAAGGTAACATAATTTCATTTTCATCAGGTGCTTGACGTTTAAGAATATTTATTTGACCAGAAAATTTTTTTTCTTCAGTATTATTATTTTTATCAGGAATACTAATTCCAGTTTCTAAAGATCTTTTCCACGGTTTATTAACTGTAGTCGATAATGTTTTCCCCGAATATAATTTTAGAAAATCTTCTACTTTTACTTTGTTTTGTGAATAACCTTTGAATGTTTTCTTTTCACTAAGTCTCCCTTGCTCATCTACAGTAATACAGTATTTTACTTTAGGTGCAATAAACATTGCAAAAATAATTCCACCATTTCCATAATCATTTTTCCCTTGACACAATTCTCCTCCAACATATCCAGCAGCGTCTAATTTATTAAAGAGCTCATTGGAAATATATATTGAATCAGTATCTGTATAATGAATGTATTTTTCTTTGAAACCATTAATTTCTAAAATAAAGTTATTCATGATTCTTCTAGAGTGAGAAAGAATGAAAGAACCTAAGTGTGATGGCATGAATGACGTCTTCCCATCTTTTACAATATTAGTTTTGAGAAATTCATCATCTTCCATTTCTACTTTCGCTAAATATTGTTCATCATTTAATTTTTCATAATCTTTTACTTCTTGAGTGAAATTTTTTCTCAATGTATTCTCATTCCATAAATGATATTTAGTGGTTATATCTTTTTGCACAGTTTTGCCATATAGCGAATTCATCAATAATTTAATTAACTCATCACCTACAGCATTTCCTTCTGTTTTATATCTTTTTCTCAAATTAAAAAGTTTTTCAATATAATTTCGAAATGGTGAAACTTGATAATTTTTTTCATAAATTATACCATCAGTAATATGTAAGATTTTTCCCCCACATCTAACAATTTCTTGTATGTCTACAGAAGTTAATACATCATAACATATACCATTTCTAAACCTGATTACTTTTACATGAGAATTATTATTTTGATTTTTAACTTTATCTTTTATAGGAACTGGTTGGAAAAACATATCATTCGGATATTGAAACACAACAGAGAATATTCCAGTTTTAGGTCTAAATGTTTGAGTATTAAATTTATATACTATTTCCCGCTCTTCTTCTTGACGAAATTTTCTAGCTGATTCAGCTTTAGGGTATTCTGAATTTTCATCATACATAGCTGATGGATATAAAGATGTTGCATCAAAAGCCATTAGAAATTCATTTTTTTGTTCAAGTAGTTGATTTGAAATTTTCTTACAAATTTTAGTTTTATCTCCTAAATCTCGATACTGTTTCATTAAATCTATTAAATTACTTCCAGGGGACAAAGCCCCACCAGCGTAGCGACCAAGGGACAAAGTCCCCCCAGCGCAGCGACCAGGTAAATACTGTTTTAATATTGGTAACAAGATGCTACAAAATGGCGATATGTATTTTCTTATATTTGCTGAAACTCTTCCACCTTTAACAGATTTTCTAATATAATTTCTAGCCCATAAATCTATATGAGAATGAATATTTATATTGTCATTTTGTACGCTTTTCATCCAACCGTTAAATGTTAAAGCAGAGGATGTTAAATTAGTAGTTATATCTTCACCAACTAAATCTCGCATAACATTATTATATTTGTAGATACAAAAAGCTAAGGAAAGAATATCGTTAACTAAATATGGTCTCCATTCATTTTCATTTTCTTTATAATTTTCATGTGTTATGTCTCCAATTTCATAATTTAATTTACACACATTCGTAGGAATTTTAAAATTCTCACACCATTTAGAAAGACTGGTTTTCACATGTTGATAACTACATTTCATTATAATTGTTTGAAGTGCTAATTTACCTGAAGGTGAATCTTTTTTCATATTGTTTTTAAATCTAAAAGATTTTTGAATGTATCTACTAACACATTCAGTTGTATAAGGATTTTGTAATGAAGCAGTCAATATTCCTCTTGAAGTTTTAAGAGGCGGTTTAGATAATTTAAAATTAGCTTTTATCGGAAAATAGGAATCAAAACCTGATGAATTGTGAGCTATTAAAGTTACTCTCGAATAATTAAATTTTCCAAGAGTTTTAAAAAATTGATGGATCGGACATACGTCCTCTGGGTTTCCCCTGATTGGACATTCATCATCCTCAGTTCTCGTAAATATTTTCACACAATTTTGAAGTTTATTAAATTCTAATTCAGTTAAATTATTATACTCATTAATCTGTTTTTTAAGTTTTTTAATTTCATCTTCATCTTTTGATCGTTTAATTTTAATCATATCACTTAACAAATGTGTTTCTAATTCTTTCAATCTTTGTTTCGGTAAACAACATATGAATTTATTAAAATTAATAGCTCCTACAGCGTAAGGAATAGGATGAGCTGTTGAACAGTTAGGATCGGGAAAAGTTTCGAGATCCCAAATATATGTTGAACTATAGTCAATATTTTTCTTTGTTATGATTTTATATGGACGCGTTGTTAGATTTTCATCAGTAACTGTTTTATATATGGGTTTGAAATTATTTTCAATTTCTCTAATAGCTTTTAATTTATGAGATTTATTAATTAAACAATAGTGACCAATTGTTGAACCTGCGTGAAAATAATTGTAATAAACATAATTATGAAGCGTTTCAATTCCTCTAGGATTTAAATGACGATTGGCAGGACTATAATATTGAACACATTCTCCAAAATATTTATTGAATTGAGAAAATTTGCAGTTTGACATTACTCCTGTTCTAGATGTGGCTTTCTCTTTATATAAAAAATTATTAAACATTTCTTTCATCATTTCTCCTTGTTCTTCATTAAAACCTCGTGAAACATTATAACATTTAATAAAACAAAAATCTTCAGAAGGAATATAACAATATTCACCGAAATATTCTTTGATTCTATATTTCATATTAATCCCTGCCCCTCTATGCGATCTTTGTACTAACTTCATTCCAAAATCTTCATATTTAATATCACCTGTAAAAATCCATTCGTTAGCATCGGATTTCTCATCCAGATTCGAAAACCATGTTTCAAATGATTTTTTATTATAGAAGGTTACGTAAAAATTTTGAATTATATTTTCCTGATCTTTAATAACTTTTCCAAGTAAATTAATAATTTTACCATTTGCTAAAAGTTTCCGCATACATTTTAAGATACATTTTCATTAAGATACATTTTCATATTTAATTTCATTTGGATTAAATAAATTACATAAATCATCACCAAGTTCATCCTTAATTCTATCATCAAAAAAGATATCAGTAATAGGAGTTTCTAATATTTCTTTTGTTCCACTTTTCTGTTTTTTAGTATTACGTCTAATACTACGCCTAGTACGTTTCTGTTTTTTAATACGTTTACTACGTTTACTATGTTTAATTTGCGCATCAAACTCAGCAGTTTGTTTCTTGATTAATTCATCAATCCTAGACGTTTGTCCGAGAGACATTTCACGATTCATATTTTTTAAAAGAAAAAATTAATTTTTACATAGAACCTCGGTTCCGTTTTTGCATATACACAGGAATATGTAATTGATGTAATGTTTCTAATTCATGTGCTGTTAAATGTTCTTTCTTAACCAACCACCATAAATTATTATACGCCAAAAATACTCGGAAACTTCTTAAACAAAGTGGAAAGTCTTTTGTTTTAACACACGGTTTAATACCATGTTTTGTTTTATAATCTGTAACGAGCGCTACGTATTTATGATGATAATAAAATCTAACTTCTTTCTTCGAATTTACAGGATTTGTAGGATGACGATAATCTTTTAAAACTGGTACATGCTCTATCTTATAATCATTCAACATATTTTTTTTTATTTTTATTAACAAAAAATTTATAAGAAAAAATTATTCGATCACTCCGCGAAAATATTTTCTATAACTCTATCATGAATTTTTTTATCAATATTAATTGTAATGAATCCATAATCTTTTGACCAAGCATTGTTACACGATTGTTTAAATTCATCTTTATTTCTTACGCATAAATCTCTTAACAAATCACTTAAGTTTCTTGCATTTATTTCAAATAGTATAAATATATTTGCATTCTTTCTAATAACACTTCCGTCTAATGAATACATACTTTGTGTTAAATAAAAAACACTACAGTTATTATGTCTACCTCTTGTGAAATAATTTCTCTGAACTGACTGATTGCTATCATTAACACAATCATCAAAAATTACACAATGTTTCATTGTTTTATCTAGTTTACTAGGATCTTGCATATTGCCACTATCATCTATTAATTGTATCTTTATATGCTTATTTTTATTAGATTCTACTAACTGATTATTTTTTGCTGCTTCTTCACACCACGAACTTATTTCTTCTTCATCTTCAGATTTTTCATATTCTTTGAATAATGAAGCAATTGCTGTTTTTTTAAGATTATTTTCAAATCCATATTTTAAAAATTGATAGACGGGTTGTTCTGCCGTTGTTGTATAAATTATAAGATTGTTATAATCCAAAAAATTTGGAGTCGTTAAAATTTTAAACAATAGATGCGTTTTTCCACAACCTGATCTTCCACAAATAACTGACAAAACTTTATTAGATAAATTTGGATGATGATTAAATTTAAGTTTTTTTTATTAAATAGAGGTAATTCACTCATTTTTTAATAAAAAAAATTTTTTTTTTATTTTTTGTTTCTAAAGAAGAAGAAGAAAATTAAACTTCTCTAGCTTCGCGTGGGAGTTTATACCTCCCGAACCAAAAGATCTATCATAATCTCTTCACCTCCAAAATTTATTTCTTGTCCTTTCTCATCAGTGATTCTAATGTTAATGTTGTTAATAGTTTTTCTTGTAATAGGAAAATATATTAATGTTTGTGGAAATACATTTAATCTATAACCAATGGGTACAGTAAAAGCTGGAAAACTGAATATTAAATTTGATAATTTACCATTTATATATCCTCCTTCAATAATGTCACAATGTACAACAATTGAATTTATTTCAGTTATTTTAGGAATCTTCTCACCTAAATGATAACCTTGACTATAGGTTTGTTTATTAAATCCTAATAGCTTTGACAATGATCTATCATGATTAAAATCAACTTGATGATTTTCGTCTAAAGTAAGAGAAAATTTATTAACTGCCGGTTCAACTGCAAAATGTAATTGTTTCTTATCTTTAAATGGTATACCTAAATGTCTCTTAATTTCATTTGATATTGATTCAACTTCGTAAGAACCAGGAAGAAAAGTTAGTATTTTCCATGTTTTGCCTTTATCAGTAGAATATCTAAATTGATCATTCACATCTTTGATAACGTTTTGAATAGTGTTAAATGTAGAGAAACTAGTCAATGCAATTTGATAATTTTTACTTTGTTCCAAATGTAGAATGGGTTCTAAATTATAAGTGTGTGATGAAGTAGTTGTTATAATTTTTAACGTCGTACTAAATTTTGATGAACCCAAAATCTCTGTCAAATTTTCTAAATGATTATTAATTTTGTCTAAATCTGCTGAACACATTTTTTAGTTAAAATTTTAAATAAATATTTTTTTATGAAATATTTTTTTATAAAAAATTAAAAACAACAACATATTTCAGCTACACTTTTATAATCCTCTTCATTTAGAATGTTCTTTTCTAACAGTCTTTTCAATATAGCATGAATTTCATTGAAACTAGAATTATGTCCTTCTTTTATTGCAGATATTAAAATATTTAATCTATTTAGTAATTCTTGTGGATCATCTGGTAAAAATACAGTTGTTTCAGTTTTCTGTTTTCAGATAAACCTTTTCCTACTTTAACCCCCGTTGATAATAAATTTTCTAATTGTTTATAACGTCTTAGAGATTTTACTGCACCAACTCTATCTAACATAGCTTTATATTTTATAAGATCTTCTACAGCATAATTATTTAAAGCTGCTCCTCTTAAAAGATTAACAAAATTTCTATCTAAATTAAAAGGAGATTTATCTGGTGAAAAAATTAAACCTCGAAAAGGTTGTGGAAATATTTCTTTTTGTCCGAGATAAAATCTAGGTATTATTTTTCCATCTATAAATGAAATAGAATGTTCAAATTGCATAGATTTTGGTAATTTCTTATTAATGTTTGATTCTAGTAATCCATAGTCATCTAATATAGTTTTGTGCTCTGGATCTGTTATATCAATTTGTTTATCATTATTTGTACTTTCTTTTTCAAGAGTTTTAAATGGTTTCATAGTTTTCTCAAAATCAGTTTTTACTTGCTCGGTTTGCTGCATTTTTTCAAACATATCAGATTGAATACCAGATTTTATCATTCTATGTTGAAGATGATTTTCTTTCATAATATTTCTTTGTTTTATTAACTCTTCTAATTGTTTTATTCTTTTAAAATTATCAGCTCTAATTTTATCCATTTTTAAAATATAATATTTGAATTTTGTGGTAACATTGGAATACAACAAAAACATTTTACTGAACAAATTATTTTTTTATTGCTTTGTTGTTTGACATCTTTTCGTTTAAAGTTTTCTCGTTTTAAGTTTTGTTTAATAAAGTTTTGTTCAATGAAGTTTTGCTTAAATTTTCGCTTAAAGTTTTTAGCTCTTCTAAAAAAATTTTGTCATTTTCTTCATTAGAAATTTTACCATCACTAGAAATTTTGCCATCCTGTCTATTCTTATCATCAACTTTTTCGGACTGTAATTGAAAGGTTTGATTTACTTCATTAGCTATTTGATCAAATTTTTCAATCTCATCTAACGTAATAACATTATCATCACATACTCTTTTAAAGTAGTAATGTAGTTTATCATAGACTTCTTTAATATGTAAATGCTTAGTTTTTAATGATTTTCGTTTCTTAGTTATTAAAGATTTATCTAACATTGTAACAAGTGAAGTTGCAAAAACACCCGTACCTGTTAAAGCAGTAGCAACTACTGGAATTACTAAAACACCTGAAGATATAACAATTGTTAAAGCACCTAGACTTATTGTTAAGAATATGCCAATTCCTTGTGTTACATTCTTAACTTGAGTCCATCTCTTTCTTAATTATTTATAATGCTCTAATCTTAATAATAATTGAGATTCCTTATCTTTCATATACCTTACTCTATCTTTGTGTTTTTCTTTATTCATTTTTTCAATGTTAATCTTTTCAATGTCCATTAAAGTAGAACTACGTTCATATGATAACGAAGGATATATTCTTGCGGTTTCTTCCATTTTTGTTTCATCCACTTTTGTTTCTTCCATTTTTAAAGAAATATTATTAGTCACATGTTATATTTTAAAAACCTGAAAGATGGATAAAATTCATGAATTTGAAATTCTCAACTTTTATGATTTTCGGTGTCCTGGAACGGTCATGATTTAAGCGAGAAAATTGTAATTCTCAAATTTTGAGATTCTCAACTTTTATGATTTTTTCGGTGTCCTGGAACGCTCATGATTTAAGCGAGAAAATTATAATTCTCAAATTTGAGATTTTGAAAAATTTGAAAAATTGGGTATCTTTAAAAACGCTTAAATTTTCGCCCTTCGGCCTTCGGCCACGTGAAATTTGAAGTCTACCTAAATTTTTGAAATTTTTGAAATTTTGATTTTTTGAAAAAACCCGCAAAAGTGTGACATCCGGCGCAAGCGAAGCGAAGCAAAGCGAAGCGAAGCGTCGCGCCGGATGTCACACTATATACTACTATAGACTATCGCAAAATTTAATTATGGGTAGGCCTAGTTAATATTGTATGAACAGTGTCAATTTTAGTAGCGTCTCTTTTTCGAAATCGATCATATCAATCAGGCTTCTGTTTTATTAATAGCCTAATTGAGTCTGATGAAAATGACATAGGTTGCTCTTACACAGGTCCATAAATTATCTTTCTACAACACTCGTGCTATTTCCCATTATTGCATGTACCGGGTATGCTGCAATGTCGTGTATCTTAGCGTTGTGCTGCGGCTATTAGCATGGCATTTATACGTGTATTTTTTGATGTCTGAATGTTCCATTGACTGATGTTCATTCTTTTTGGCAGGCTCTTTGGAACTTATCTAAGATTACAATTATGCAAATTCCCGTATAGAGATGTGCATCAAGGATTAGAGATTGACAAGAAATACAAATGATAGTGCATGAGCTTATTAATTGATTGAGACTCCTTATTGCGATTCGTTGATTGCTTTATCAGAAAGATCAATTTATTTATTTTTCAATCAATCAATTTTTTATTTTCAAGGGCTGTGTAATTGCGATTATAACGACACGTAGGCCTAATTTTGTTACACAAAAGGCATAGCTGCAGTAAACTCATCAGAATGACAATATAGGCCCTTAGGGCTATGACTGACAATGTACGCCTACATGTAATAAGAGCTACTCTTAAAAGAATGAGAAAAAATGATTACACAGTTCAGCATTCCTGCTTGATCAACTCGACGGCGTTCTTCTTAGAATGATCAGAAGATATCGCTTACATAGGCCTACAGTCGAACCTGTCTTAATGTAACCTCTCTTATTGCAAAACCTGTCATATTGCGACAAAATGTTTCGGTCCCAAATTTTTTCCTATCTTTACCATAGCCAGCAGCTTCTGTAATTGCAATTTCTCTTATTGCAAAACCTGTCTTATTTCAAGACTTTACCTTTCGTATTGCCAAAACACTCAATCTGCGATAGGCGTTAAAGAAGTATAGAAATGCTATCTCTTATTGAATAGCTCAGTCATTCTTGCTGTTGAGAATGTAATATGTGCATGTGTTTATGATTACAATTTAGGAATTCCAAAGTCATGGAAAGTTTCAGTCCCGGATCAATGCGGAATCCCAGGATTGAACGAGTCCCGGTTGGGATTGAGTATTGAGTAAGGACTGCAGTCCTGGGTACTTTTCCAAATCCCGGGATAGTAATTAATATAGAGATTTTGGAAACCCAATCCTGGGATTTCGGGACCCCGAAAAATTACAATCTCGAGATTACGAAACAGGTCGATTCATAATGTCTTAGAGGATGAATGTTACTTTCTAATTGTGAATTAGTATGGGTAGGCATAATATGAGTAGCAGCATATTTGATGTTTGTTACTTGTTGTATGTATTATGCCTACAAAATAGAAGATGCTACCTAAAATTCACAATTACATGTACGATACTACTATTTTTTACACATTTTTTGTCATCGGAGAAATATAACTGTTATCTTCCCTGCAGCACAGACATCCACAATAAAAAACGATTATTTTGTAGAACTGCTATCACTATTCAATAATGGGCCATTACAAGTATTTGAAATAATTTCAGTGATAACATGTTCGCACATTTTATATGAGCGAATGCAACCATGCGCTTATTGGGCACCCACCCCCGGGATTAAAAATCCCAAATCTCAGTTTGCCAAAGTGTGGTTTTTGCATTTGATCTTTGCTAATCTAAGGCAAGCACGTGAATTTGTGCTTTGAAATTTTAGGTTCATTCATGTAGGGACTACCATACAAAGTTTTCTAATTCTCGAAGTATTGGAGAACTTACATTTTAAGTCATGATTTATTCACTTTCACGAGCTTTAGGGAGGCATGAGATGGGAGAGGATAAAGCAAAATTATAAATTATGTTCCCCGTGTGTAGTATTTAGCATGTGCAGATCTACCAGCACTTGTGAGCACTTCGCCACTTTCACTGCATTAAATCGATTCAAAATTCCTAGATGAAATCGAACTCAATTGAATACCCGATCCGTCGAAACAAATTTTGTTGCTCAACACAAGCCTATATTATCAAAATTCGTATTATTATTGTATGTTAAGACGTTCATAAATGTGGCGCATGTGAAGAAACGTATAGGCCTACCTGTGTAATAATGTGTAAATGTAGCCTACGTATAGGCCTAAGTCATGAATTTGTAGTTTTCATCGTGTAATGTAATGTACCTTAAATGTCAAGACAAAAGCTATGAAGTTGCCGATAAATGATAAGCATAAAGTGTATTATTACAAAATAGCAAGCTTTTCTTGATGTTAAACCCAAGCCAGAGCAGAAGTTGACAAAATTAAATGCACTTTAGTTTAATAAGGTGATCAATTGACTCGTTGCAATTATGTGAAACACTAGCAAGCAAACAATTGGAAGAAATTATTTCTTGCTACAGTCAAACCTGTCATATTGCCAATTCAATGGACCGGCATAAGAATTTGCATTAACACAGGTTTTGCGATAATAGAGGTTGCAGACGAAAACACCAACTTATTACGATTTTTTATTATTACATCCATGCGTTATATCAAGGAAAAACTTTCATGAACAATTAATTGATTAGAAAAGAAATCAGTAATCTTGGCCAGTGAAAATCCGTGACCTAAGTCACGTATGACAGCTGCCTCAAGTTCAGAAATAGATTGTAGTATATGTGAGCCTACACTGCTTGCAGTATATGCATATGATGTTAATGGATAGAACTGTGTGCAGAACTCATGCATGCCTGCAATTTAGGCTCACATGTACAAAGCATTGCGGGTCCACTTTGTACACTACCGGTGCGGTATAGTCTTGGTGTTATTAATCGTAGGTGAAATCATGATCTCTGCAATGACGTCATTATTGAGGTTGATTTAAAGTTTGATTTCAAGTACATGTAGAAAGACGTAATCAAGCACAAGTACTATGACATAGGATACTTTCAAAATGCGTGTTTGTAAGAATACTTATCTTACTCATGCTTATGCGACGTATAAAATCTACACGTTTATGTGTAGACTGCTTATAATTAGGCTTCGGAATTATAGCCTATGCAAAGAAGGCCTACATAATTCATGGATCTCATTTCCTACATTATCTGACAAGATTCGATTGTTATTTTATCTTAAGCTGAGTGGATGGATGGTAACAATTGTGATCACGGGTTGGAGATAAACCTTAAGTTCGGGATTCATAAGCGACCGATTAGTCAGCTCATCATCTGCTAGTCAATTATCTTCTTCTGTCACACGCCGTGTAATTGTCGACCTAGATCATCAGATACTGTTTGAAAATCGCTCGCCTTTCTTTACTGTGTAGTCTATGCATCATTACAACTCGCTGCAGCGTCATCGTGGATTTTAGGCTTATAAAAGTGATTTATTTGTACTTTTAGTAAAAATAGTAGTAAAAATATTAGTAAAACTCAATTACCTTTGCTTGCACTCTTAATCATTCGGCAATCTCATATGTGTTTTGAAAGTTCATGCAAGTACAATTTAGGGAATCCAAGTTCGAGCTATTTCTTATTAATAAGATGGGTTTATAATTTGTCATAATGGTAATCACAAAGTTGCAATGGTGTGTGACGATTTAAGTCGTCAAGCACACATTTACAAGTCTAGCTATATTTTGATCAGATTTTTTTCAACCTCAAGAATTTTTAAGCTACTAATAAGCGCATTTATGCCACAAAAAATTGGTATAATAAGATGACAAGAGAATTTTGCATGAGGCATGACATGACAGGCTTTTGTATATAAGGAAAATGTGATGCAATCCCCATGACTTTCCAAATCCTGGGATTCCGACATATCTCTAGACCACAGATGAATCTAATTCTGTGCTCTAGACAGATAAGGTTTCTAAATTGATCAGCATGGTGCCAAAAAGGAAAGAGAAGATGTGTTTCACAACTGTGTAATTCCAAGTTGAAATGATATACCGGTAGGCCTATACAAATAATATGAGTCAAAGAATGCTTCATTCCCATTATCAGACTTCATTTTTCAAAATATTGCTTTATTTCTGACCAAAACTATTTAATTCATAACAGAAATGGTGCAATGCTTGAAATATATCTAGGACTGCGAAATTAGAGTTGCGTAAATCACAGATGTACATCATTTACCTAGGACAACTTGAGACAAATCTGCAGTCGGTTGGGAAAACAATGTAATTCGAAATACGTTGTTTTTCCTGTCACTCGATTAATCTGCTATTTAATGCGTCATCTAGTTATATATGAAATGTGGATCTAGGATATCTGAATTTTATTTTCCTCACCGTTGTTATATTTTCTAAGAGAAAATATAGCACTGCTTTCAAATGGCAAACATGCTTTAAATCAGATGGAATACTTTATTATCATACTCTAAGACAATAAAGCACTCAGACTTTCGGTCTTCGTGCTTTATTGAAAGATACATCATTTTGTCATGTTGAGTAATGATGACTTGTCTCATATCATTGTTATAATAATGGATATGGCTTCCGGTTTGAATTTTAGCGTGAATGAGGGTATAGCCTATGCATGTACTTTTTCATGTACTACGGTATCATCAGTCCTTCTCTATTACTTCTCTCATCTCCTAGAAAAGATTCGTTATTTACACCAAAGTATAATCTGTTAGAAGAATTTTTCCCATTGCTTCATAGTTATCAAAATTCATCTAGAAGGACAAAATCGACACTGCAGCGACTGGCTCATCAATTTTTCTGAGCATCTAAGTCGAAAGTCCTGATTAATAGACTGTGCTTGGGGCATATCGGTGTGGGCATCTGAAGAATCCTTCTTCGGGATAGGGTGGTGTATCAAGTAGATTCCATGTAGTTCCTTATCTTGTCAGACACGATCAAAGAAAAAACACATTATAATGCAATAGGACGAAGATTTCAGTTTTTGGAAGCAATTTTTCCATGTTTCCGGCTATTTAGTTAAAAATACTGTAGAGCCATGATTTTTTATATGCAGTTTCTTCAGGTCATTTTCTATACATGCAAATCTGTCTGTGAGGCTAACTACATTCAGATTTGGCAAGCCTCCTAATGTTGAAAAATACAAGCATTTTCAGTAATTTTTCATGTATACCTCGAATTTGGTAGTTTTGAATCCTTATGGATGCGTTGCTGTATCCACTGGATTAAAAATTACGTTGCTTGAGGCTTGTCGGCATCTCTGCATTTTTGTCTGCTTTTTCTGTTATTGCATGAATTGCATGAATGTTTTTAGTTGCGTGTACGTGTAAGTAGGTAAGATGAGAATCGTTATTCGGTTTTCAGCCAAAAATTGTGCCAGAAGCCAGTGGATCCCCGGATTGTACAGATTACAATTATATGTCTGACCTGAGGATTAGTTGGTTTTTGGATTGTTCATCATTGGCGGATAACTTCACGCATCGAATGTATAACCAACGAATATCGAAATCAAATACTAGATGACAGCGTAGGGATAGCAAACTGACATCGAAGTCGCGACTGTTACATCTCCATTGTAAGCAGGCGGATAACCAGAATGCACAGTCGATAGCACGGATATCCGTCAAAAAGCAACGAACCAGATATCGGTTGGATATCAAGCATATCCGCTTATAAGATACGTATCTCCTTGGGATAAAAATTTGTTATCCGCGGAGATAGACTGGATATCCAAACGGCTCATGACGTAGAAATAATGGTGTACATCCGTTCAACGATGAAGATCCGTTGATATCCGGAGAAGCTATAAGATGCTGATCCGATCCGTATGCTCGGAGGGGTGCGATTTAAAGGAGGCGACAATGATAATGCTGTAGCGCTTCAGCATCATCATTGTGTGTAACTTAGCTATGGCACAATGTAGACAAAAGTAGGCAGCAATGTTTTCTCGTAATGATGATATCTACATATGCATGTGAAAGATATTTCGGGTCTAATTATCGTATATCTACAGGTGTATTCATACCATTGCTGCACATTGCGATTTCTTGTTTTTTTAGATTTTCTCATTTTATAATCCCAGCATTATAAAAATATCTTAAAGAACCTCAGAGCCCTATCGAATGATTAGAGTGAATTTTGGTAGCCTACTTTTGGCTTCAATTCTTGAGGAAAGTGGTATCTGCTGATATCCTTCTATTCTTGTTCTTTGTCCTATTCATTTTATTATTTGTTGCCAAGTTTTTCCTCTAATTTTTGCTCACTTGGTGTGAGGCCTATAAATGCTCTGTTGTTTTATCCCTTTACAAAGTTCTTATTGACAATAGGCCTTTTGCTTTCGGATATTGTAACTTCCATACTGTGCTCCCCTCCACATCCTTGCTAAATTCACATTCCAAAAATTAGACCTTAACAATTTTCTCGGTTTCAATTCTTTCCTCCAGTTTCATGCATTTTCAAGGAATGACATGCCTACTTGACGATCCCTTGAATAAGCCAAAGAATGCAGGCAAGGTCTACTATTCATGCCGTTGCCCTTCTGATAAACGGAGTGTCAACTTTCCGGTCTCATTACTTGACATGAGATGCTAATTTTCTAATTAATCGATTCGAACATTCTGCAAATTATATTTCGATTACGATGAATGTTCCAGATGACAGAAAATTACTCCTGCGATTAGCTCATTTATAGTGTGATGATCTTTGAAACTTTGACCAAATTCTCCTCACAAATAATTCTAACAGCGGATAACATTGAATCAGAAGAAAGCATGATCGCCTTATTTCTGTTGTGTAAAATTTACCATGAACCGCTGTCTGAACTAAGATTGTTAATCTTGGGCATCATTTAATATAGGCCTATTTGATTCCATGTTAACTTGTTCTTTTGAGATAAGCGCTTTATTCGATACATAAAATTGTTTAGAGGACTTCTGACCCTATATTTAGATTGCATTATCGATCGTTTTTGAGTCAAATATACCAAATGCGTCAAATTGTCCGGACGCGTCAGGAAGTTTTCAGAATTTATTTCATGATTTTGAGTCAAATATTCGAACTGCGTCAAAAAGTCTGACTTCAATTTTCATTTACCTCAGCTTGAGTCAAATATACTTCTTGCGTCTAATATACCATTTGCGTCATAAAGACCGACTGCGTCAAGTCACGTATCTGAAGTGACGAATGCAGTTGGCAAAAATGGTTTTCTGCGTCAAATTGTCCGACTTGCGTCATTGAAAATCTCCTATGTATCTTGTGTACGTACGCCAAAATATCATCAAATATACTTTGCCAGTTTATCAAAAGTCATTAACTGGGGTTGATTAATGATAAGACAAAAAATGCTGAGCAGTGAGTAGTAAAAATAGTAATGAGGGAATCATTTTCCCTGTTCTCCCTGAACAATAAAAAATCCATGTGTTTTCTTGTTGTGTAGACCACCTGTAAAAGTGACTGTGTCTTCTAGCAGAGGAGAAATTGGCTTCAAATAGTCTGAGAAAGGATGTCTGACATTCGACGCTTGCTGAAGGTCATAAAACGGTAAACAAAAATGGATCTATGATATTTTACGACTTGAGAATATAAATGAACTGTACCCATTAATTAAGGCATCTATTTCCGGAAAATTAGAGTTCACTATATTTTCTCTTTCGGTGATTCAAAAATGAACCACTTAAAAAATCGAAAGCACATAGAAAGAATGGCGATGTAATAAATCACTATGGCTGATGAATAGCTTTTCAAAATCAGTTAGGCCTATATCGATTCATACGTAGCCTACGATGAAACTTCTAAAGATCAACGTGAAGACTCAAAGGTTTCGCATACGAATGTTTTGTATGAACATGAAGGGCAGACAATATGATGGCATGTTTGTTGACCTACTATTTCTTTCACTAGCTCGAATATCTAGCTGGTCATAACATCAATTAATGTCCAACATTGGAAATGGGGAGACATCTGAAGCAATGTTCTCAACATTAGTAAGAAATTGTAATACCCTTGTGAAAGCATCATCATACATTGGTGATGCATGGGCTCATGATGCAATCACATGCCTCAAATTGCTGCATTTTTTTATCTAAGCTCCGCACTGGTAATTTTGAGAGCAGGTAAATAAGAGAAAATGCTTGCACGAAGCACATACATTGTAACGTAAACAGATGATTGGAATTTCTATGCGAAATCCGAGGAAAATCGGGGTCATCAACACATCCTTTTCTGATTTTACATGATGTGGTCATATAGTCACTCTTTTAGCGCTTCTCTGTTGTCTTAAATAGGTGATTAATTTCGTAATGATGATTGGTATATACATTCATTTTGCTGCACTTTTCTTGGACTGTTACCACAGTTAAGACAGAACATCGACTGACGAAATAAAAATTATATTTTGAAATGATACAGTAAATGTAAACGCCTCCTTGAAGTAAAAACGTAAACTGTACACCGAAAAAGAAAACGAAAGGATTTGATGAAAGTGAATAATACTTGAAACCGCGGTCGAAATAGGAGGCAATCCAACGAAAGGATAGCTGATAGGAATGAGATAATACTTTGATTGGTTTATTTTCCTGCCTGTTGTCAGTCAGAAGCAAAATCCATTGAACTTTGGTCAGTGCTTATTAGAGAAACAGATTCCTTCATGTCTTGTTGTTCTTGTTTCTAAAACGAGAAAAATATGGTTGATTAGACATAACATTTAATTTTCAATATATTCAGTCATGTACCTTCAGAGCTTCTCTCCGTCGATACTCTACTTTAGCCATCTCCTCCTCTATCCATGCCGGTAAATCAGGGATGGCGATGGCTACTCCTGCTTTAAGAACGATCACCAAATGCTGCAAAGGATTGTGATTCATTACATTTCTATCTTTATACAACAGAGACTTAATTACTTTTAGACATAATAATTCATATAGTGCCGGAGTAAATACAATCAAATTGCAGACGATTTGAATTTAGTCGTTCCACTCTCAATCGGTGATTCAAATGTGATAAATCAGCAAATTGAGGAGGAAACACACCACATATCAGAAATGTGTGAAAGAAACAGCCTTGCATTGAATTACGACAAGTCTAAAGTGATGTTCTACACTCGCCGAGATGTCTCTCTTCCAGCTTCAATATGTCTTCCAGTAGTGCAAGAACTAAAACTTCTTGGAATCACATTTGATAGTAAAATGAATTGGGATAAGCATGTTGGTATGGTATACTGCAAAGCCGCAAGAAGACTGAACATTTCAAGAAAACTGAAAAAGACCCTCAAAGAAGACGAATTTCATCAAGTATATACATCCTGATTAGGTCTCTTTTGGAATATGCATGCCCTGTATTCGTTGGTCTAAAGAAAACGCATATTCGCAAACTACAGCGTCTCGACAACGTTGCCTACCGAACAATATACAATATTTATCATGGAAGTGCCAATACGAGAAAGTGCAGTTGCAGAAAGAATGAAATTCAAATTCTCCGTGAATCAATAAGCAAGTCTCTTATCTTTCGAATCGAAGAAAATAATGGCCATGTCCTTAACAATCGTATTTCTCCTCGAATGCGGACATACTATCGTGCCTGTCTTTGTAGATCACTCAGACGAAAGAACACTTTCTTCCCTTTCGTAACTTCTCTTGTGAACTGTGACTTAAATCACCTTACCTGACATCTGTAACTTTTTTGAATTATCATGCCTTCAATCTCTGTATTTTATATCGATTGTCATTTTGAAAATATAAATACTTCATTATTACTTCATTATTTTACATTTATTTCAGAAATTGCAGTCATCAGGGGATATGTTCCGCTTTATTGGATCACCAAGGTGTGCAGGTTTCACCCAGCAATGTTGAAACTAGTGGACATGCAAGCGCCACATGCAACATCAAATTATCTGCGCTAGAAACGCAAATTAATCAGTAAGAAGGTACTCCTTATGAAGGTGGAGGGTGTTTAACACTCTCGACCATCTTAAATACTGCAGTTTAAGACGCTACATCACATATTCCACATTTTCATAAGTAATCTAGTCATTGATACACCGCAAAATAAGGAAGTTCTCCAACTGGAAATGTTCAATTTTCTCAAGAGAGAGGTTCTACGCGAAAATTTCCTGTGTCGACATTTATCGACTACGTGTGAATTCCAGCAGGAGATAATAGGAAAAGTTTTATTTGGTACTTCAAGGTTGCACAAATTGATTATCTTAAATTGGTGTTGGACGGTTAAAACCAATAAAAAACTTTTTGAAAAAATGATAGGAGTCGTTCCTCCTGATTTTATTGATAGACATTGGTCATAATAATAATAATGACGTTTATTTCTTATACACCCCTGTAATAGGAATCGTGGGGGGAAACCAAATATGATAATAATCAAGGTCAGACAAAAATTCAGTTTCAAGTAACATAGAAAACAAAAAAAAGTAAAAATGAACACTCGGACATATCATATAGAAAGACAAAATGCCATCAATAGCCGCAATTTGACAATTTTGACATATAGATTACAAAATAGGATTGCTGAATCGAATTCGATACTATAGGCAGCCGGAATTTTCTTACATAACTTTCCAATAACAGGAAGTAGAACGCTTGGCTTCAAATTCCGCGGAAATCCTAAATACCCATTTTTTCATAGTACTTATATTCATCGATATTTCATGATCTAATTTTTCGCTAAGCATTTTTCTAAAATACGAATTCCTCAGTAGAAAAAAAGTAAAATTAAAATGCAATTTTCAATTTCTTAACTTTAAAAACATTTTCACAGACAGTCAACAATAATGCGGAAGTTTCTATACATGAGCATCAGTGAAAACATTTCAGATACATGTAAAAGAGAAGAAGTTTGTATTGTTCATTAACATGTCCATGTAGTTTCTAATCTGGTCTCGGATTTTTGTTTTTTCACATAATTTTTGACATTTTTCGGAATTTTACAAATGTTACCCTTGAAACTTTTGTAAGTTGCCTAAAAGAACTTACAGTCGTAAAAATCCAAATAATAGAAAAATTATTTGAAGAGGAAAAGTAAGACATAACTAATTCATGCTCACATGACGCAACCTATACACTATATGAATTACGAGTGTATACCATCAAAAATTAAAAAAGTTTTTTATTGACACCTGATAATTATCGGGTATCCCTATATTTTTTAACTCCATATTTGCACGAAATACGAGAATGACCATTTCCATCACCAAATCCGCCTGTTCCACCTGTTAGTAAGTTCATTATACCCATGAATAGCCATTCAATGTAAGATTTACATTTACACATTTAAAACCTAATCAATGTGATATTTTGCACTCCAAATATACTCATACTATATATAATATAATATATAATATAATATATATATAATATAATAATATAATATAATAATAATATAATATATATATAATATAATAATATAATATAATAATAATATAATATAATATAATAATAATATATATAATATAATATAGTATAATATATAATATACTCATCCAAATATATTTGGATCACACACGGAAAATTAGTGTTATTAGTAATGTAGCCTGAATGATTTTTTCTGCAACACCCAAGAATTCAAAGATGAATCAATCTACCCAAGCAGTCTTCATTCTCTCTAACACAAAGTGTCAAAATTGCATCCGATAAGTTGAAAAACCGTGTGAAAAAATCGTGGATCAGAAGAAAAATTTTCATTCTCTTCTGCATCCATCAAAATTTGTACTTGATTACGATTAGAGTTAGTTGCACGCGATTTATAATATAAGTGGCTCCTTCTCGGACTTGGGAGTTTGGCGACAGTACTGAGACACATTTTCCAATTGGGATTAATGAGAAATATAGACCTCATATATTGTTATGGTGTGGCTAATATTAATTATGATAATATTAGACAATGTGATTTTAATGGAACCCAATATTTACTCGTTGACTGTCATGGATTGAGTTATTTTCATAATTGTGACCAAAAATCGTTAAAACGTAAAATCGAAAAGCTGCCATGTCACCCTATTTTTTCCTGCCATATGACCCAATTCGACTTTTTGAAATAAATTGGCTACCATCTCAAAATAATATTGACATCAACAAAACCACGCAATATATCAAGTCATTGAGCATTTCCTTGTACATATTTTGTTATTTGTGCTTATATTTTGAAACAATTTAGGGTCTATGTGTATTCGTAATTCAGCACTTCGAAAGAAATGTACTTTACGAAGGAAGATATACTTGTATGTGCCGAATTTGTCTCGTGCGAGCCCAACGTGTTGTTGCTTTTACTACTTTTTGCTTTTGATCTTATTTAAAAACGTTGAAGGCTCAACGACTGTCGGGAATTCACTCAACAGGTGATTATCGACTTATTACAGCTATAAATTAGAAAATCATTTCGGATTTTCGTCTGAAACATTTCTTCCTAATCTCAGATGTCCTAAGAACCTATGATTCTAATGACGCAGTTTATTAACAGACCTATCATTTATTCTATCCAAATTATCCACTTAACTCTTAAAGGAACGACTTTGGCAGGCGAAGGACCTTCACTTCGACCACTAGCATTAACGTATTCCCTTGTGAATGTCTTGATTTCTAGATAAATTCTTTCCTTTGTGAAAATTCATCCTTTACAAACTTGATTGACAGAATTCACTAAGAAATGAAGTGTGTATTTCAAATAAATTCTTGGTCTTGACAAAAAATGCTTTTACTACAAGCTTGTAAAAACCATAGATATACTATTAAAATATATATAGTAGTTTCTAGATTGCTTACTTTATGAGAAAGAAGTGGTACCACCTACAGTCCATGATGATATCAAAATAAGACAAATGCATTGCGGCAAATGCATTTCATCTCGGAGAAACTCAATTGCAGTAGCTACGGAATTGCTAGTAAATGAATTGCGGCAAATGCATTTCATCTCTGAGAAACTAAATTGCAGTAGCTACGGATGCTGAAAGGGTTTGCGCTGCTAAACTGACTTTCATTTTCACGTTTTGATAAGTTATATGACGACCACTAATTTTGTTAGTCAAGTATAAACTTTCTTCGGACTGAATTTTGTGCAATTCCACAATGTACCACCATTCAATAGTTTCAAAATCATTATTTTCAGTTTTGTACAACAAGATTTTCCGCTCGGCGATCAGATTGCGCATGAGTTTCAGCATGTGCGCAGCATCAAAAAAGAAGTAAATGACCCTTTCTGGATAAAGAGGATGGGGAAAAAAGTTTGGAGTTCATCCAGTGACAAATTGCATCCTAAAAGCATCGCAGAATGGACATTTGCAGAAAGACCATCAGCCACAACTACACGAACGTCAACGCCTGAATTAGCTACTCTACAAATAGACGACTTTATCAAATTTACCTGTTGTTCTGCACTAATATGGTTTGTGAAAAAATATCTGATTGGAGCCTTCCACCGACCCTTCAGACCAACTAGCATAGTGACAAGTGCCTGAGACGTCGGACTTGTCGTCGGTTTGTACAATTATATACGGAACAGCTGACAACCATTCTGGGCGCTTAGTGCAGTTGATGTGATGAATGTGAATTATGATAACCGAACTATCGACTGGGAACCTGAAACTACATTGTTTAGGGCTACTGTATTATCTTGCTCGTGCTGCCGGTAACGCTGAGTCATTCATTCTTGCCCTCTTATTCGCCGCACTGATCATTTGCGCGCATGAACGCAATATCGTTGTCTCAATGCAGATAAGTGAGCGATCTAGACTCTATTGTAATATATCTATGGTAAAAACCCATCAACACGTGAAAACAAGTTCAAGGACTCGCAGCCGTGAAATTTTTAAGCCGCACAAATATCCCATTCTACTGCATTTATGAAGCATTTTCTTAATGTCTCCAATATATTTACCTCTAAACCGGCTAACAGAAGCACCATTTGCCAAGTTTCCAAGCCGGGAATCAATTTCTGCAATCCACCAGACACACCAAGCAACGCCACATTGACAACAATTGCAATGCCACTCATGGCCTCCATTGCTTGCTGCCAAATGCCGATCGTAGCTGATCTCTCTCCGAATGGACGCTGAAAACTGTTGACAAGCTTGAAGGCATCAGATCGGATCTCTACGAAGTTATTGATCAAGCAGAAGAGACCGGCGAGGGGAAATGCGCAAGCAAACATGCTTACATATCCAAACTGGATGAACATCTCTAAGTAGTCCTCGTAGGGATCATCGTACTGAAATGAGACGGTTTCTTGCTTCACTGCACGGTTTTGTGTACATTTATGCAGTAATTGAACAGATTCAATGGCATATAATTTAAGGTGACGTGGATAGCAGGCTAATAAGCAGATAACCGGCTAACCGGCTAACCGGCTAACCGGGCCTGTCTAACAAACATTAATCGGTTTGCATTGATTGAACAAACTAGAGGTGAGGGATTAGATCCAAATCTGCCTTTGATATCAGAAGCAAACCATTAACGAAGAGTCAATTTTGGGTTTATGTGGTTCTTAAAAAGGACTCGAAGAACTCATTGAAACAATAATTTGCTATTTGCGAGTCCCATTTCTCTCCTAGCCCTGATATAGATCCATCCTCAAGATGGAAGACGAATAAAAATTAATTCCTGAGAGCAGTAAACCTTGCAAAATCATACCAACAAATAACAGCAACTTCATAAAGCTTTGAACGAGCTTTCAGATGAATGGGAAATATCTACGATGCAGAAGAATGAACATGAAAAAAGAAGCAGGTGAAACCATCATTTTTACTGAAGTTGGCGGAACCAACTTCTTAGTTGATAGGCACAGAAAATCAATTTTATTTTGTCACTACCTGTTCCAATTTGTTTTTGCGATGATCACAGATATAAGCTTCATTTTTCACAACAATGCAGTTAAAAACGCTAGCATCGCAACATGTGAAGTAAGCGAAACTAGCCAAAGGAACTACTTTTCATTGCAGCGTGATGCTATCCGAAACGACTGTTACTTTATCAAATTCAGCCTCCTGATCATGAATCTGGGCTCAGAATCTGACCGAATTTGCAGTCGTTATTGAGAAATTCAAGTTTGAAGATAAAAGTGGTTCCGCTAACTTCACACACGCATCATTTTTCTGAATCACAATATCTCAATCTGATTTTCTAGTGAGTTTTAACCATAATCTCACCTTGTTGACAGAAGAATAAACACTTATTTCTTGTCATCCAAGATTCATTCCTTTGTCAGAGCAAACAAGTAACGGGGTTAGCTAACGATGAACGAGATAGAGACATGAATGTAACAAAATAAACAGGGAATGACAAACAAAAATATGATAAATCGATACATCCCTAAATCGGACATGCCCTCTAAACATTTGATTTGTGATAGACTGATTCATGAATAAGAGGGACCAAAATGCCTCTAACGCTATATTCCACAAATTGTTGAAAAACTAAAAAGTTTCATTAATAACACAATATTACCTGCGTTCCCATCCGTTGCGAGACTCAGTTCCATTCTCGATACACATAGGCACAATCAGCCAATGAAAGGCATGTTTCAATAAATGCCTAGGCCCGTCTACTAAGTAGAATGCTTATTGAGTCTCGAGGATTGTCGTTCGAGGACTGGTGACACAAATCATGTTCAACCCGATGCATTCGAAAAAGAATTAGAAAATCTGGGAGTTGGCCGTGTTTATTTTGATAAAAAATGCACGAATTAGAAAAATTATAGCAAACTTCGATACGTATTTCATTGACCACTGGTCAATATCATCAGGGAGTATAAAAAAGATGATGACTTCACAGTTTTAACTTAGTACAAATTTCAAAATGATATTGAGAAGGGCCCACAGATTGCATTTAGCAAAATAAGAAATCTCTGTAGTCTTCCATCTCACCCCGGCTGTTTAACTTAGGCTCACACTTATCTATATAAACAGCTTCACGGAGTCTGAGATTTGCACTATCATTGTCCCGGCAATGATCCGGCAATGAATTTGCACTGTCATTGTTGGAGGTGTCTATGTACAGATGAGCGATTGATGGTGAATTTAAACTAATTCTTTCTTTATTTGAAGATGAATCACAATCTCTACAATTCCTGAACGTTCTGAATTCACAACATCCTTCAGTTAAAGTTGAAATTGAATTACCTTCAAATGAAAACAGTCCTAGTTTACTGGATTTTACAGTGCATATGAGTGAAACTAATGGGAAAACTTTCAAATTCTATAAAAAAAGTGCCAAAAAGAACATTTTTATCAATTTCAATTCCCATCTTCCAACATCTTCAAAGCGTAATACTACACGAAATGAAAGGAAAAGAATAAATCAACGATGTACAACAAAATAAGATCTTGTAACAAGCGAACGAGAATTCGATTATGTTCTTGCATTGGATGACTATTCTCATGATTCCATCAGATCTTCAAAAGAAACAAGCATTTACACATACAAAACAAGAAGAAGAAGAAGAATGATCACCGCATGTTCCTTCGATTACCCTTCATTTCTGATAAGGTAGATCGTGATATCAAACGAATCTTCAGAAAAGAAAAGATAGACATCACTCTAGTTCGCCGCAATCAAACATTAAGAAGCGAGATAAACAACAAACACAAAACTGATAAAAACTGTACATTAACCCAATGTCCCATACAAGACAAGAGATCATGCTTCCAAAAGAATATCATATATAAAATCACATGCATGAAGTGAAAAATTTTACATTGGAAGCTCAATAAGACCACTGCATACGCGGGTTAAAGAGCACATCACCATCAATCGCTCATCTGTATATAGACACCTCCAACAATGCGATAATAACACATGCAATATCAAAGTTAATATCATTGGCGGACAATGATAGTGCAAATCTCAGACTCCGTGAAGCTGTTTATATAGATAAGTGTAAGCCTAAGTTAAACAGCCGGGGTGAGATGGAAGATTACAGAGATTTCTTATTTTGCTAAATGCAATCTGTGGGCCCTTCTCAATATCATTTTGAAATTTGTTGTATTGACGCAAGGAAAAACAGCAATTCGTGTCAATAAGAAGGTGCTCTCTTCTCAATAGAACATGCTTATGTCATACTTGATGTGATATGAGTTTCAGCTTTATTCACAGCTAATGGTCAATAGTGACGTCACATGCAGTTAGCACGGGAAGAGGGAAAGTCGCGATTAGATAATCACACACAGACTTCCAATATGCGAACGGAACGGCAACGCACAACAGCTCAAACTCCCACACGCCCCCCAGGTCGACAGACCTCACACGCACACCACATCACTAAAGCCGGATTCACAATGGCGTGTGTATACACACACTTACCAACTCACAGTGTGCGCACACAAGACATTGTGTGGATACACAGTACCTTGTGTGTAATTTCAATTTCGATCCTGTGAGCAATTGCAACGGTGAAACGGTTCACAATAGTGTGTTAACTCACAGGGATCGCCACCAATCAAAACATGAACAGTTTTTAGAGGGATAGATGATACATCAGAATCCTTTCACTTTGATTGCATTGGTTGCATGAACCATGACAGCGTCGAAGACGGAAGTAGCTAAGGTAGCTGTGATCCTTCTAGCTATTAAAGAAGCCAGAAAAACTCGAAAAAAGAAAACGTCGAACGTTCAACGCGCCCTGCATTCCAACTTCGAATGCAGCACAGCGAGTATATTCATCTGATACCACACCTGGAGTCTAACGATCCTGAGATGTACTTCTCATACCATCGAATGACTCCCGAAAAATTTGAATTACTTTTTTCGAAAATTCAACATCGACTACACAAAACCAGTCTGAGAGAGCCTGTTTCACCAGAAGAGAGACTTACGATTACTTTGGTATTTTTAGCGACAGGTTGTTCTCAGCAGGAACTTGCCTTTCGGTTTCATCGTGGCCGTCTACCATTTCTAATCTACTAAATGAAACATGTGATGTAATCTGGGAACTATTATCTCCATCTTACATTCGTTGTCCGGAATCCGAAAGAGGAATGGCGCGACGTTGAAGCTGGTTACCGAACACGTTGGAACTTTCCTAACTGTGTCGTAAGTTTGGATGGGAAGCACTTCAGAATCCAGTGTCGTACGTACGAAGGTGGAAACATTAGGTGGAAACCCATGTGCAGCGACATAGATGAAAGCTTGACTTGAAATTGTTCTAGCTCATGTAATGAATGACACTACAGTGAATTAACGAACGATTTTACTTACCAGTCTCGAGCCCGAGTTCTTTAACGACTGCTGTCCATGCACATCCCTTTTTCCTGATGTCTTTGTAATCTTCAAGATTTGTATCGAACAAAATAGGATAATTGCGCACCACATTAATCAAATGTTCATCGCCTTCTAATTGTCTTTTCTTTCTCTCTCTGACCTCAAGCTGCTTGGGGGTCTCAGATTTCGGCATGACTTAATCCACTGAATGAATCTATCGCACTGTCAATATTGTCATTCTCACCTTCCCAATACCGAATCAGTGATTTTGATTGGTTGCGGACGTTGTGTGCGCTGCAGAAGTTGGATTCTGCTGAACTCTGTGAAAGTGCACACAACCCCCCGCTATGTATAAAATCTCTTGCCCTCTGTGAGTATACACAAGCCTCTTGTGTGTACTTGCAGCGGTCCTATGTGCACACACAAGGGAATAAATATTATACACTGTGTATACACACGCCATTGTGAATCCGGCTTAAGTCACCGAATCTATCCGGCGGCTTCCTCTCGCGAATGCTACGACGTAAAATACTGGCCTCATTATCCTCATCATCTTCACCGCTTTCATCACTGTTTGAGTATGTAGGAAACGTATCTAACGTACACTCCTCACCAGGGACTAGCCTTAGGTGTGAAACGTGGCGTGCAACGCCATCTTCATTCAGAATAACACTTACGCTAGAACAGATGCTAGTTATCCGATGGGGACCCGACCAAGTACTATCGCACCTTCCCGAAACACTCTTCAGGTAAACTCTGTCGCCAATACTGAAGGGATTTCTATCTAAATCCTCATACTTTGAACTTTCTTCCGAGTCAACCTGCTCAGGGCCTACCCGCTGGATGTGTTTACGCTCAGTAGTCACTCCTGGCTTCTTAGAGGTGGCTGCAAACATTAACTCGTAGGGGCTTTGCCGCTCACCGTCTCTACTATTATTTACCCAGAACGTTGCTTCTTCGATATCTCGGTTCGCTCGCTTGGCACATCTCTTAACAGTACGGTGGACTCGTTCTATAATTGCGTTGCCTTGCGGGCGATAAGCACTAGAAAAAACATGTTTAATCTCCCAATTATCGAATAGCTCATAGATATCTCTACTTCTAAACACGGTACCGTTATCGGATAACACCGAACTAGGAGGACCGAACTCCGCTATAATTTGAGACAACTGCATCGACACTTCAGATGAAGACTCATTGCGCAGCCGTCTCCAAATAGTGTACCGAGATGAAAGGTCGATTATAGTCAAATAAGGAATCCCATTATAGTGAGTTATATCAACTGCTATGTTCTGCCATATAACCGGACTAGTGCTGAAGGCGCCCTTATCCCAACTAAAATTCACCGCCGGATCTATCCTAGCACACCTGTCACAACTACGGACGACTTTCTTTACTAGCCTCCTAGAAACCAAATTTCCTAGCTTCTGTTTGGCTAGATTCAAGGTTCGATCTACACCAAAGTGGCACCTTTCGTGGATCTTTTTAATTTCCATGAGGTTGCGGTTTTGATTATCTGCGCCCTCTGCTACTGCTGCGGATGGAACATTTGCTGTGTCTGCTTGATCTCTCATAACCTGTATCCATTTTTGGGGGACACGAGTGAGGCTGTCCGAAATATTTTCAGCAGATTTCACTAAGTGCGGTTCGACTTTGATTTTTTCGGTTTCTATAATCTCTCTTAGAGTATCAAGTCGACGTTTGATAAGTCTTTCTGATAGAGCACGAGTCTTGACATTGTGCGTTTTATTGATAACTGCCGTCAACCATTTATACACAGTGGATGAATCAGTCTTAATAATTATGTCTCTCTTACCCCAGCGTAGGGCCATATTAAGCCCTTTGATAGCTGCGTCTAATTCACTAATATTGATATGTCCAGTGTCGTTATGTGGTCTCAACCACGAAGCGTCCTCTATTATCTTATCGTTAACTGTCAAGACAACACCTAGAGCTAGGTTGCTAGCATCAGCCCAAACAACAATAGGACTATTTTCAGGGACCGGCCAACTTCCCCTCACTGGATCACCATTAGTCGCTATCTGCCGCATCATCTGATTAATGAGATCCATAACTGGCGTCGTGACACTATCATCCCACTTAAGCTGCGCTAACGAAGTCAAGCGTTGGAGGAAACTACAATAAACGCGCAACCACCCAGCAACTGGAAAGTGGCCTAACAGCTCTCCTATGATGCCATTAATTTGACGCCGAGAACACTGTCCTGAAGGTATGGTGGGAATAGTTTTATCTCTTTGCCATGACAAGTCATCGTTCACTCGGATGCCCAGTACACGAACTCCTGCAGGATTCCCTAAGCTAACGGGTTCCTTGGTCAGTAATCCCCACTTTGACAGGTGATTTTTGACATGAGAGACGCTTACTTTACTTTCGTCAATGAATAAGTCATCCACGTAGCTGGAGACAGATTCCTTCAATTCCTTTTCAAGTGATATCACTTTATCTACTACTGCTGTCATAATCTTAGGAGCGACGGAGAGACCGAACCCCAGCCTAGTGAGCAAGTATATTTCATTTTTCCATCTAACGGCCTGATGCACCCACAGTGACTCATGCACGTGTATTTGTAAATAAGCTTTACGTAAGTCTAAGAGGGAACAATTAGACCCTCGTTGCCGCCATTCCCGAAGCCTATCTGAACATAGAGGTACTGAGCCCCCTGGAAAACTTTTAACGACCTGGTTCAGCATTCGATAATCTAAAACCGGGCGAATCTTTTTTTCATCTCCTTTATCTTGGAGCACAGCCATGGTAGGCAAAAAACTCTGAATTTCACCATGCTGAGTGGCGTCATACTTTACTAGTATCCCCTCGCTAACCCAAGAATTCATTTCGGCATCGAAGCCATTCCGATCGCAGGGTTTCACATAGTCAATAGGAGTTTTATGCAAATTATCAGTATTACCACCCTCGGTCCACTTCCAGCTAGCTACCCATCGACCTTCAACGAAGCTGGCGGTAAAGTCGCTATCACTAACGCTTAGGCTTTGCGGGGCCCAGTCAGCGTCGATACTGACGGCAGCTGTAACATGGGTGATGTTTGGGGAGAACTTAACCGTAACTTCTCCCTCACAATAGCTGAGTTCGAGTCTCTTGTGAGATAGAATGTCTAAACCTAGCACAACATCGACATCAAGCGGCAATCGTTTAACAACATGTGCTTTCACCGGGCCTAACTCAACGTCATCGTCCGTCACAACAGACCTGAGCATGACAGCACCACAAGTATGCAACTTGTCCTTATTCATCAGCTCTAAACACAGACTAGACTGCTCGCGACGTTTCCCCTTAGCCCTGTGCTCACCTAGCAAAGTAACGCTGCAGCCGGTATCAATCAGCACTCGCAGTTTGTGTCCATCGATCCACATCGTCCGGATTAATGCGCGGATGCGGGGGCAGCATGATCCGGCACATCCACCTCCGCACGTCCGTTTCCCGAAGCAGTAGACTTGGGGCAATGGGATCGAAGATGCCCAACTTCTCCACAGCTGTAGCAGATAGTGTTGCAGTCCCGAAGAAGATGTCCGATACGCTTGCAGCCGCTGCAGCGCGGTTTGTTTGTTCTCTGCGGATCCCAACGTTGGCGTGTTCCGACGCTGGTTGTTCCAGCTGCCGCAATGTCCAAAAGTTCCGATGGGTTCGCCAGAAGGGCTTTAGCACAGGAAATGATCTGGGACAGCTCCATCTTCTCTCCACATTGAACCTTGACTTGAGGTACAATTTGTTTTAGCAGTGCGTCCACGAGATGATACGAGACGAGTTGTTCCGGTACTGCGCTTCGGTTGCCGATCATGACGCCAAGAGCGCTCTTGATCTGATCCACGACCAGGTCTACTGACTCTCCCGGTATCAGCTTCGTTTCTTTCAAGTCTTGCCATGCGCGCAGCTTTGAGCGGCCAAACATTCGCATGAGTTCGGCCTTAATTGCGCTAAGGTCGGATTGCTTTGCAGGGGGCATCTGCTTCCATGTGGTGTAGGCCGCTCCCTCCAGGAAGATAGGTAGGATTTTCGCCAGTCGGTCATCGGTCTTCTCGTCCTTATTCTCAATGGTGATTTCGGCTGTTAGCAGGAACTTATCCATCCAGAATTCAACATCTTCTCCTCTGCCGCCCGAGAATTTCTTCACCGCGTCGATTAGCTTCATTCCCGCCTTTGCCGTGATAGCTTGTATTGACGCAAGGAAAAACAGCAATTCGTGTCAATAAGAAGGTGCTCTCTTCTCAATAGAACATGCTTATGTCATACTTGATGTGATATGAGTTTCAGCTTTATTCACAGCTAATGGTCAATAGTGACGTCACATGCAGTTAGCACGGGAAGAGGGAAAGTCGCGATTAGATAATCACACACAGACTTCCAATATGCGAACGGAACGGCAACGCACAACAGCTCAAACTCCCACATTTGTACTAAGTTAAAACTGTGAAGTCATCATCTTTTTTATACTCCCTGATGATATTGACCAGTGGTCAATGAAATACGTATCGAAGTTTGCTATAATTTTTCTAATTCGTGCATTTTTTATCAAAATAAACACGGCCTACTCCCAGATTTTCTAATTCTTTTTCGAATGCACGGTCAAGGCATTTTTTACTGATGCATTCGGTGCAGCATGATATTGAAAAACATGCATCAACAGGTATCTTCCAATACGAAATCTTCATGCTCAATCGACCTGCTCACCATTAGCATGCGAATAGACGCTGCAGTCAGCACGCGTGCGGCTTTGATTTGAGTAATGACGAGGATACAGATAATTTTGAAGCTCCTTATCTTGCAGGTCATCATCCATCATAATCAGAGTTGGAACTGGGACGGGCTAGGGCCTCAAAAGTCGACAAGGTTCAAACTCAGATTGTTTCACTTCAGCATCGTTTGGGTCAAACAGGGACTACTAAGATATCTATATAACTATAGGGACAAACAACTCTGGTCGTAAGCCGGTTTTTTCAGGCAGGGACTACTAAGATATCTGTATAACTATATATGGTAGCTATATAGATATCTTAGTAGTCCCTGTTTCAGGTGACTCAAATATCTGCATCGTTGAAAAGCATTTTCATTTTGTGTGGGAGTGACAAGATATCTCTCTTATGCAAACTGTCGGGTGGAAAAATCAACTTTTCAGTCCCATGAGATGAGAAAGCTAACTTTTCCTCCCGCAGCTAACTTTTCTATGTAAACTTGTATAAATGTTTCTATTTGTTGTATAAAGGACAAATCATAGAAGTCTATAAACAAATTGTGATTAGCATGGATTAGCCAGAGACTACCAAGACATAGACTTCTAAATTTCTCTGGACAGATAGGTGAGCAAAATTTGAAATCATTTTATACATGTTCAGGCCAACCAACATTCGTGTTGCAAAAGATCGAATTTTGCAGCTTGTTTGAATGCAAAATGCAAGCAAATGCAGTATACCATTGTTGGCTGTGAACCGAAATGCAATAACGGTGTAACACAAATACATTCCTCTACTTGCATAACAAAGAAATTTGAATTTGTGATTGCATCGATTTAGTTGAAAGTATTATATCCCAACTAAACATTCTTGTGCAACCTTGTGTGACGTCTTGTGTAACCTTCAATTCCATGAATCTGACAAATGCTACCACGAAGGATATGGATCATCATGGCAAGCAATGAAGAAAAATTGAAGAAATGAAACAGCATGTTCTAAAGTACAATGCCATCGAAATTCCTTTATCTGTCTAGATGCTTCTCCAAACAACTACAAAGCTGCGATCCGGTATGGCCACGTTTTCAAGTAAATGTCCTGGCAATGGAAACACAATCGGAAGATTTCTTGTTATGACAATTTTGTCTAAAATTTAGAAAGAAGCCATTCTGCATTTGTGACATCTCAAAACGATAATGGACTAAAAATGACGATCATAAGTTGAAATCTTCCCCACAGCATCATCGCATCATTGACTGTCGAAAAATCTGCGAATATGTATTTGCATTTATCACAGAAAGAAATCCATTCCAAGCAGCACATAATGTATCTATCATCTATCACAAGTTTTCCAAAGTTGTCAATCTGATGACTTCTGCATAATCTCTGGATGACCAGCCAGTAATAGAAATTCGAAATTGGATTCAATTATGTGATACTTGGGAAAGACTGACAAAGCTCCGTGAAGCCGAATTCAACGGACGGAAGATCCAACCGAAGCATTGACCATTGTTATGTAAGGGTCAGTTTCGAGAGGAAAAGAGAAGCCACCGATTTCCACACTACGAATGTCCTGAAATGAGAGGGAACAGAAAAGTGAACTATACGGAGATCCTTCTTTGCATTGAATTTCATGAAAACAATCATGATGGACACAATAAGCATTTACAACCTGAGCAGCTACGGAGGTCTGAACAGTTATCAGGCGATCTGACCTGTGATGGAGGCTCTTCTGAGACTAATGACCAATGCTCAGAAAAGCACAGCCAGATCACATTGAGAAGGGTTTTAGCTGGATACGTCAAATGACTGGTGCATATTATTTTATCTCCATGCGTCACCTTACAGAGAGTGACAAGAAAATGAAAACAATAACTTTATTCAAGTTTTCCGGATTTAGTCTGAGAAGTGTTGATGATAAAATATCATGCAGTCAACCACAGAAGATGATGTGTATGCAGGAGAATGTTTGCATACAAAAACTGATTTCAATATGAATCCTAATAATCGAGATGATATAAGCAGAGTTGGAAAAGTCGGAATTGGAATTAATTCCGACGCGGAATTAATTCCATTTTTCGTCGGAATTGGAATTGGAATTGACGATATTTAAATCTACTGGAATTGGAATTGATAAACCTCAATTCCACTTTTTCGATAGACCTGTGATAAATCTATTTGTACAAAAATTGAAATCACAGTATTCGGCCGTTGTGTTAACTGCACGCAGAAATAAGAGAGAGATAGATCGTCAGAGCTAGTTTTATTCTATTGTTGAATAAAGGGTGCTAATTGTGACTTTCAGGGGCCTACAGCACCCGGACAATGTTAACTCAGCAATTAAGCAAACAATGAAAGGATAATCATCTTTGTTCAATCTGTTATTTAGTTATTTATCATGTAAGATAATCAATCAAAATAAAACAATTGTTGAATTTAGTAACTGATTGGATAAGAACAAAAATTGGAGATTAACTTAATTGTTGTACACACGAAAAACAATCGGTTTGGAAAGAGGAAAATTAACCCTGCATGAAAGGGTAGCCTGTCAGTTCAAATCACAATATAGACAGTGTCAACAAATTATTCTAATAATTAATGATTCAATTAAAAATGGCGATGACATGAAATATTATTCAACTTCCAATCACAACAATTGACAATATTAATTTTCAAGACTATAGTTATACAAATACGATACTCAACGATAAAAGAAAAACTTTAAACTTGCAGTTCACTTCTTGATGTTGAATTCACTTAAATTCGATCGGACTCACTTATACCAAAATAATATCATAAATATCATGAATATCAGTGTCACTTATACCGTCAATCTTTAATCGCGTTCGCTGATGTGTTGCCGCATACGCTACTGTGTTGTTGTTTGCTGGTAGGCAGTTGTAGTTGTTACTTCTGTAGTCAAGTTACACCGCGAGAGCCCGGAGTTCTTCTAACAGCTACTGAAGATGTCGTATGTGTTGTTGTTGGTAGTTGTTGTTGTTGTTGTTTCAATTTCTCATCGTCTCTAATTTATGCAAATTTTTGACACTTGACGATAAATCCACTTTCTTTTGAAAATTGAAAGAGTTTCCTTTAATCTCTGCTCGTTAGCTTTCGACCCGACCACATTTCGTTCTTATCACGGAATTTTTAATCTCCTTTTTTAACATGGACTATTAATCAGTTTTCATGATATCATTTTTATCGTCGTTTTTTCTTTCATCAACAATCACGTTATTCGCACATTGAATTTCTTTCTTCTGTCAGTTTATTAATCGATTTATTCGCATCTCATCTCTCTCTTTTTCTCATAGAAGTAGATAATAGTACACTAGAATGGAAGTTTGATATCTTGCCTATGTACAATGATGGCACATGGAAAAATCTATGGTTTGTCTAAAACACATAGATTCGATCTAAAACATTATATCATACATTGTATCATAGTCAAACTATTTGCCAAGTTGATTGTGGAAGTTGTTTGCAGCAAATTAATGCAGGATTTTTATGAAGATAATATTAAGTGAGATGGTGGCATTGTTTCATGTGGTAAAGCCTACTATTCCCTGGGTTGGTATATTGTGTCGATTTGCAGCAGTGATTAACAACTATTTTTCAAAATTCGAATTAAAAATTGGTCCACAAAGTCATAATTGAAAGTGGGCGATGCACTGGTTGTAAGAATATCTCAAGAATTCAATAGAAAAATTCTAATTATAGGATGATTTCTCCTTCATACGGTTAAGAAACCTAGCGCTTTTGTCGAATAAACACATTGAAAGCTTCTTCACCGACAATAATTTCTCAGATAAGTGAATAGTCGCTGGAACTTTTCAATTAATCATTAAATGACACATGTGATATAGTGTGATGATATTTTGGAAGCTGATATTCGAAAGCATGTAAAGATTTTGAAAATTGTTCAAATATAGTGAACAGGGGAGCCCTTTCAAGTAAAATGAATACTCTGAGATTTCTTGACCTCTGATTTCAAGCTGGAGCAATGTGTGTTCTGTAAATCGACATTGCAAGTTGCATATGTGACTGATAATACTCTTGATAGATTATAGGAGCGATATTTCAAAATGATGAACGTACAGAGCGTTATAAAGGATTTCTTTCTTTGTCATCCTGTCGCCGCAGTATTTTGCAAATTCACTATTGCTTTTGTGTATGATCTTTGGACAAGGGGCAGCAATCCAGATCACAATTTGGCTTGATAAATATAAATACAAATAAGAAAACATGGAAACCAGCTCGCACAATTTGCGTTCTGCCCCAACTTAGATCCCCCCGGCGTGTGCCACAATTTTCATGCAATTTCCATTCTAGGACTTTCTATGGTACTGTTAATTTCTATACTCTCTCTCTCAGCGTTTGATTCTTTGCTGACCGTTAATTTTCTTTTCTCTTTTTCACAAGATGTTGAATATCTCGTTTACGAAACGAAAATGGCGCTGGCTGACCGGCTACATATATACATGTACATGTACACAAGAAATATGAACTATGAACATGAGAACGCACATATGAACGACGCAGGGAACGGCACACAGGAATAGCGAGGATAGGATACGGGCACATTGGTTAGATTGAAGCGAGGAAACTTTAGATACATTAACATATACGCGTCATGCAATTAACGGAATTGAATCTCATTATGGAATTGGAATTGAATTGAACTGTTTCGACTGGAATTGGAATTGGAATTGAAATTTCTGCTCTGGAATTGGAATTAGAATTAAAAAATTTCAGTGGAATTTTTCCAGCTCTGGATATAAGTGGTGCTTGCTGCCCTTCACTCCTGAAATGTAAAAAATGTGATTTTTGTCGTGAGTGTTATGTCACAAATAGTGAGTTGGCAATGTTCTACATCCTGAAGTGCAAAGTTTTTGAGAAAAATTTATCATGGGAAGTCTTTTCCACCAAACGTATCTGTGCTTAAACTATACATTCCTTGCTGGAGGGTGTTGAATGAGATCAAACTGAATAGTTTTTAATTTTCATGTAAAAACTTTATTTGCGAGAATAGCGAAGAAAAGCCATTTTTCCAGGTTATACAAGTTATAACTGAAACTGAATAATTGTCTACGAAAATAGTATCTTTCTTTAAAAAATGAAAGGACGATGCTCAGACTATCGATGAATATCATCACATTTCCGATTACTTCGTAAAATCTCGCTGTTCGCACGTACATGAATCAGATTTCCGAAATTTCAATGACATTTTTCAACAGCATGTGCAAGATATTTGTTCATAAAATCTCAAATGCCTCAGTTATGAGAAAGTTGTTAGAAGAAAAATTGCAAATTTAGCAAATGACGCGGAGGTGTAGCACATGCGTTTAGCGCATAAGCATGTGTAAGCTCATGCGTCCTAACTCCTAATGTACATAAATATACATACATGCTGTGCTGCCAGGCAACCTGTTCTCCAAAATGTTGATTATGCTTATTGACAGTCTATTTGCAAGGTAATCTATATTTAGGAGTCCATGCCTGAACATGTATAAGCCAATTTCAACCTATCTGTCCAGAGAAATTTAGAAGTCTATGACCAAGATATCCATATAGTCCCTTGACTTACTCATTCATAGATTTGGCGATGCAGCCATCAATTTTATAATGTAGCATTATATCATGGATTTTTAGGGCAGTAAGTAAGACATAGGCGAGGCTGCGTTAGCAGCCGAGACTGTCTGATATTTCTGCCCGCAAAATGCATGATATAATGCTATTGTATGTAACTCTTGAGAAGTCTATGAATACTGCAATTATTGATCACCAGTGGTCGGGCCATCTCAGAGGAAGAAATTTACGCAGTTCGCGGTTAAAATTTGATTAATGGTAGTACTTTCAAAAGAGCTGTACGCGATCAGACAGTATTATTTCCCGTAATACGCCAAACTACATAACAAACATTTTCACGTGGTTCAAAATGTACTGGTTCATGTTCAGTTTAAGGTTTTTGAATTCTTGATACACTTACGTGGAAAGAAAACTCATTGTAGGTCAACTTAAGGTCACTATATCTAAAATGAAGGGGTAGGCCCTACTGTAATTTGATTATATTTAAAAAAAAGTGTAAATTATTTTAAAATATATTAATATTGTACATGAGAAAGTAATGAAAAAACAAGTTTTCATTGTGATGCAATAGTGCAGTTGTTGAAAAATAGAGGACTCTATGACTAAATTGACGCTATTCAGACTTATACACGGCACTAAAACTATCAAAGACATAACAAAAATAAACAAATGTTAGAAAAGGCGTTGCATTACACGAGAAACAATAGTTTTGAGAAATAGTATCCAACAATATTTTGCATGGTTTGTCGAAATTGAAACTGAACAATTCTACGTAGCAACAATAAGAATTTTAATTGATGTTAAGAGCTATTTCAGATGATTCGCCTGAACACGGAAAGTAATGAAGGTTTCTAAATATAGGAAGAACAAATATAATCAAAAATGAGATGTACAGTGAAACTTTGGTGTGTAAAAGTCTGTATCGTGAGAAGTATACGCATCATGGATTATTTTACTTTTTGACAAAAATGTGGATAACCATCATTCTCGCGTGTACGCGAACATTCCATTCTTGCATGATCAGATGCAGCGAATATCTGATGTTACGTCTTGCCATTTGATAAAGGCATCAATAGCGATCATTATCAATGAAATATGAAGAACTTTAGAATTGAAAAGAGGATATATAATCTCTCTTAGCTTGATAGCAAGTTTGGCACGCGTGAGCAAAGGAAGACTCCATGGTTGAAAATATCTGACAAACCAAACTCTGATTGTTTGACAAGGATTCTCATCAAAAATTTCATCCAAAACTCAGGATGATCTTAACTTGAATACTGTTGAAATTTATGCGAAGATGCCCACTTTACAAATTTTCGTCTCTGTTGTATGTGATGTGCTATTGAACTTCGAAACAAATATATTATGATCGAGTCATTTACACTTGAATATGCTATTGACTCTTACACACACAAGTATACTCATAGAATCCTAAAAATCAAACATGGGAACTATTCGAAATTTAAAGCTGTTTAAATTCCTGATTAAGCATATCTCATATCTCAATTGTTCGGTTATTAAATGTACTTAACCCTTACTTTACCATGGGGTGTCTACACACCCCAAGACGTCGCATTTTTTGTGTATTTCTTTAGCTGGATAAAGTCCGATGATGCCCTCCCAGTTTATCCTTGAGGTGAATATCACTAAAAAGTTACAGTAATAAACTTTTTGAAGTATGAAGTCATTTCGCGGTGAAAATGTTTTTGAAAAAATGTAGCGTTGTTTACCATGGGGTGTATCACACCCCAAATATATTTTTGGTAACGAACAACAATGGAGGTTTATGATTGTTTTCTGAATGATCCTAAAAAACAATTGGTGTATTCAATTTTCTACAGTCAACAACGTGGACATTTTATGATAGCGTGTTCAGCACACACGGTCGTTTGACAAAAAACACATATTTTTTTATATTTTCTGTCACGTTCTCTTGGACAATGATCCCATCGCCTTTGTTTCGGTACCGGTTGGATGATAGGCCTCATTGGCAACCTTGCCGGCTCAAGTACGTTGCCTTCTCTGCAACCAATAAGAGACTTTGACAATTGAAGTAGAAAGCGTTTTCGAACTTGTCCACTTCTTTGTTCATATTCTGGATGCATGTAGAAGAATAAAACCAGTGCGTTGTACAAGCAGATGTTCAGCAAATTCATGAACAAAGTCAGAGGCCAACGATTGCTTTTCGAATGCAATTATATTTTCGCACCAGTTGGTCTAGTGTGTCCACACCGCACTTTCTTTTATTGTAATCAAGAATGATTTGAGGTTTTCTTGACTCATCACTTGAAATGTCGATGTCGTGATGGTTGGTTTGACAGAAGAATGACTGCTTTATTTTTCTTCGGGACGTAGGAAACAATTGTTGCTTTGTCTTGAAATCCGAATACACTGGCAAATTGTTGCCCAGTTGAATCAGGCACAATTTCCGAAGGTAATTCGGCTGTATTACGACGAATGGTGCCCGTCATAGTCATTTGACGTCCAAGAAGATTTCTTGCAAGCTGTAAGCTTGTAAAAAATTGTCCATATAGATGTGACGGCCAGATCCTGTGTAGAAATCGGTCAATTGAAGTACAACACGCTGACCTTGACCTCTTTCCGGAACATCAACTCTTCCTACGTAAGGCTGTAAATTGAGACAATAATAGGTTTTGAATCACATAAAGCTCATAACTTTATTCCATAGCGGCCTGGCTTTGAAGGGATGAACATTTTAAAAGAACAGCGCTCTCGGAAACTGACAAGCTGTTCGTCTACAGTCAATTCAGATCCAGGTGAATAGTTAGCTCGAAATTTAGTCACAATTTCTTCGAAAATACGGCGCAAAGGTACAAATTTGTCTTCAGAATTTCTTTCACTCCGGCAATGAAATCGAAGATAACGTAGAAGTTGAGTGAATCGATTTCTGGCCATGGAATCATTGAATATTGGCCTTCCCTCAGCCGCACTCCAGAGGTCAGCCAGTCGTGTTTTGTTCTCATGCAAAGCACCAGCAAGAAGCAACAGACCGAAAAAAGTATATAGTTCTTCTACATTTGTTTCTTTCCAAGTATTGTATGCTCGTTAGCTTCCTTATTGGTGCATTCAGCTATCTTTTGAACAAGACTGGGAGAAATGAATAATTTGAAGACTTCCTCTGGTGATGAACCACAGTGTCTTTGAGCATGCTTAGTAGGACCACTTTGATTTCGAATGATATTATGAATTCTTGCCCTTCCTCCTTGTTGTAGTGGTTTGCGGTACCACTTCTCAGAGCTACTGCGAGATTTCATCGTATTGTAATCTTCATGGATTTCAGCCACCATGGATTCAATTATACTATCAGTGTCGTCTACACTGTCTTCGTCAGAATGATCAGATACAGTTGTTGTTGGGTTATCGATGACTATGTCATCAACATCACTATCCAGAGTTTCGTCGCATTCGTAGTCGTCATCTGATGAGATCTGCTGAAACAGTCTTTCTAATGCTTCTTCAACTCCGGAACTTTTCTCTCCAGTACTTGACGTGTAGTAATTTTAATCAAATGTACAGGAGAAATGAAAAATGCAGACAAGTTAGATATAGACAATAAATTACTACGACTCTATGATAAGATTCCATGGCATAGTGGTTAGAGCTACAGACCATGAAGTGGCATGACACAGGGTCGAGTTCTGAGTCGACCTACCTTTTTCCCTTATATTATTTCTAATCTAAAATCATACTCGTATTTTCTCAATTACAAATGTAAGAGTCAGGTATGTGTTTAGTTAGGATGCGTCTGTTTACCCTTCGAAAGATTAAAATTTTAGGATTAGATTACATCAGTCGATTATCCTACATATAGTCACTTAGTTTTTCAAGATAAATTAGAGTTTCCTGATACTTCGTACAGTAAATATCATTATAGTCAGAATCCAATAAATTCATAGGATTACATCAGTCGATTATCCTACATATAGTCACTTAGTTTTTCAAGATAAATTAGAGTTTCCTGATACTTCGTACAGTAAATATCATTATAGTCAGAATCCAATAAATTCATACTCACTTTTTCTTGACATATCCACCGCTATATACAGACAAATTTTTTCACAAATCGTTTCAGAAAGAGAACATATGCAAGTGATATAATGCCAGTCAGCAGGCGAAGGATTTTCCGAAACGATGATTAAATTAAATTAAAAAATTCAATTAAAACAAAAACTTGCGAAAACTGACTGCTTTATTCGTGCTTCTAGCACTATTTAACAGTGTTCGAAAATCTTTTAGTATGAAAATATTGCTAAGATTGATTGAAAGCATTTACAACAACCGATTGTGAATTGGGGTGGATCGCACCCCATGGTAAACCATGTTACTTTTTTTCTTGGTAAAGTAAGGGTTAAGGAATCAAAAAGGATGAGGATTCATTTTCATTGTTATTTTATACACTATTTTTCTCTCTAACTTCGCTTGTTTTTTGATTATTTTCATCTTCCAGTTTAATTGTTCTTCTTCCCCAATCGCCGCAGTTTCTCTCAAATTACGAGCTTCCTGCTCCATTTTTTCAGCCTTCCTTTTCTTTGCTGTAGCTTCCTTTTGTTTTTCATCAAACTCGCCAAATCAAGCTCCAATTTCTTCAATTTTGCACTTTTCTGTCGCTCCTTCTCTAGCTCGTCTTCTATTTTCTTTCTGGTCAGTTCTCTCTCCGCCTCAGCTATTTTACTTTTTTCTTATTCTTCCTCTCTTTGTGCGCACTCTTTGCATTTTGTTCCATTCGCTGCAATTCGTCAGAAAAGGGCACTTCAAAACATGCCTTATTCCGCGAATTCAAATATGATTTCGTAAACGTGAGTGCTCGCACTCATTGTTGATCCAGACTGGTTCGTTTTTTCGTCACTATAGAAGCATGCTGAACAGTCTTTCGACATCTGAATTCCTGTGAGGAATGATCAAACAATGGCGAACTAATCGTTTCAAGATAGGAACGTTCAGTTAGCTGATGACCTTCTGCCAAAAACTAAGGGTAACAGCTCGACCTGAAGCTTGATATTTTGGAATTCACATCTTAATGCTGTTAGATCAACATCCTGAAAGACATTTGAAAGCTTCTTTGCCACGTTGATCGTCAACGTTTCATAGTAAATGGAGGTAAGGTTTTCGAGTAAAGAAACCTCAGATTTCTCAGTTATTTATTCGTTAAGGGCAAGTAGTACACCAGTTGTTGTGTACAGAAGATGTAAAAGGCTCGTACTTGTTCATAAAACCTTCTTCTTTGCTGTTCGCTAAGATCAATTACTAATTTGAAAATCCTTTCGCCAATAATGATTTTTCGATCCGGCAGAATAGCATCCGTATTGGAACTTTTCCATGGATCTTTGGTGTCAATGCGATCTTCCTTACATCAAGAGCCATTTGATGAGAAGATTTGACATAGTTTGCTTTAAGTCATGTATGAGGCAACCATCACGTTGGAATCTTTTCAAATTCCCTCAGATGTTTTAAAGCGGTGGCAAAGAATTCTAATATGCATTCAGTAAGAGGATCTGAAAGTGCCTTCTGAATTCTTCTGATTCGATCATTCGAAGACGACGTGTTTGACTTCGCCAAAGTTACCACAAAAATACTTCAATGCTTCCAGTTGTTCTAATAGTCGCTCGATCACCTCCAAACACTGCAACCATCGTGTATTTATAAGGCGCAAGAATCTGTGCTGCTCCACCTTCATAAGATTGGCGCTGTGTTTATATTCCGAATCAAAGTTATGATACCGAAATCATAACGAGATTTTTCTATCGTACAGCATAGAAACCTAGAAAAAGATCATAATTGATCAGATTGTCTATGCTATAACTGCAACCATCAGTCTTGACCAATCAGCATAGAACCATCATAGAAAGAAAAACCATTGTACATGAAATGTAGTTAGTGTGTCACTGTTAAAGCACATAACTCGAACATATGTTGATATCACTGAGCGGTAAGTAGTAAGTAAAACTCCACTTCTGGACCGCGCAAGATGGCCGCCGTCGCTGACGTCCCCCCCCCTCTGGAACGGCAGAGTGTCGTGGTCGGCCGCCGTGGTGCTTTGGTTCTGACGTCCCCCCCCTGGAACGGCAGGGTGTCCTGGTGTGCCGGCCACGTGCGTCCGTCAGGTTCGCTGACGTCCCCCCCCTCTGGCCGACCGTCGTATAGCGCGCGGTGATGTGGTGTCTAGGTTGGCGTGGTGTGCCGGCCAGGTTGGGAGGGTGGTCTGTCGTAGTTCACCTGAAAAAATCCTAAGTGTCAGAGTGGCTTTGTATGGGTAAAATTTTGAAAATTTTCCAAAGTGTGGCATTTCGACCTGGGACCGTCACCAAAACATTTTTCATCAAATTTCACTGACCCCCCCCCCCCGACAGCAATCTTCTAACTTTGGTTCTAGTGAACGGATTTTGTCTTAAGGCTACTCGTTTGAAAGAGGAGAAAAAACTGCTCGACGACATTTTTTGTTGCGAGTCAATCGGACCAGCCGTTCAAAAGTTAGAGCTGTTACAAGATTTTAGGTCGGAGCTCGCTCACCTGAAAAAATCCTAAGTGTCAGAGTGGCTTTGTATGGGTAAAATTTTGAAAATTTTCCAAAGTGTGGAATTTCGGCCTGGGACCGTCACCAAAACATTTTTCATCAAATTTCACTGACCTCCCCCCCCCTCTGGACAGCTAGCTTCAATCTTGGCTTCTAGTGGACGGATTTTGTCGTGCAATAGCTCGTTTGAAAGCTAAGAGTGAGACAAATTCAGTGAAAGAAACGGCTTGTTCATATCGGTCTTCGTTCAAAAGTTAGAGCGGTTACAAGATTTTAGGTCGGAGCTCGCTCACCTGAAAAAATCCTAAGTGTCAGAGTGGCTTTGTATGGGTAAAATTTTGAAAATTTTCCAAAGTGTGGAATTTCGACCTGGGACCGTCACCAAAACATTTTTCATCAAATTTCACTGACCTCCCCCCCCCTCTGGACAGCTAGCTTCAATCTTGGCTTCTAGTGGACGGATTTTGTCGTGCAATAGCTCGTTTGAAAGCTAAGAGTGAGACAAATTCAGTGAAAGAAACGGCTTGTTCATATCGGTCTTCGTTCAAAAGTTAGAGCGGTTACAAGATTTTAGGTCGGAGCTCGCTCACCTGAAAAAATCCTAAGTGTCAGAGTGGCTTTGTATGGGTAAAATTTTGAAAATTTTCCAAAGTGTGGAATTTCGACCTGGGACCGTCACCAAAACATTTTTCATCAAATTTCACTGACCTCCCCCCCCTCTGGACAGCTAGCTTCAATCTTGGCTTCTAGTGGACGGATTTTGTCGTGCAATAGCTCGTTTGAAAGCTAAGAGTGAGACAAATTCAGTGAAAGAAACGGCTTGTTCATATCGGTCTTCGTTCAAAAGTTAGAGCGGTTACAAGATTTTAGGTCGGAGCTCGCTCACCTGAAAAAATCCTAAGTGTCAGAGTGGCTTTGTATGGGTAAAATTTTGAAAATTTTCTAAAGTGTGGAATTTCGACCTGGGACCGTCACCAAAACATTTTTCATCAAATTCCTCTGAACGAGGGGGGGAGGGGGGTCCGTGAAATTTGATGAAAAATGTTTTGGTAAAAGTCCCAGGTCGAAATTCGGAAGTTTTAAATTTTTCAAAATTTTCACCACACTGGAGCTCTCACACTTAGGAATTTTTTCACTTGTGGCATGTTACATGGACATGTGCTGACGGACCAACTTCCCGTGGCCATATGAGAATGGTTCAGGTGTCATATGATAGAGAATGATGAGACGAATCGTTTGCAACAAACCGCATGTCGCTACGATGAATACTTTCGGAGATAGAGCCATTTTAAGTTTTCTTCCGAGCATATATAAACCCCCGACAACGTAAGTCTGATCACTTCATCGAAAGACGAGGTAAGCGACGGTCGTCGCTCTGAGCTCCCGATATCGGGTGTTTCAAAGGACTCTATCTTTTGAAGTAGGCAAGCTATCTTCTTACTTCAAAGTTTGTATGATAGAGTTTGATAGTGTCTTTACTACTGATAAAATTTTTTAAAAGTAGTATGAGTAGTAAAATGCGGAATTTTTTAAAAATTCTTAATTTTCACTTTTTTCAAAGTTTTAACATGTAGACTAAGGTTTTCAAGTATCCCGAGTTCAAATCTGCTATCAGATTTGAAATTTAACTAAGTCTAAGGCAGCTTTGAGGGGTTAGATCCCAGCTACTGATCACTACCTTCGACTCGGCGTTCCTGTTACCACTTCGGGGCAGTGACAATGATGTCTTCAGCTGTAAATAGCGGGTATCGGGGAAGATCTCTCACTTCCCTAGTGATCAGTACAAGGCCTTCGGGCTGTCGACGGGATCGAGTGCCACTCACTACACTCTTTAGGAATATGACTGTACTACATGATTCCAAACTTATACAAATTTCATTATCTTACAGCTAACGATAAATCAGGCATGGCTAATGATAAGAATCGCAAATATCATATCAAAATGTGTGCGTGCGGTCGAATCAATCGCAGTGCGGACGCCAAGGCGCATGTAAAGAAGGCGGGCACCGGCCACATGATTATCTTGAATAGGGTTGCGTGTGTGAAGTGTAGAGTGCTGAAGGGTGATGAGGATGAGGCGCGTTTCTACAGAGTGCATGCTGACTGTAGTGGTGGTTTAGTGAGTGACTTGAGATTTACGCAGTTGATTGTGGAAGAGAGGGAGCGAATGTTGGCGATCGAGCGAGAGGATAAGGTTGAGAATGTTGTTGAGAATGATGAGTTGGCGAGAGCGGTTGCGTCGTTGGAGGCTGAGATTGAGCGAAAGAGAGTGCTTGAGAGTGATGATGAGGATGATGTGGATTTAGATAGGGAGCGTGTGAGGAAGTTGAGCTCTTCGTCGTCGGAGGTGTCAAACATTGTCATCACCGACCCCCCCGAAGAGCTCATCTTCCCCAAAAGTGAAGAGTGGTGGGATTCGTGTGCAGTCGGCGAGGTGGTTGAAGGATGAAGAGAAGAGGCATGTTTCGCAGCAGATGGCGCATGATTTGTTGGTGAATAAGTATGAGAGTTTGAAGAAAGTGAAGGATGAAGTTGTGAAGGAGTTGGATGAGTTGAAAAAGAAGGAACTGAAGTCGAAGGAGGTAGCGGATGAAAATATTAGAATGAGGCGTAGTGTGACTGATTTGAAGAATAAGACGCGTGAGTTGGAAGAGAAGAATGATGAGTGTGAGAAGAGGGCCAGTGCTGCGGAGAGAAGAATGAGAGATGCAGAAGCGAAGTTTGAGGAGATGATGAAGGAGATGAGTGTGTTGAGAGCGAGGAATGTTGAGTTGGAGAGGACTGTGGCTCGGCGGGGTGATGAGAGGCAGGCGTATGAGAAGTTGGAGCGCATGAGGGATGAGTGGGAACGTGTGAATGAGGATCGTTTGTTTGAGTTTCACATCCCTATTCGGGATAATCATTTGGCCGGCGAAGTATTGGTAAATCAAAGCCTCGACGAATCAATAATTTGCTATAACGGCCATCCGACGAAAAAATGTTTGCATGCCAGCCTAAGAATGCGCGGTCACTTACATAAATTCTCGATTCGGAAGCGCGCGAGACTGCCAAAGGATGGCTAACTTGGTAAGTGAAAAGTAAATAAGATAGTATATCCTATTCTAATACATATCATTTTCATTGCAGATCTTTGCCCGCCTTCACCACCCCATCACGACACTCCCGAGAACGAACCATCGGCTCTCTTAAGGGCCACCTAGGGGCAAGACATGATAGAACCTCCTCGCGGTTTGCCCTGGGCAGTCTTCGGACTGGCGAATACTATCATTAAGTTGAATCTGCTATCAGTCAACTTGAACGTTGCGTCGCGTTAGAGGGGTATATAAACCACTGTCTCTCATTTCATTTCACTGTCTCTCATTTCATTTCATTTCAATCATGCAGACGCCGAACAGTCAAGTCAGCTCTCCTCGCGGACCGCAGTTAAGGCCGCGAAATTTATTTGATGAATTTGTTAGGCTAGAGGAGCAAGATAGAGTCCACAGCAATCTTGCTCGGATTGGCAATCCGATGACAGCAAGTGTTGTCAATCCAACGGAATGGCGCTACATTCCACTTTTCAGCCACGTGCCAATTAGCGTGGAAGCCGACACTGTGACCAAAGAGAGAGTCAAAGACTCTCTCAGCAGAATTGGTAGGGTGTAAGATGACGTTACTCCCGAGAACGAACCATCGGCTCTCTTAAGGGCCACCATGGGGCAAGACATGATAGAACCTCCACGCGGTTTGCCCTGGGCAGTCTTCGGACTGGCGAATACTATCATTAAGTTGAATCTGCTATCAGTCAACTTGAACATTATGCAGTCGATTGCTATCCCTGAAGCATTCTGATTCGCTGTTGAGCAATTCATTGTTGAAAACCCTATATAAGCCAGAAGATTGTAGCACTTCTCATTCAATTTGAAGTCACGATGGAAGCGACATCTGCCGACAACATTCCCGTCTTCATCGATGAAGACAACGCTATTCCCGAGTTCGTCATCCTCGACGAGTGGGATGAAGAGGATGATAAGAAGGGGAAGATCGAGAAGATTGTTTGGACGGATGGGGTGTGGACTCCAAATACCACTCGCATCCGAAAGGTGCCAGATGCACCAGTACGACCTCGGCGGTATAGAATCTATGACAACCTAACCGTCATACCCATTGACTATTCCAGCCAATAGTCAACTTAATTGACACCATTGACACCGAGAACGAACCATCGGCTCTCTTAAGGGCCACCATGGGGCAAGACATGATAGAACCTCCTCGCGGTTTGCCCTGGGCAGTCTTCGGACTGGCGAATACTATCATTAAGTTGAATCTGCTATCAGTCAACTTGAACGTTGCAAATGAAGTTCGGTGTAATACTTCCTTTCGACGGGCGTTCCTGTAAAGGGCGGCGGTGAAACCCGTAGCTATGTATACCGCAAGGGACATTCGGCAATGGTCAATCTTGTTTAACCTCTCTGCGTCATGTTTGCAAGTGATTGCCTCTGTCTCAACGTAGTATGCATTCGCGCCAGGGCGACATTTAGCCAACTGTCGAAGGTTGCCTAAAACTTTCCATTGCATACGTTATGAGAACCATGAGTTCTACCTGTCTCTATCAATGAGACGAATTGATGAATGGAATGAAATGGGAGGACACTCACGCGCCACACGCAACATAACACACTTCTCTCTTCCGTAGTCTAACAAGCTCTTTACACATGGATCGCAGTCGATTGCTATCCCTGTATCAGAAGTGTAAGCTATCTTAATTTTATTTGACACTATTTCATCTATCATCATCGTCCATATGAAATGTTTTAAGATTTACAAGTTAGACTAAGCGTGCTACTATTTCCAAATGAAAAGTATACATGGTTAAATCATCCACTTAAGCCCATCCGTAGTCTAACAAGCTCTTTACATATGGATCGCAGTCGATTGCTATCCCTGTGTCAGAAGTGTAAGCTATCTTAATTTTATTTGACACTATTTCAACTATCATCATCGCCCATATGAAATGTTTTAAGATTTACAAGTTAGACTAAGCGTGCTACTATTTCCAAATGAAAATGTATACATGGTTAAATCATCCACTGAAGCCCCATTCAAGTAAGTCCGTATGAAAGCAAAGATAATACGAAATAAAAATTTATTATGGCATGTATTTCAAAAGGTCTTCATCGTCAATATCGTCCCAGAGTATGGCTTCACATAGATAACAAAAACAGTTCAGTTGCTTTAATCGTTCTTCCACTGCGAGCCTCACTTTGTCAATATACTCCCACTCCTCCATAGTTCGTGGCTGGGAGTTAGGGGTGTACCACTCCCATAATTGGTGGAGGAATTTCGTGCTGGTGATCTCCATCACATCGTCAGTATCGTACTGGAGATACTTCCACCTCACGCCTGTTAAGTCGGGACACTCCTTCTCACATACACTCTCTTCGTTGTCCGCTGGTAATAACACCTTCTCTACCTTCGTTGGAGCGTTTGGTGTTGAGGATGGAGAAGAGAATTTTGTGTTTGGTGTTGTCGGAGGGCTTGTCATGTTGACTGTGAATAATAACTTTGAAATGTTTTCTAATTCTTAAGTATCAACAAGCAACCAATCAGAATGAACAGCCAATGAATGATGAAAATGAAAGTATATATGTAAAGTGACATTCGTGTCATTTCACTATGTCTTTGTGACATATAAGTGAAGTGTTCTCTGACGAATTCTATATTTGAGGCGTACAAGTAAACTGCTCTCTCGTGAAGTCTCTATCTTGTTGAAGTATCAACCTTAAACTCGATTTCGTTGAAATGGTAAGTTGAAAATTTCTTCACTCATCTCCGTCAAACGTGTGGTTAATAGCATCTTCCTCAATTTCAGCCATCAACTTCATCACCAACGCCCTCCCTTCTCGAGGAAAGTTTAGAGTCGTTGAGTCAAGGTAGGTAGTAACAATACACTGAGACTTGAACAGAGATGATAGAATGATTTCTCTTTCAGGTGATGTGAGTTCCAGCTCAGGACTCTCGCGACAAGGCAACGAGTGGGAATGTGCCGACTGCGGACATATGTTTACAAGGAAGCACAGTCTCCTTCGACACATCAAACAACGTGTGTGTCAACGCAAAGCGGCGTCAATCTCCGGAGGTGAAGTTGATTCTGACGATGACATCTCCTTTCCTTGCGATTTGTGCCCTCTTTCTTTTGATAGTCACTTTCAGCGATCTTCGCACAGACTTCAACACACGCATGCAAATGATCACTACACCAACGGTACCTCTACCATCTCCCTCATTAATGTTTCACATAATAATTTAGTACGCGACTACTGCATGGAGTCCAATACTCAAATAGTAGATTTTCCTGAGTGGCTCCTTCAAAATTCTAACATTATCGAAGCGCTCTTCAACAATTTAGACAATTTTAGAATGAAGGCGCTCATCTACCTTAAACTAAAATATATTAAGATAGATTTTCAAACGGGTCAAGTGACGGAGAGAATACAGTTTCATGTTCCTTCCTCTTCCGCAACCGAAGTTGTAGACTGCGAGTCTTGGCTAAATTTTCACATTCAATGTTTAAAATCAAATGTAGATAAATTCAATCAACGCGACAGCGCTCTCATTTTTGATGGTGTGGACTCAGCCATATTCAAAATTTCACTATTAGAAAGTCATGCAGCTCGAGGTACATTTAAACTACCAAAAACGTTGTATAATAAGAAAGCTGTCATCAATGTCGATTGTAAATCACAGTGTTTCAAATATGCAGTCCTATCCATCCTTCACTATAATGATATCAACGCGCACCGAGATCGCACGTATAGCTATAGACAGTGGGAGGATGAACTAGACTTTGAAGGTTGTGATAGTAACAACATGAAAATCAAAGATGTAGAAACGTTCGAAAAACAAAATAAGATTAAAATTGTCGTTCACGTGTGGGAGAAGGGGTTGAAGGGTGCCCGCTATAATTCACGTTCAACTTGTTATGAACGTGTAGTCAACCTCTTATTAGTAAAACAAGATGATAGCGAGGAATGGCACTACTGTGGTATTCCCAAAATCTCTCGCTTGTACACTCACTTGGGGCACTCTAAAAGAGGTGAACATTTTGTATGCGACCGCTGCATCCGCTCCTTTTGGAGTAAAGATAAATTTGAAACTCACTATGAATGGTGCAAGCGAGGTAAATTACAAATGGAACGCATGCCCAAAGATAAAATATTTTCACATAGGGATAATGGTGACGAATTAAGTCCCCTGCGTGTCATTTACGCAGACATAGAATGCTACATTGATGATATCATCCACAAGCCAGCAGCCATATCCTGCTATGAAGTATGGCATGACCACTTTAGGAATAGACAAAACAAAATGCATACTTGGCAAGGTGAAGATTGAATATCGAAAGACAATGACAGCTATTAAGTCAATACAAGACACCAACACCCTTGATTCCCCGACCGCACTCGCCTGACCTAGGAATCGAACCGAAGTCCGCGGTGGAGACGAGCTCGCACCTTCTTCAGTAGGCCACGCTGACGGTTCAAAAGGAATGCGAGTGAAGGCAGAAGTCATCTCTAAGTGATATCGACAGCATATTGTCCTATTATTATTGACAGAACGCTAACAGCGTTCATATTGTAGCGAGACAGCATATCAGCATGTCATACGACCTTTAAATCGGCCTTTAAAATGACTGGTGAGACCATCCATCTCTTACAAGACCCTGAGATGTATAACATATTTGAGCGCGGAATACGCGGTGGTCTCACATTTGTAAATAAACATCATATAAAATCTGAAACAGTAGGTGATGATCATATCCACCTAAAGTACTATGACCAAAATAATTTATATGGCAGTTCACTGTCTAAACCGCTACCTCATTCCGAGTTTAGTTGGTTAAATCAAGATGAGCTTGAGTATTACTCCAACCCTTCAAACATACTGAAGATTCCAGATGAAGGTGATTGGGGATATTATTTTGAAGTGGATTTGATTTATCCAAATAGCATTAAAAATAAAACTGCTGATTTCCCACTCGCACCTGAATCTGGTGAAGTGACTAAAGATATGTTTTCACCATTCATGTCACAATTTCATAATAACTTAATAGAGTGTGGACAGCCAAGGTACAAACCATGCCGCAAACTTTTACTCACCCAATATGATAAGAAAAATTATCTCGTACACTTCTGCATATTAAAATTCTATTTAGAAATGGGCATGCTTCTAAAGTCAGTTCACCGCATTATCAAATTTAGACAGAAAGCCTTCCTCAAACCCTACATAGATAGTAACAGTCAAAAACGTGCACTCGCCCAAAATAATTTTGAAAAGGATTTTTATAAATATAAGAATAACAGTCTATTCGGAAAGACCATGGAGGATGTTAGAAAACGTATGAATTACAAACTAGTCGTTGATGAACAAAAATATCACAAATTGACCTCATCACCTCTTTTAATTGATAGAGACATCATCGATGAGGATCTTGTAGGTGTTAAAATGATAAAATCAGAAGTTGAGTTGTGCAAACCCATCTATATTGGGCAAGCCGTTTTAGATTATTCCAAGCTTGAAATGTATCAACTCTTCTACAAAATATTAAAACCATGCCCTCTCGTAAAAGAGGTTCGCTTGCTGGGTGGTGATACAGATAGTTTCTTTTTAGGAATTACCACTCAAAAAGATTTAAATTTTAATGAAGTAGGCAAGTCATTAGAAAAATATTTCGACACATCTAACTACAATCCCACTCATCCACTCTATTCCATACAGAATAAAGCCAAACTTGGTTGTTTTAAGGATGAAACAGCAGGAAAGGAAATAGATGAAATGATTCTCCTCCGTCCTAAAATGTATTCCATGAAATTAAAAGAATGTGCAGATAGTATTAAGCGTGCTAAAGGTATATCAAAATCCATTGTTCATAAAATGAAACATCGCTCCTATAAGAAGGCCTATAAAAATAAAAATATAACGTTTGTCAATATGACAATCTTAAAATCTCAAGTTCATACTGTGAAAACGTACACGTTCAAGAAACGAGCACTTTCAGCATGGGAGGATAAGAGGTGTTGGATAGGACATAACACATCTCTTCCACATGGACATCCTGACACAAACATACCTCCACCCAAAAGAATAAAACTCACGCTACCACATTCAGATGTATTGACATAATCAACTTTAACTCAGTATTTTGATGTTGCTTTTTGTAGATATACATGGTTGTTTTATGTATCGCATGAGATCGTTTCTTCCTTGTGAATATATGCCTACAGTCAGCCCATTCCCCCTATATCTGTGAAAAGACTTTTTCATATACATATTTTTATTTCAATAAACATATCACAATGACTTCACTTTGTTTTCCGAAACACTAAAGTTACGAGGGATTTAGTATCTTTCACATGGATGCACTCTTGTAAACCATTGGTAATTTTGATAGCAATAGAGGGTATAGTTTGTTTGACGACGGGATGATAGAAAATAGATTCAAACATCTTCTCGACTATTCCATATGAAGCGTCTTTATCATGAATGAAATCACGTAAAATGTATTCTTTTTTCTCACCAACAGAAATAGGTAGAATCAAATCACTTTGAATGTAAAGGTGCTGTTCATGTTTATCAAGTGTCATTGGTGTTTCTATACCAATCGTATGCGCAGCAGCAAACACTGTTTGTAGCATTGAAAAACCAAAGAGTTTTTTCAAATTTTTACTCAATTGACATTGAATGTCATCACCCAGTTTCAGAACAACGCGTTGATTTTCAATTGAAAACGAAATGTGGTGTGTCTTTACATCATATTTACTTTTCATCACATGCTTCAACTTCTGTTGTATATAAGGATTTACTACATGAATGAAGCTTTCAACTGTATGATATAGACGCGGCATTATATTGATAGCAACTTTAGATTCTTCATAAGACTGGTAAATTTTCTTGATGCGATCGCCATAGATGTCCACCCACCATTCATCATTAACTGAATCAGCTTTAGTGTGATATTCATGAGAAGCATACACCACACCGCTTCCAATAATAGGTGTATAATGTCTTACAAAATGACGCAAGGTTGGAGAGAAATAAACTGTAAGTTTGTCATTATATTTCTGAATAACCAACTTATTTTTGTTCGCCATAATTTTCTCTCCATACTTCTTACCCACAGTCTCATTCCATCGTTTTACTAACTCAATAAGTGATAAAGGTTGAACACCACGCTTTTTCAAAATGATGCGTTCTTCGCATTCTACAACATCTTCATCAAATATTTTAAATCTATAATGAAATTTGTTGATTCGATTTGAATAAACTTTTTTAACATTTGCAGTAGCAATTGATGTTAGATGTAGTCCATGACCAAAACCAAGATGTGGATAGAATTCATTATCCAACCTCAGCGTAAGACCTTTAGTAAAAGAATGAAAGCGGAGGAACTGTCTCCCACTCCAATGATAGATAGTAAACTCATAAGCTTTCTGATTTTTATTCTTCATGATGGAAGTATTACCACTGTTGAATGCCTTAATAATTTTCTCATTCCCAAATGGTTCATAAGAATCTGATTTTATCTGAATCCATTCATAGTTCCACTTTCCATCTGATGTTAAATTGTATGGGAACTGAAATGCATTATTCATCGTTATTCCATCATGGGTGCGAGGAGTCAATATCATTTCTTCCAAATCATTCACATTCTGAATATTGCTATCATAGCAAATACTAGAAACGCCAACCTCCCATTCACCTTCTAAATGCAGTGGCCGATTTAATTCTACTCGATAGTCTGATGGTTTATTTTTGGGAAATTTATTCATAGAAGCATTACTGGGCAAGTAGATTAGAAACGAGTCCTTATTTTCACTTTCCATATTATTCACATTGGAAAAATATATTAGCATACTTTTGCATTAACTCTTCATTCGGAAATGGAGTGTGATACTTGTCACAGCATCTTTATGAAAAGGAATCAACGCACCAGCATCGTCATAAATGGCAATATCAATTTGTGGGATGTAGTTTGATTTCAGCTTTGTATAATGCACTTTCTTGAAAGTATGCTCAGATAAAATACTGCAGCTTTTTGGCTGGTATGGTATCATTGCTAGCAATGAAGCTTCAACATCTCCCACACGTACATCTTCACCAATATTGGAATATATCTGAAAATAGTTAATACGACGCGATAGCGACATGTCTGCGCTAGCTTTGGTTACAGTACCACTTTTAAAGATATTTTGATCAAAACCCAAAATTTCCATTAGAGTTTTATCCATAATTAGTTCAATACCTTTTCCACTTATAGTGAGAGACAAAGTACCTTCTTTTTCAGAAAATGAAATATGTTGCTCATTAATCACTTCATTTAAATAATCTACAACCAATTTAACCGAAGTAATAATGCGAGGCATCAACACTCTTGTTTCATGTAAGATACCACCTAAAGGCTCTACACACTTTCTGTATAAAGATACGGTCCATTCTGTATCAAATTGATTTGACCTTTCACATGGTAAATGTTGCATATCAGATTTTCCATGAACAGCTGCAGAACGATGTCGTAAGAACTGATGAAAATCTTTTGAACAAACTAATACTAGATCATCATCATTTAATTTGCTTATTGCAATATGATTAGATGATTTGATATAAGTCAATGTTGCCACTTGTTTACCATCAACTCGAAGGAGATAATTAAATTTCTTCAATAATGTTTCAGGAGTCATGTTTGTCTTTCTTGGCTTAATCACAATCTTCTTCACCAACGTCTTCTCATTTCTTGGAATAAGATCTACATAATAAGCTTCCTCTCGATATATTAACTGTTTATGACCACTTATGTGGTAATTAACGTTAAAATTATCATAGCTTGTTAAGGCGCTAGCGAGGTAGCCTAAATCATTTCTTAAACTTGGACTTAAACCAACAATCCAATCTTTCTCAACTACATGATGTACATAATTATAATCATCATTGTGCGGAGTAAATTGGACAATATGTTTACTCGCTTTATTCAAGAAATCATATATAAACTTTTTACATGATAAGAGATCTTTCTTTGGCCACTGTGGAATGTATACTCGGCACCCCTTTTCACATTGATAAGCAGCTGTACGTCTCATATTAATAGTCATCACCTCATGATCAAAAGTATAGACACAGTTGCTATAAACAAGTTGAGTGACACCCACTTCCCAATTTCCATTTAGCTGTTGTACATGATCAATGGGAGTAGAAAAGAGTGCGGCTCGATTACTAGTAAATCTCTTTGTAGCCGCATTGCTAAGCAAAATATGATAAAACGACATTTTTATATTGCTGATCTGCGACTTTGCATAACATCATGAAGACTTGGATTTTGGACTCTCTACAATATATCAGAGTTGATCGTGATGGAAACGTACATTTCAAAAATTCTCATGGTCATACATCAAGAGGTATTACATTAACATGGCGACAATTTGTCAACCTCAATGATATCATGAGGGATTTGGAATATTTTGAAACATTAAGATTCATCTCCTTGGGTGATCAAGTTTGGCTTCAACATTACAGAAATGAAATTCAAATCTACCATTCTCATTCCGCAAACTGTTTCTCATTTCGCAAATACAATTGGGAGAAGTATAGAAGATACATACATCGCTCCATCATGACATTTATTCGTCGTGAGTTCATCGCCCTACTATGCAAATCTTAATCAGACATGACTACCACACATCATGAGTTGGAAATTAGATTCCCTACAACGTATTGAAACGGATCATGATCGAAACGTCTATTTCAAAGATTCAACTGGAAATGTGAGAAGAGAGTTTGCTTTATCTTATCGTCATTTTCAATCTCTACATCATATCATGAAGGACTTGAAATACTTCTATATGAAAAGACATTCACGTATTGGAAATCGCATCTGGCTGCGCGTCAACTATCGGCGAATTCAACTCTATCATTCCCAACTTCATACTAACTTCACATTTCATCAAGGTAGTTGGGAAAAGTATAAAAGGAAGGTGCATCGCTCAATTTACTCATTCTTTCATCATGAAGCGCCATCGCTACACCATCGTCAACATTTTCCGTCGCTTCAGACTCTACACCAAAATCGATCTCACAACAGCTTCCAAACAGCAAGTATTACCCGGGCCGTCCTCAAATGTTAGTGGTGAAGATGAACAATTCACGGAATCTTCAACTCTTCCCAAATGGGACTGTACAGATTCTCGGCGCCCTTTCTCATTCATCGGCGCAGTCAATGCGCTTAGAGCTACAGAGACTACTACGTCGGATATGGAAGAGGGAGAGGTGTGTGATGTCGAATCTGAGTGTGGACAATATGGTGATCTCTACTCAATTGAGTGAAAGTGTTTCATTTTTGAAGATTCGTACCAGCAGTTACAATTTGTGTTATGAACCCGAACTTTTTCCTGCAGCTCTCATTAGTTGTTGGTTACCTGTGCATGTGGCAATCTTTCATAATAGTAAAGTGATCATTACTGGACTAAAATCTCATGTACAAGCAAATGTGATCCTAGACTATCTCATTGAGTATGTACGTACCCAGCGGATTGTAAAATAAAAAACAATTTTTCCAAAATGATGTTTTTATTTCAAATCATGATAGAACTTACAAATCATTTTTTCATTAGAGGATGGATTACATGAAAAGTTTTGAATAATAGATGCAAATCGAGATACATGTAAACGTTTTAAGATGAAGTACAGTACAAAAGCACCACACGTTGATGAAAGTGGATGTTGTAGTATGCGTTCATTTCGCTGATATTGACGCGTATGTTTTCTCAACCACTGCTGTGTTGGTATATTTGGAGGTTGAGCAAGAGAGTCAAATAGTTCACCACGTCGGGCTTCTCCAATAAAGATCGCTTTCCAATGCTCACCGCCTAAATTCTGCGAATGAGTGTTTAGCACAATAAAGATGGGATAGTGATTTACTGCAGGTGGTAAGGTATCGAGTGAATAGACATTATCGAAAGCTTTCAACGTCGCTTCGTCTGCATTACGCTGCACTTTAGTCTTAATATCGTCAGCAGTCAACCAACTCATTAACGATTATACTGAAGAATCACGTCACGATACTTTGTAATTTCAATATTTGAATCGAAGACTGCATAAATTAATACATTGATCGTCTCAGGTAGTGTTCTTTTGAACGTCAAATCCAAACGAATATTATGAGGCACGTTCGCTTGACGATAGGGGGCACTAACATCGCTGTCAGCAGTCAAATCAAATGCATAAATAGTATATCCACTCTTAAACTCTTTCATAGTCAGTCCGTTGGTGTCATCCGTATTGTAAAAGCCAAAGACATCCATAAAATCAACATAACTGCGCATAAATTGATCCGAAGCAAAATCTGGTTTGTAGGGTGGACCAGGATGACTCACACCATTTACACGTAAAGCAATTTCACTTAACTGATTGTGTTTAAAATTGAAAGGATTCTTCTTTATATTACCATTAAATGCATCATTTTCAACCATTGCCACCATGAGGAGCTTCGGTGCTTCCGATGGAAAGAGGCCATCTTTCATGAAACTCTTTTGATCTTTCGGAATTGTAAAGGTGAGAAGCTTTGTATGCTGAACGGGGTAAATGGCATTTTGGCGGTTAAGGCCTTCAGCATGCCCCCTAATGACGCTTGGATTCGGTACTACTCGACGAATGTAAAGTGCAATATCTTCCACATGAATTCTAAAATTGTCAACTTTAGCAAATGCATTCAGCGCAAATTCAGGCTTATTCAATGTCAGCTTGAGTCGCATGCTGGTATTACAGAGTAAAAACTTTGACTGTCTAAAGAAGTCTAAATTCAGCGGACCATATAGCTGACATACTTTACTATCTTTAATCATAGCAGATCGCTTTACAAAGTCACTGTTTGTTTCAACATCAAATTTTCCTGCTTCATCTCTGTACCATCCCATGGCTTCCATATGACTTTTTTGTGCTGCTGGATGAAACTGTGATACATGATTGAAATATGATTTATAGGGATAATCGCTTTGACCACCTTCCACCTGCTGCTCTCCAATCGTTAGAGAAACATCGCGAAGTAATGTAGTCAATGGTAAATTGTTCAGTCCAACTTTATGTGCATCGTCAATAGCAGTTCCATCTGCTTGCTGAATTCTAAACCTCAAATCAACCATCGCATAACTCAAATCTATGTAGTCATCACTACCACCAGGAATAACAAATTCAATGGGGCCAGCATTCTCAGCTGTTCGAGGATGATAATCTACAATACTTGAACTGTCTACAATACTTGAACCATCTGTCTGTATGGCTTGTTGATCGAACAAACAAAAACCGGAAGTTTTACACTCCATGATTAGAAGTTATAGCAGCGTCGTCGTTTAGCGCCTGATGAATGATTAGAGCCTCTACGACGTTTGCGTGAATGCCTTTTGACTGAAGATCGCACCTTACCAGCTCCGCGATGTTTCCTCCTTCCTTTATTCATTCGTTTAGGTGATTTCTTTCCTTGAGTAACACCAGCAAAGGTCTGCTTCAATGTTTTTAAACCGCGTTCCTTCCCACGATTCAACAAACTGCTCTTAAAACTTCTACCTCTGGAAAGATCACTAGCAACATCACCAGCAAAGCCAACGGCATTACTTAAAACATTTCGTTTTAAAGATCTACCGACATTGGATATGAGAGGTGCTACAACAGATTTCAGTGCACCAAGTATGCTACCTCCACGTTGGCGGCGAGCACCGATGTAAATTTGTCCTCCACCACTTACATAGGAGGGTCGTGAATAAAATGAGGCAGTTGGATTCATAGCTCAAACCCTAAACATTGTTAGTTACAACTTTGCATGAATCACTGTCGATCACTTAGATGAAAGATGTCGGCACGACGCATCCAAGAGTTCATACTTGAAGGATAACCAGTCCATTTAACAAGACACCATTCTTCACCTTGCCGTTTTTTACATCGAATGATTTTCTCTACCAAATATGTTTCACTTTCAGTGAATACCTCAATCTCATTGCGGTAAAAGCTACCCTCAATTTCTTCATTATCGTAATCTTTCAACTTGTAGGTGGTCGGAGAGTCTTTTTGATCAATCCTTGATACTGTAAATACCTCCTCTGTCCAATTCGGAAGGTACCCTTTAGCAAAAACACTTTTCACTTTTGAGATACGAACTTTATCGCCAATTTTCACATCACTTTTCACATGAGTGCGTTTACGTTGGAATGATTTGCGCACTTTATCTACATTGTCAGCATTTACATCTACTGGTCTGAGTCCAATAGAACGATGGATAGAGTGATTGTAGGCATGGAGTGTATCTTGTAGAACCTTTGTCCAATTTTGTGTCAAGTTTGCAGTAAAATGTCGCCACAAGCGATTTTTTAATGTGCGATTAAAACGTTCAACGAGTGCAGCTTTATAAGCACTCTTTACACTAAACAACTCAATGTCATGCCTCTCAAATAATCTTCTCACATGCTGATTTTCAAACTCTTTTCCTTGATCACTCTGAATTCTTTTTGGAATCCGACCTTCTCGAAAAATTGTTTGGAATGCTTTTGCTACTCCTTTCCCTTCTTTAGTTTTTAAAGGTTGAGCCCACGCATAACGCGAGAAAATATCAATGACGGTTAAAATAAAGTTATTGCCCGAGTTATGTTTTGAAATGGAGGCAACATCACACAAATCTGCTTGCCACTGTTCATCGATGTCATGAACAATATAATGGCGGGTGCGGTACTTCTTTTTCGCTTGTTTGTGGAGTGTATAGGTAGCCTGACCCTTTAACCATCGTTTCACTTGTGATTGTGGAAGACCACTCGCTTTTGATAATTTCTTGATAGATGCAAATCCTGCCGGATGCTTTACATCATAATAGATTGACTTCAAACGTTCAGTCGATGACGACTGACTCTTTTTCCTCCTTCTCATCTTTTTGTTTTCTTGCCTTTCTACATTTACAACAACTGCAGCATTTAGCTTTAGTGGTTTTGCGATCGTGTTCACATTGCTTAGGGGTTTCATTGTGAGAGCTGGCGCAGCAAGTGCAAGTGACAACGACATTCACCTCTGGCGGCTCATTACATGGCAAGCAACACATCTGCTTCATATTAATAGTCTGAGAACATGTATTTCCTGGGAGGAGCTGTTTTACGTTTTCCTTTTACTAGTTTTAGTGGCGATGTAGATCTACGTCGAGTTCTTCTTCTTGTTTGCTTAGTGAGTGTGGGAGGGGATGTAGCAGGTGACGTCTTAAACCAATTTGTTGGCATTTTCATCGTCTGAAGCATTGGAGCAGTAGCCACTGTTGAATCAAGTTCTTTCAATGTCTCATTATTCAAAGCAAATTTTGGTACATTATGCTTTTTCAATAGTTTAAGAAAGTATGACCAACCAGGTGGAACATAGCCCTGACGGCGCTTTCTACGTGTCGCATACTGAATCAAGTCTTCATAACGTGAAGCGTCAATCACTTTATTTTCATCTGTAATGATTTCTCCTCTATCATTTACATTGAGATGGGGCTCAATACTATTGAAAAGAGATATGGCATGTGCGCGAGATGCTAAAGGTGTAGCAGTCGATACAGAGTCACGCATCTTATTCTTCAAGTTTTTCAATTGCTCAACAGTTTCCGATTGTAATAATACAGCACGATGTGGATCTTTGATGTGGACATTTTGCTGATAATCTATTTCTTTCCTATACATTTGATTTGCAAGAGGTTGCTTTACTTGCTGCATGGCAGTCAATTGTACATATTCATCCTGAGGAATAACAATCATGCGAGAATAAGAACTCATAGTTTGTAGATAATCATGGGAGTTTTCAAAATATCACTTCGAAATCTAAATTCTTCCGGACACTCTTGCGTAAAGTCAATGAATAAGTAACCGTATGGTTTTTCAGTAGCTGCTTGAAAAATTTCAATTAAGGCTTTTGATCCTCTGGGTGCAACTTGTCGCGCTAAAATTTCAAATTGACTTTTATCTCGCGGATTCTTGAAAATAGCATAATAGTGTGCATTCAGGTTTCGTGTACGAGCTTCTTTTCCATCAGGAAACAAATTTTGTGTGATATAGATGATAAAGCACCTTTTATGATGTGCTGCGCGAGTGAACATATCTGTAACATCTTTTGAATTCTTACTTTCTTTTAATAAATCATCCAATACAACAACATCATTAGACTGAAGTTTATCCACTGGAATAATTCCTTCATATCGAATAAAGTTGCGACTTTGCAATTCCTGAAACAGCGACGGTTGATAAATACCATAACACCAAATCACTCGATTGATAGGTTCCTTAAACAACTCCCTTCTTTTATCCAATAAATTCAGCGTGAAAACAGTTTTACCTGCATGAGATGGACCTGATACAGTCAGAACTTTATCACATTGAAGTCTGAAATCCATTTTATTACTTTGAGACTCAACATTTGCATAATTAACGCTTAGAGCCAAAGATATTTCCCAATAGGTTGCCCACGGCAGGAGCTATCATTGGAAGTATTGCTGAAAGGAAACCGCCCTTTTGTGTTAGAGTTTTCTTCTTTCTTTGAAGGGTGACTTTAGGATTGGAGATGAAACGCAATTTTGTGGCATATCGCTTAAGTAACTTTCGTTGTTTTGGCGCTAATGTCTTCGTCCTCAACTTTCTGACATGAGAAACAATTTCACGAATGAATTTATCGTTGGCATGTCGTATAGCATTATATCGCTGATTTGCTTTCATTCGTCGGAGAGCTTGAATGGCTGAAGAAAACTTTGAAGACTTTTTACGTTTCGCCATTTTACGTTTCGCCATTTTCCGTGTTAGTCTTTGCTAAAACCTATCTTTACCACATTTGCATAGGTACTAACTATTGCGACATAAGTGACACTCGAAATGAGCAATGTCACAGTGGTTACATTTGCAAAGTTGAATGCAATTACGTATGAAACAGCGTTGACAAAAAGCATGCTTACATCTCTTGAAGATGCACTTTTCATTTCCATCCTTTCGCTTACATACATCACAACACATAGTTTCACCGTTACTGATGTCTATAGCAAGTCTTTTTGAAGATATGAATTTGCTAGCCTTTTCTAAATAATAGACACATGTACAGAAGGAATATACTTCGAGAGTGAGCAGACATGGCTCGAAAACCAGTTGTGCTACAATCAAGTACCACTGCATTTTCAATTTTTCTTTATGCAAAGTTGAATGTGAATATCTGAAATCGCTTCAATCACTAGACTGCTACCATGATGGTTAAATGCGTTAAGACGTTCAGCAATTTTTATCATATGTCTTTTAAAAAATTCTTCGGGGTGATCTACCACTTCCATTGAATAAGAAGCAAAATGGAAAGAGCGACTTTCCACCTCTTCCTTTCCAAAATGACTAAACTTAATTTTCGCAACTAATCGCGCCATGACAATGCTATCAGAGAATGTATTCATTAACTCTAGAAATAGAGTGCTAGCATCATCGACCACTGCTTCGATGTCGGTCTCATCTTTATGAAAATTTATCACATAATCTTGAACAGCTCCTTTTAAACTTTGCCTATGAAAATGTAATGTTCCGCAGTCGTTTGAGAAAGACATGATTGCCCTTTATCTAACCCATCCATTGCATGAAAACAACGACTCTTCTCATAGTAACATTTATTGAATAATAGTAACAAGCATGCATTATAAATCAATGGTTTGAAAGAGATAAAATAGATACAGCTGGTAACTATCATACAGCGAGCAATGATAACCATACAGGACTTTGGCAGTGTTGAGGTAAGGAGGAAAGAAGCATTGGTTATGAACGTAGCTACTACAACGAACAGACAAAATAGGAACAGACAAATCCTTAAAACGTTTCGTGACTTCATGATAATGTTGATTCACTCTACTATCCCAAGGTGGGAGCAAAATATCATCAATGATTAGATTGGGAAATACTTTCCTCTCCTTACCAGGATTATTACAAAAGATGCGTATAACATTGAAAGCAGCTAACCATCGTTTAAAGTCAATAAGAAGAGCACTCTCACAAGAAAAGCCATAGTCTTGCAAATATTTCAGATTAAGTCCATGAATGTGTTTTCTCGCCCATTGATCAACATTGGGATTGCAGTTGGCATGTTGATGATAGACACTGACAATCTGATATGTCCAATTGTTCATAGCAATAGCACTGAGCTCCTGTACAGGTTCACCCTCACAATCCATAAAAATGATGATAGAAGCCTAAAACGGAAATTTACACATCTAAGGAAACGTTCTATAACATATTACAAAATGAAGAATTACATCGATGCTTTTCACGACAAAATACACAAATGATATGATGGCAACGAAGAAGTAAAATGTATCTAATAAGACCACGTCTACGACACTCAAAGCACATAAGCGAATTGTCATAGGGTAGAGTTAGGAAAGGACTAGTAATTCTCCTTCTTTGATTTGCGTTTTGATGCAGCATTCTTCTCCGACTTGCGCTTCGTACCACTGCTGTTAAGGATTTGATCAATTATGTCGTCCACGTTGGGTGGTTTTGGAATATATAGGATGGATTCCATATGCATGGAGAGAGAGGCTATTTTATTATCCTTATGCCGACCATAATATAGCCCATTCACTTTGAAAAGGATATCCCAAGTACCTTCTCCGAGCTCATCACATCTGATGGCTATTGATTGATCTCCCTCCTTCTTATAGTAAGTACACCAATGTGATACCGGTAGGCAAATGTGATTACCATCCCAAATCTTTCTATAGGGAGTATCCTTGTCATCTCTCGCCTTCCACTCTTGAGCAAGAGGAGTAGGAATGTCCATATTTAATGTCACGTACTCCTCAATAATATCAAGTTGGTGGCGAATGTACGGACTCACGGGGATCAGTATGTAGTCCCCATACTGATTGTGCATTATCTTGACATCCGTGGAAGGGAGCATTCCCGTTTGGAGTACTACACCATGATCGTCATAACGCAAGACTTGTTTAAATTTACGCTGTAGCGGTGTAGGATTATGTACCTTGGTTGTTTCTTCCACTGGCCTCAGTTGTAGATGATCTGATCGTAGCGAACCTTGTAACGTTTGACCACCATTTTGTCCTACTAGTGCAGCAGATGGAGTAGATGCCTGAAAATGGAAAAGATTGTATTAAGTTTACGTTCAAGGGAGGGAGGAAAGTAGCGACTTACCATTTTAGTTGGATAATAGAATAGAATAGAGAGAGAAAATATGCGTCCGTCACTCGTGTGATTCAACGATGGAATGATTCTCACTGTGGAAGGCTCGCTATTTATATAGAAATGCTTGATTCTCATTGGATGATGATCCTCATTGGACAATAACATGAAGCTGATTCCAAATCTGGTCTCCGTTTACCAATCCGAGCCTTCATTCGCCCGCTGGAGCTGTTTCTTGGGAAATTCTAACTCTGTCGTTTTTCGTCAATCTCCCAAAATCTTAAATGGCGTCTCACATCTAAACGAAGACAGATATGAACAAGCCGTTTCTTTCACTGAATTTGTCTCACTCTTAGCTTTCAAACGAGCTATTGCACGACAAAATCCGTCCCCTAGAAGCCAAGATTGAAGCTAGCTGTCCAGAGGGGGGGGGAGGTCAGTGAAATTTGATGAAAAATGTTTTGGTGACGGTCCCAGGTCGAAATTCCACACTTTGGAAAATTTTCAAAATTTTACCCATACAAAGCCACTCTGACACTTAGGATTTTTTCAGGTGAGCTACGACAGTCCACCCTCCCAACCTGGCCGGCACACCACGCCAACCTGGCCGGCACACCACGCCAACCTAGACACCACATCACCGCGCGCTATACGACGGTCGGCCAGAGGGGGGGGACGTCAGAACCAAAACACCACGGCGGCCGACCACGACACTCTGCCGTTCCAGAGGGGGGGGACGTCAGCGACGGCGGCCATCTTGCGCGGTCCAGAAGTGGAGTTTTACTTACTACTTTAGCGAATCATGATTTAAAGAATATAGTTGTAAAATCTAGGGAATCTACAGTAGGTAAAGAACCTTAGAATCAGATGAGTTTCCACGGAATTGCAGTTGATTTAAACCTGGAGTGATACTGTGTAACTTTAGGCCTATCTCTCACTCGCTTGCGCCTAGTATTGATGTAGTTAGTAATGAACATGTCACGGAGCATGTGCAAATTGAGGGCTTAGATAGACCTATCAGTCATCATAGTTGAGGTGCATCATTGAGATAGTTGAGGTGCTGATGATGATGATGATGATGAAATAAAAATAATTCTATAGTAGAATTCACACCTGCACGTTGCGATTTTATTTATAGTTAGCCTATAGAATTATCGGCCATATTTTTGTTCCCCACAGAATCTTACACATGCATTAGTTCTTTCATTTATTGGTAATTCGCCTATCGGTCTATCAACAAAATTTTCGGACCAATAGGCGAATTCTACTGTAGAAATATTCGGAACGTCAATTTGTTCTTGCCGTTTGGATTTTACAATCGATGGTGCATGATATAAAGTATTTATTGTCTTCGTTAATTTTATCATTGACGCGTGCAACACTGATTTTTGCAGACTGATATGCTTTCTTACATTACAGTGCATACCTATAGAAACAACAAACTTCGTGGGCGTCAATTAGTGCAATGGGAACGTCTGCGAGTTCTAGAGTACCTACGATCACTTGAAGACGGTCGAAAGAAGAAAAAGAAATCAAAGGGTACAGTGTATGTAAACCGCACCAGCGTTTTGAGTGCAAACTCGGCTAACGTCAAGAAGGAATTATCAGATGTCAGCAACGAACTCGGCGATAAATTTAAGGAAAGTTTAAAAGATGTTGAGTCTCAACTTCTTCGTCTAGATACAATTGAAGATCAGTTGAGTGAATTACAAGAAGCAGTTTTGCAACTCTCTGTTGCATTGAAAAATCAACCCGTCCACGTTTCCCATAGAGGCATGAAAATGAAGGAAAAGAAGAACAAAAGTAAGTTGTTGCGCTTATTTATGCGGATTTTTATGCAATAAGTGATAATAGTTGAAGAAGTGTGGATTTACTAAAAGTTAGGTGTTAGCGATTCATATCTAAAACTAGTCGAAAGAAGATTCTACAGTTCAGCGCCAGATCTCTTTTTAACAAACTCGATGACCTAACCAATAGAGTGTCTCAATTTGACCCTGACATCGTTGTGATTACTGAAACTTGGCTTAGTTCATCCATCGACGATCGCGCTGTATCACTCCCAGGCTACAAATTGGTAAGACAAGACCGTAACTGTAATGGAGGCGGCGTAGCTCTTTTTTAAATCCAATCTGAACTTTTCTGTCTTTACGTACGGTGAATTTTCTGATATCAATTCAAATGTGCCATGTTGAAGAGCTGTCGACATTAATGTTACTATTTGCGTAATCTACCACCCCTACTGGGGTAAATTACCGGCGCATTCTATCATACTAGACTATGTTCAAACTTTGATTGATAACTGTGAAACTCGACATTTTATAATATCTGGTGATGTAAACGATTTGAGATTGTACATCAGTGAGTTTTTCTCTGTAAATGACATTCAACAACTTGTTACTACCTCAACGAGAGGTAAGAATGTCCTTGATATTATCGCTTCCAATATGCCTATTATGTTTGATGAGCCAAAATGTGTTGCCCCCTTAGGTCGCTCGGACCACAAGGGTATCTACCTTCAAAAGCTAATCCTGTTACGACCACCAAGATTAAAGTGCGCTCTTTTACTCCGTATTCCTTTGCTTCTTGCAAGCAGTATCTCTCTTCGGTCAACTGGCATATTTGTTGTCTGTATCTTGACAATGTTAACCACGTAGTAGAAGATTTCCAAATGTTTTTGCAATTTGTGTCTATGACGTATTCCAAAGAAAAGACAGTTTGTATGAAGAGTACCGATCCCCATGGATGACTCCAGTTTTGAAGTCTCTCTCGGACTCACGAGACATGGCTTTGAAAAGCGGGAATTTTGGCAAATATCAGGCACTTAGAGAAAAATTTCTTCTTGCTCTTTCAAAAGCCAAACATGAATATTCTTCTAACTTAAATTCATCATCTCAATCTGATATGTGGAAATCCATAAATTCACAAATTTCAAATCACAGCTCGAAAGTGAACATAGTTGATCCAACTGCTCACGATCTGAATGATAAGTTTTTTTTCGACTTTCACTCCCCCCGACCTACCTGAATCTTACGACGATCATAGAATTTGTCCTTATTTCACACCTACCACCGAGGAAGAAGTAGTGTCTATGATAAGACAACGTAAATCCAATTCGATTGGCGCTGACGGTATTCCAGGCTACTTCATTAGATCCTTTGTTGACGAATTGGCATCTCCTCTTACGATAATTTATAATCGCTGTTCAGTCTGGTGTATTTCCTGATTTCTGGAAGTGTGCTAACATTTTGCCTCATCCAAAAGGCAAAACTGATTATCGCCCAATCTCTATCCTCCCGTTCCTTAGTAAAGTCTTAGAAAGGTTCATAAGAAATCGTATTCTCCTCCCTTCCATGAACCATAGCCTTAATCTCCAACAATTTGGTTTTATGCCTGGTAGGAATGGTGGTTGTTCGAATGCTGTAATTGCCATCAGACTGTCAATTCTTCAACACATTTCAAAAAGTGCTTCACATTATGCTAGAGTCCTTGCCGTTGATTTTCGTAAGGCCTTTGACACCGTGAGCCATGCTACTCTTTTGAAGGTTCTCAATGATAACTTTGGTTGTAATACATTTGTCCTTAAAGTTATTCGTGATTTTTTAGCTAATCGTTTTCAACGTATCATCACTAGTAATATTGTTTCTGCATGGAAGCCTGTCACCAGTGGTGTCCCACAAGGCTCAATCTTGGGACCACTGCTCTTTGTTACCTTGATAGATGACCTTCCACAACTACGTGAAACGAAAATCATTGCATATGCGGATGATATGACTCTGATCTATCTCAATGAGCTGATGAAGTGTTCTGATTGCTTTCAGAGTGATGTCGATGTTTTCACAAAGTGGGTGTCTGATAGAAAGCTTGTAGTAAATGTTGATCAAATTAAGTGTATGACTATTTCTCGAACAAACTGCAATCCCACTGTCTCTCCTATTTATATCAATAACGCATGTATTGAAGAGGTTGAAAATTTGAAAATATTGGGAGTATTTTTTTCATTTGATGCGAAATGGGATAAACAGTTTAGCAAACTGTATAATAGGTGCTGTCGGGCAATGTCAATAGTAAAACGCCTGAAATGTAATTCTAACCGCGGCAGTGTTGTTTGGCAGGCTTATACGTCTCTTGTGTATTTCCACATGTCTTTTTGCTGGCCAGCCATTTGTGATGTTTCAAAGACAAACTTGAAAAAACTTGTTCAGATAGATCGTGTTGCCCAAAGATGGGCAAAAGTCAATGACATTCCCAGTCTGCAAAGCAGACTTGACAAGACTTGTATTCGGATTATAAAAAAGATTTCATGTGCGAAAGAAAATCATCCCTTATCGGAATTTTTTTGTATTGAGAAAAAACCAAAGTGGTGTGAGACATTCACGGATTTTACGACCTTTGAATAGGCGACTTGCTTTGTATAATAACAGTTTTGTGAAATTTTCGATGTACTCATGATATTGTCACCCCGCCTCTGTCATTACCGCCCTTAGTAACTGACGAATAAAGTATTATTATTATTATTATTATTAGTCGAACTAGCAAAGCAGTAACCTTTGATGAGTTAAATGAATGCACTGACTGCGCATCATCAATAGAAAGCCTGAATGATAATAATAACTTGACCTTTGTTCCCAAAGATAAAATTACTCTTTTAGGAGCTGTCTTGGGGAAAAATTCGCTTGAGACCCTTATTCTAGATTCACAGAAAAGCTTTGAAGTCTTGGGATCCCGCTTGAAGATTCTATCGTGTCATGATGCTCTAATTTTACTGCGCAACTGTTTTTATTTGCCTAAGCTCCTTCATCTATTACGAACGTCACCTTCGTTTACAAGAACGGACCTTCTTCTACTTATTGATGAATCGATGATGCATGTTGTGTCTTCCATTTTGAATGTTGAGTTGAGCGATTTTAAAAGAGACAAGTTGCGCTCCCTGCCAAGTTAAGTGGACTGGGTATTTCCTCGGCATCCTTCATAGCTGCTTCAGCATTCTTTTCTTCCCTGTATGCTTCAGACTCTGTTTGTCAGCTTATTTCATGTCACTGGAAGCTCGAGGAAACGAAGTCACACGACACAGCGCTCGAACATTGGTACTCGCAGTGTTCAGTCCCACCATATCCACTGCAACCCCTTACCAAGCAGAAATCATGGACACTTCCGCTTCACCGCCAGTCCCACGACGACCTCCTCCGCAGTTCCAAGCTGCTTGACCGCACGCGACTGCTCTCCTGCGCCTCAAAGGGATCGGGCGATTGGATTAACGTCCCACCGTCCACATCGCTCGGTCTTCATTTAACAGACGACCAACTCCGCGTCGCTTCTGCCATCTGCATCGGAGACCCCGTATCCATTGAGCACATCTGCGCTCGTTGTGGCTCTAAGGCGGACGGTGGTGGCGCGCACGGCTTCGTCTGTCCCCGCAGCAAGGGCCGACATCTGCGCCATACGCTGATGAACGAGGTGGTGGACCGGGCGATGCACTCCATCCAGCTGCCCATTATGCTGGAGCCTACTGGACTGCTGCTGGACAAGAACCTGAAGCCGGACGGCATCAGCCTGTCCCCGTGGGAGCTCGGAAAGCCGATCGCGTGGGATGTCACGTGTGCACATCCATCCGCGAAATCCTGGAGCTCTACGACTTCAAGTGGCGGATCAGTGGCGACAGTGGTGGAGAAGAGAAAGTCGGTGAAATACTGTGACCTCTATGAGGACTTCGCATTCCAGCCCGTATCCGCAGAAACTTACGGTGCTTACGGCGAACAGACATTCTCCTTTCTGAGGAAACTTGGAAGCCGCATTGCCGCCAAGACCGGCGAGAAAGTCGCATGGCTTTACTTGCGCCAACGCCTCGCTATTGCCATTCAAATAGGGAACTGTGCATGCATTCTTGAGACCCTTCCGGCACCCGGAGCTGCACTTCCCGACTTGTACTGACTTTTGATTTGCTTTGCTTTCTTGTTTTTGTGTTTTAATGCTAATAAAGGCTTTTCAATTTTATAATAATAATAATAATGAAATCTTTACTGAGTCAAATACAACTAGCGGTATGTGACAAAACATATTGTACAATGATGAATTACATCTTCGAGGCATAATAATAATGCGTTTATTGAATAACTGAAAATCAATCTTTACAGAAATGCAGATACACACAAACAAAAATCATTAACTCAACGTAGGTCAAAAACCGAAGAAAAACTTTTTATAAGCGAGGCTTACGAGTTCTTGTTGTATAGGCGAGTGCAGTATGGAAAAAAAGCCTGAGCACGCTTCTTGGTGCGACCTTCTTTGAGTATCTCAGTTGACGTGGCACAAATTTCTGAACATTAATCGGTTGTTATTGGCCGGCAAGGTTTGCTCATATGAATTTCTTCACCTTATGCCTACACTAGTCAAACTGCATTTTTTTGAACTGAAGATATAAAATAATCACATTAAATGATATCAATATTAAACATTTTTTTCTGTTGCGAAATAAATTATGATGCGGATTGTATTTGTTAATTACCCAGTAATTTCCCTGAATCACAATCAGAACTCGGCAGAAGTGAAAAATGAAACATTTATACTATCTGTTAGGATATATTATGGAATCAAGACTTCGCGATGTACTTTCGCAGGAAGGTCAACTTGACACCTTTATTCTCTACAAAGGTGAACAGAGGTTGAACATGAGAAAATACAAACTGCTTTGATGAATTTTATAATTACACGACTTCATGGGCATTGCAGTGCATTGTCATTTGATTCATCTATTTAAATATTCATAACATGCTAAGAATTCTTATTTAAATCCAATTCATCCGAGTTCATCAATGGACGTCATGGGCTCATCATATAAGAACAGAAATCTTTCATGTTACTATCATTGAACTCTAATTATCATGTAAGTTGTTTTCAGTGTCTTCGAATTTTATTGGGCTTCCTTTTCCATTCGAAGTCATTCTCGTGCCATTCTGATCACCATACACAATTTATTTGTTTTCACAACTCCCATTATCTCTAAAACACGAGAAGGGAGGAGGGAACTCATGTCAAAAAAAAACAATGCTCTATCTCAGTGGTTCTCAAGGTGGGTGATGAAACGATTCTGGGGGCGAAGATACTTTAAGAGGCGATAAAGGGGGCGATACTCAGCTGATGGCGTTGAGAAAAAAAATCACACTTAAAAAGTACTTAAATTAAACATTTAGGGCCTACATGTACATGTAGATTCACTTTTAAGACGTTCAATGTATTTTTCTTATTGTCAACATATTGAAGGAGAAATAATTCGGAGATGATCTGTCCTTCTGCTTAACTTTGCATAAGCATAAACACTACTGATTTAAAAACGTAATGACAATGGAGTAAAGGATTACTAAGAGGGCCACTGCACTCAAAATTTTTTTCTGTAAACACATGTATGAAGAAGTGATTCCAAATATTTTCTCCTTCATTTGACATGCGGTACACTAGATAAAACTGCCTAACAACAGAGTTAGAAATTAAGTGAGCCTGAACTCCTTTTATGATCTTACAACGCCATGCTCGAGCTAAAATTCATATAGGACAGACAGGAGAAATACCTAAATTTTGGATGAAACAACTATATTAAGAGGAAATTTGCTCTCAAAAGGTAAATATATATATTTCATTATATTTCAGAATTTTTGGAAATATTTTGGAAGAAAAATAAACTATATTTTCGGCATGAAAGATGTTTAAACTTTTTCCCTAAAATTCATTTACTACGAGGACTGTTCAAAAGTATCCGACTTTTTTTCTAGGAAAGCTATATTTATTGTTCAAAGCAAACACAACCCTAATCCCCTTCAAAGTACTCGTAGTAACCATTGGACTTAATGCACTTCTCTCAGCGGTCACGCCAGTGTTGGAAACACTTGTGGAAAGCATCTTTGTGGATAGACATTAGAGCGGCCGTCGCATTTGTCATTATGTCCTCCCTCGACTCAAACCACGTCCCTTTTCTGTGGCATTTTCAGCTTTGGAAATAACCAAAAGTCACAGTGAGACATATCTAGCGAGTAGGGACCTTGTCCAATAACAGGAATGCTGTGCTTGGTCAGAATTGCTAGAACAAGCTGCGACGCAAGAGCTCCAGCAGTGTCTTGATTCAGCTTCCAAGTTCTCGCTTCCCAAGATCGGGCCTCTTGCGACGAAAGGCATCACGAAGATGGCGAGAACCTCGCCGTAGTACTCCTTGTTGATGGTCTGGTTTGTAGGAGCGTGCTCGTGTTGCACCACGTCTCGACAATCGAAAATGGCGGTTGACACCGAAATAGTGACAGTGTTTCGGCACCCAGAAAATCTTTTTCTGTGGGCCCCTGTTTGTTATAGAATAAACAGCTGGAAGACAAGCTGTTTTTGAGAATAAAGAAAATTGCCTTCGAGATTTCATGATCAAATAATTCTATTGACAAACATGTTTCAATACTCGAAACGTACCATCATGTGAACAGCAAAAGTGCAACAACTAAAATAACAACAATTGATCAGTCTGTGTCGAAGTATTCTTGAGCTTCATATTTTGGTTCTTGTAAGATTTTGTCAGTCAAGCTTCTCCAATACGAGTATAATTGGTATGTAATAGAATGGAGAGCGACTTCCCACTTGGGAAATGGACATGTGGTGAGATTTCAGAGGCTGGTCTGCCGTTGACATGCTCTTTGATCCTAGTGTATAAGTAGCGACGAGTTTCCACGATATAGCACTCTTGGCAGTGCTCACAACTGTATTTGTATATCAAGAAAAGAAACAAAAATAAATAATAAAACATATTAAAAGAAACAAACACTTTTGTTTTACACCCACCAACTGGCATATTCTCCAGATAAATATAAAATCAATGCTATTAAAACCCTATACACTAGATCCCAAAAATTAACGACTGACCCTGATCTTTGTCTCCAAAACAAGAAAATCGTTCAGACTATTTTCTTAAAGAATGGCTATAGAAAATCATTGAAAAGATTTTCTTAAAATGTGACTCCCATGACCCAAAACCCGATGATACTAAAGTCTCATTTATTGGAAACTGCCATATCTTCCAGAAAGTCATAGAGACTTTCTAGGTGCTCAGAATGAAATGTCATTTTGAAAAAAGTCGCTTAAAGATAGCTTGTAATACTTACAAATCCCAACACTTATGTCGCTATAAAGATCCTATTCCGCTTAACGAGCATCCCTCCTTAATATGCAAATACAGTTGTGAGCACTCCTTTTGAATGAACTTTCGGATGTATTTGAGTATTTGTGCATGTATCACTTGCTGTTCACTGATGATGGTGCGTTTCGAGTATTGAAACATGTTTGTCGATAGAATTATTTAATCATACAAGTTGTTTTGGTTTTACTAGATGATCACATCACGTTGGCCGTACATACAAGCCTTCCTAAATATATTCAACAACTTTTAAAAGTTGGGGTTGGGTTGCCCCCGAGGTGGGGCATTTACCCCCTATAGGGGGTTTTGGTTCTTCTTGAAAAATATAGGATCTCCTCTAAATTTTTTCAGCAGTGTTGTACGTTGACGCCGTTAATTCCGGAAATAGACGCTGGCAACGACAATTTGCCACTGAAAAATATCATCTGCATCAGCATGAGAATAACTCGGATTCCTGAGAACTACTAAAAAATATTTCAAAATAATTAGACTTGCTTTGATGATATGTGTCAGACTCAGTTTGACTTTAATCAAGTTTTCTCGTTGGTATTCATTAGCTAAAATGCATTAGGAACATAGGTCAGCAAGCTCTCAGCGGGCGTTTTGCAAAGGCTGCTCTGTAGAGAAATGTTAGCGAATCATGATTTAGAGAATATAGTTGTAAAATCTAGGGAATCTACAGTAGGTAAAGAACCTTAGAATCAGATGAGTTTCCACGGAATTGCAGTTGATTTAAACCTGGAGTGATACTGTGTAACTTTAGGCCTATCTCTCACTCGCTTGCGCCTAGTATTGATGTAGTTAGTAATGAACATGTCACGGAGCATGCGCAAATTAAGGGCTCAGATACTTATGTCGCTATAGCTCTAAATTTGTAGCAATAGTCCTTGTCCATATAACGAGTACATACACTGAAGTAATTCATAATGGCAAGATCTGACAGAAAGAAGAGGAATTTTTCCTAAGCAGTCGAATCTCGCTTAGGGGGCGTCATACCCCAATCTACCCTACTATTAAAGACATTCAGTATTATTTATTTTTTTCGACAGTTAAGAAATTCGAGTGCAGCTAAACGATTATTTTATTCGGAATCTCCATGCTCGAATTAGTCGGGAGAATATTTTACATCTGTGATGATATCATTTTTTTATTGAGTGTGTCCTCTAAGAAATCCTTTTCTCTTATGGTAATGACAGTTATTCATTCACCCAAGGATATAAGAACTAGAACCAAGTGATCTGTTACTCCACAGTTGGAATTTGATCAAATACATCATAGTATCGTAGGTAGATGAATTCATTCATAGCTGCTCATTGTCAAGTTGTGCGTAGAGAATATTGATCGCAAAAGGATTCACTGCAGCATATTTGAGACCGCCGAATTTTTTCGTTAAAGTTATCGACGTTTAATCCAGTGTCAATAATTCCCTCACTAACCATCGGTCGTCAATCTTAATCTAATTAACTAATCTAGTAGACATGAATAACTAAGTCATAAAGTCAAATAGATTAGAAAATAACAATAAAGACAATCTAAGACTACCTTTATTACCTGTCCTGAATAAAAATCTAGCATGAATGCCATGTCTTCGACTTGTGACAGTTAAAACAAAGATGACTATTCGAATGTTTTTTTTAAAAAAAATATTCACCAAGCACTTATCAAGAAGGACTACAGGCCTATCTGTCATACGTATGCCAATTGTATTAACTCAATTGGCATTTGACAATTGTAAATGATTTCTGCGCTTCCTATTGAGTTACACCAGGTCAAAATGATTTTTTTAAATCAATGGTATGCGAATTACGTTGTATTTTCCATCAAACGTACTGCTATGTATGATATGAACAGCGAGGGGCCGATTATTAAATTTGATATAAAAAGTGGGCGATGAGGAAAAAAGCTTGAGAAACACTGCTCTCTCAAAGAAAACACAACCGCGTGACTAGGGAATCCAATCTCGACATCAATCACCAATCTCGAGATTACGAAATTAAATTTTCTCAATCTCGAGATCTCGATGTCGAAATTAGGCCAATCACCCTAATTAATTATCTCAGTAATCATTCACTTTATTATTCGGTAGACTTAACCATCGTATCTATTAGTCATCCCTTGCTGACAAATATATGAAAACAAGTCATGCTGGCAATGATCAATTTTTTTCAACAAATTTGAACTATCAAAACAAAATGTTCGAATTTCGGGCTACGAATGTTGTAAATAAATTCACAAAAAGGTGTAAAAATTCACACGGCGTTCACTCAAAGTTTCTTTTCACTATGAAAAAAATGTCGAAGTAAACAAAGTTTGCTAAGAGTTTCATTGTTCAAGCGTGATCTGACCTTACTGGCAAAGTATCCCGCGGCGGAAAATGCTCGCTCCGATTCGACCGAGGTAGGAGGAATGGTCTTCATGGCTTGTTCTACTTTAGTCAGAATCTCTCCCTTCTCTCCTGTAGCTTTGAAGAAGTCAATTTCCTTCATAATCATTTGCTCACAAGAACTTTCTCGTCTCGAAAAGTTTTCCGTAGCAGTTGCGATAGTGCATGTTAAAGCATCGTTCAATCGATCGAGAAAGGTGGAATTCTGAAAAGAAGACATACAATTGTAAGAATGCGTGTATGAGATTAGAATAGGTATCCATAGAAGGAGAGCATGTGTGTATTACATTATTGTCTACATTAGTTTTGTATTAAAGCTACGTTCACACATGAGAGAAGAACCTGAGAGTTGACCTCAAATCAAACCTGAGACTGAGACCAACCCGTTCACACTTGAGAGACAGATCTCAGGAAAAAAGCTGCCCCTCATTTTCTTGAGCCTCTCCTTCACTGAACTATCGACGCTGAGACTCGCTGAGACATGACCTGAGATCTGCTGAGACCTAGGTCTCAGACCTGTTCACACTATCGACATCGGGTCGCAGATAAATTGAAAAATGTTTCTATTTATACCCTTTTGTTGCGCTAACTCTCAGGTTCCGTTCAGACTATGTGAGAGCTTGCTGAGACTCATGATTCATTTTGTCATAAATCGTCATGAAGAATAGACGTGGGCAAGCCGCTGAAAGCCTATAGGTATTCGTAAATACTCCACGTAAACAGGTCATCAACTCGTTTATGTAGCTTGTTTAATGCATTGCTATTTTAACATAATGAGTAATTTTGATAAGTTTTACTTAATTGATTTCCTTTAAACTTAAATCTCAAATTATTTTTGAAGGTCTACTCATTTAGATTGGTTCTTTTCGTCAAATTATTTCAGTACAAGCATGAAATGCTCATAAGCCTACTGGGCCTATGGGTCTGTTTTCAAGTACTGAAAATAAAATCAAACAAACAACGACTTCTGAAAACACGCAACAAAAAATTCTTCACAAACATTTATCAAATTTATCAAGCGCAAAACCATCGAGCTGGTCTTTGGTATGAAGTACTAGTATTTCTTTTCCCTAGGCTCTATGTCTCCTTCAAAATGTTCATCAATAGTAGATAGCCTACCACAAAAATAGCCTAAATTTTACATAGTCTAGAAGTTCTTCTAACTTCCCTCTCTCGGGCGAATTCAGAACAGCTCTGTCATATTTCTTTCTAACAACCTCTTTCAACCTCTCCATGTTAAGGAGAGGTTTAGTTTTACCACCTTGTAAAGCTACCAGGAGAGAATTCGTTCTTCCCGGCTGCAGCAATAATTGTCAATAACACTTGGACTGGCTGACTTAACACTCGTGTTTCAATATTTTCTGATCATTACATTTAATCTTACACTTGGACAACATTTAATTTTTATTAGACTGCTTCCGTGCACCAGTGCTAATTGTACTAATTTTGAAATGTCTTTGTCGTATACATATTTGCTCTCTCTATATTTGTCTTTGTATGTGCCTAAGATTTATGATTTTCATTTACTTTGCAAATATATAAACGTTTCTCTCTTTCTCTCATGAACTTAATCAATCTCATGTTTTTAATTTTCTACTTGGGGCCCATGTACCTAGATGGTGAAATGACTCATCCTCTTCCTTCAAACTTTGATGAAAAAAGCTCTCGTTTGAAGACCTTATAAAATATACCTAAATAATAATCAGTTTCTAATGGTTTGCAAGGTTGGACCTTGGGTTTTGGGTTGTCCTTGGGTAAGTGATACAAAACATGTTTTTTTTCTATGCAAAACTTGGGTCTGCTGCGCTATTAATGCTGCATATACGACCTACACAAATAAAGTAATAAAATTGATATTTTGATTTGAGGCGTGATAAGATCATAAAGTTCTGATTTTTTAATCAAAGTTTCACTCAATTCACAGAATATTTCAAAAATCAAATACTAGTGATGAATGGATGTTTCACTTTGGGTTTGACAATGCCGCGCATTGAAAGTTCGTACATATTGCATTTGCTGCAAGCTTACATGTATTTTACTGAACATTAAATTTTTACATATTTCATGTATTTTACATGGATATCTTCGCAGTTATCTTCACCCCTTAAACTTTCTGCAATAGCCGACATTTATTCAAAAATGAATTAATTCCAATTTCGTATTCTAAACATGTTTAACCATGCACTGACTACGCGGATGCCATTTATCAATTCTGTTTGTTTTTCTGATTGATAAAATGAATGCAATTGCTTTGTTATGAGCAATGTGCAGTTCAATCATCATTAAATCAAAATTCTTCAATTATTCAGTATATCAGTGTAAGTTAAAATAAAGGAAATTTTTATAACGTGATACACGTACTTAGGCTACTGATTACAGTTATTGCAATAAAAAAAATCGTTTCACACTAATGCCACATTTCTCATGGACCCAATTGGAATTTTAGCCTATAGAAGAATTCTTATGGCAGCACAAAATATAAATTATGTACTTCGCTTACTTGATTCTACTCAATTATTGAAACTTGGGTACTGGGTTTTGACCCAAATTTAGGGTATACCCAATACAAGTTTTTGCCCAATCTTGAGTTTCGGCCTACTTGTGTATTTTTCCTTTGCAACTGATTTAACCGAATATTGCTGGGATATTTTACTGAGTTATAAAACTCAGTATACCGAGTTAAACTTAACTTGGTTAATTTCCGGCAAACTTGGTTAAATGAGTTTCTTGAAAAACTGAATTGACAACACTGGTTTCATTCGGCATGCATGTGGGAATGAACTAACCGAAGAAATCCTAATTAAAAGATTCCTGCTTGTTGAAATTTTATGCGCGTCGTGATTCAACCCATTGACATTAAGTTGACTATTGCGTATCTTTACGAACATGTAGATGCAAGTCCGCTGTTTTTCATGGTTTTTCTACTACTGACTATTTAGTGTCCCGCTTTTGGTAGTAAAAAAACATGGTGACCATGATATAGCTCAAAACTAATTTCATCAATCAAGTTAAAGTAGCCTGTACGTGCCTCATTATGTTTCTGTCTGATTCATCGTAAATTCAGATTTCTGAAAGATGCAAAACATGACAATATTTACAAGTATAATTAATATCGTAAATGTCATCAAATGAATCACTAGTTTAGACTGAATTGACTTGTGCAACCAATAGAAACACATGAGCACAAAGTATTATTCCGCGTATATGTGTACAAAATAAATGAGCGTCGAATACACAATCCAGTTGGATGTTGATAACAAGGTAGTTTTAGAAAAGTTGAAACGCGTACAACTTTTGCTGAGACATGGTCGCTGTCTCAGTTGAAGGTCTCAGGGTTGTTCACACTTGAGACAAGGATCGTGGAGTTTGTCTCGCAGGCTTCTCTCAGAAACCTGAGAGAAGCTTGTCTCAGGACCGTTCACACTATCTCTCAGCAAACGTGGTGAGCCTCCCCCGGGTCGCCCCGCACAAACAACAACGGATGAAGTTAGTGGGTCTCAGGCATGTCTCAGGACTGTTCAGACTACGTGGAGTTAGTCGCAGCATAATTTTGATTGACGTTTGAAATGGACGACGGAAATTGTAATCTTGCCGTTTGATTGGATGATTGCCTGAGTCTCGGCTCTCAGCTCTCATGTGTGAACGTAGCTTAACATTAATGCACTTTTGTCTACATTGATCATTATATCATACAAACAGCATTAGGCCTAATTTCAACATGATTAAATGCATTTACACTATAATGAGATAGTAATTATCCTAAGATAGATTAATCTACTTAGATTAGTTTCATAGAAGATTTTTGAGTAACTTACCAATTCAGTTGATTGATTTTCTTTATTGCTATGTTCTGTTTGGTCGACCTTCGAATCTTCTTTCAGCATCAAGCTTGTGCATAAATGAATTATGCTATACTTCACCATATTTTCTTCAGCCAATTTTTTGGGGTGAAGTTCCGTTGAGAAACTTGATTGTCAGCAGCAACTCCGTTTGGTGACGCTCATTCAGTCTCTCGTGGAGGTAGCCAAGAAACTCGCTAGCCAATGGATTGGTGGTTAAACCGATCAATTCTATTTCCAACATCTCAAGGCATGTAGACGCACTCATTATATTTGATTTCCTCTTGCACAGTACATTGACCACAACTTCAACCGGTTTCAAGACTTCGATCAGATTCTTCAACAAACGCAGATGTGCTTCGGTGATCTCGAATTTATGATCACAATCAATGAGAGCTTTCAGAACGCAATTTTGTACTTCGATAAATCTGTCGATCATGTGAAGAAGAGAGTTCCATCGCGTCTTAACGTCACTCACTAGCTGCAAACGTTTGCCAAAATCGTTCATTATGTGAATATGTAGCCTTTCATTGAATGAATTCATTCATCCTTCCGCAATGGGCTTCGTCTGAAGAAGTGGGTTACTCTTCGGACTAGGTCAATAGCATCCTTCAGTTCCTTCTTGAGCTCAATTTTGACGTTTTCAACGCATACTTCTAATCCGATTGCTTCCGCTTCATCGTCTTCTTCGCAATCACCATCGTCTTCTGATGACTGGTTCCCATCAGAAGTCTCAGTTTGGAGACAGCTATCATGTTTGCCGTAGAGCATGTCGCATACTGCAAGGTGAATTCCATGAGCATAACATGGCGGGTGAATATTTGGAATCTGACGGCCAAATTTAGCCATCATGCTACAGTAGTCCGTCGTTACTGCAACAACATCAGTTGTCAAATCGAGGTCATATGCACTTATATGTTTCCTCACTGATTCCTCACAGCGAACAGCCGTTAGGCTTCCAGAAATCGGACATAGACCAAGATTATGCAGCTTGACATTGTCTTGATTGCAGCAATGTACGTTGATATCTAAATACCCATAGAAATATACTGTTTATCTGAAGTTCGCTAGAATGGAAATTGACTCAAGGTCGCGGCACATCCGGGGGAACTAAGTTGGGGCATGAAAAACCAATTAAAAGCTTCGATTTACTCTTGTGACTGATTCTAACCCAATGATACAGACGTTGGCAGGTGCATCTAAGTGAAAATGCGTGCGATTTATGTGCCGTTATTGTGCATTGCATGAAGCTTAATTTCCTTTCTAGAGGTTTTATTGTTGTCAATTTCTATGTAAATACCTGTTGTTCGCCGAACTCGTCCATTCATCAATAGTCAGCGCAAATCTTTGGGCAAGTGACTTCCTTTCTGTTATATCTTTCCTGATATCATTTTCGACGGATTCAGCGTAATTTACGACCTTGTTTCTCACTGTTTGAGCTGAACTTGGCAATGTAAAGCCCTTCGCCTTCATGCAGCTTATCAGATCACTTGAAGTTATGAATATTGAGAAGGGAAGGCCATCCTTTGCTGTCATTCGCGCTAATGTTGCATCAAGCGAATTCTCAATCTTAGGCTTGAAAAATGATGTTATCTTTGCCTTATTTTCGAGGGTATTGTCATCTGCGTCTTCGTCACGATTAGACCTATCAATCTCGGTTGCCTTTCTTTTTGTCAACCATATATTATGTTTAGACTTTAGGTGAGTAGGCTATGTAGACCGGTTGTAGATGATCCTCGTATGCTTATTGATGCCCTACAACGGTTACACGCCGCCTTCTCTCCCGCCTGCTTTGTAAAATAGTCCCAAACCAGTGATGTCGACATTGCCATGTGAATAAAGGGTATGATAGGACGATCAACGCCATCATCCAAGGTTGGCAGCCAGCCAACTCTGCCGCAACGAAGTCAGTTAGACAACAGACTTTGATATGGCTACAGCAATGAAACACGTGCATGTAGCATATCTCACGCAACGGTAATAAATAGAGCAATGTCAGAACATGCACAAACTATTAGTAAATTTCGAAGTGTCGAGATCTCGACGACCTAATCTCGAGATCTCGAATTAGACAAAAAACAGTCGAGATCTCGAGATTGGATTCCCTATGCGTGACGCTGTGTGCGCCGGTCGTATTTTCAGGTAGCTCCCGTCTACCAATATCTTTCCTCTTACAACATCGTTCTCTGGAATCCCTCTTGTAACAAATTTATATCATTCGAATCGGCGCGAGCTGCTCTATTTAACACTTATCACATTCGCTGATCTCTTCAAGTTCTTCTCTAGTGTTTGGACTCAATCATTTTGAGTCATTCTAGCCACCCTGAGATCTTTGTTCTTTGTCTACCTTTGACTTCGTTCGCAATTGGGAATTCCTACTACGTCATCTTCACACATTGGAGTATCTCGCCACACGTACCTGCTGATTGCATCTGTGCTGCTGATACCCTGGGAAGAATCCCCTTTCCTATCTGGCCGTGTTTCCATCTCCGAGCAAGCTAACTCAGCCCTTCAGTGAAGTGATTCTACATTAACTTCGACCCTCACAATCTTCAACAACTCCTCAGGCTTTCCCACCAAATCCCATGTTTTGGCGAATTACAAGTGAGCGTCTCGGGTGAGCGTGTATTCTGACCTGTCAGTGTTCCGGGCGCGCGCCAAGACCTCATCACTAATGCTAGCAAATCGCGATTTATGAAGAATTGAAATCCCTCAAACTGATAGAGTGGTCATAGTGTAGTGGTTCCAATACCTGACTTTCAACCCAGCGTCCGTGGGTCAACTCCTCAGTTACGTTTTTTGGCTTTAATTATCAGTATCAAATATGATTGACTTCTTATTTTTTCTTAGACTGACTGTGCGACCCCAGCATTTGAACTGAGCTCCAACTGAAAAGAGATTTATTTCTTTTAGCTCTAATTCTTTTTCCCATACCCCTGCTATATGTCCAAATAATTCACAGAAAACTTGCTGGTACAGCAAACCTCCGCACAGTGCCACTGTCGAATGCTCATTATGCAGAAACGAAATCCATTATGAATGTCTAGGTATCTCTGTTTTGGAACTGAGCTCCCTGATGAATCAAGATCCTGGTCTATATTTACGCAAGATCTGCCTCCCCAAAGCGAAGAAAACAACCCGTGACAATCTTACTAAATCTTCCCCTGGTTCCATCCTGTTTGAATTCAAACAGAATGTTTACGATGCTCTGATCAGTCCTGTACCCTCTGTCAGAATGGAATTATCTGACTTAGAAAAAGTAATTGATGAACGAATGACGAACTTTGAAACCAAGATCATGACATCAGTAGTTGGTCTTAAATCCTCCGTCAGTCAAGAGATATCGACATATGCTTCAAAAGCTGCTCTACCTCCACCTCCACCAAACCCCTTTCCCGGTTTCCGACTCCCTACAGCAATCAGTAAGTCCAACATGAAAACTAAACGAGCCGATCCTTCGAAAAGTCTTTTGATCGTTAACTTGTCTGATCCCAAGCGTTTTACACCAGCTCTCATAAAAAAGAATCTAAAACCTATACGACCGGACTCCATTACAAAGATCAACCATGCCCGAATTCTGCAAAGAAGTGGCAACCTTCTAATCGAAGCCAACACTCCGGAGGACCGGGATCAGCTTTTAACTGACTGGCCAAAAGACTGCTTCGGACCGAAAGCTCAAATTCATCCTATGAAACATGATAACATGGGATTCAAAAAGTGGGTTATAGTTAACGGTTTTGATAATGACGCCGATGTCGAACACCTTTGTACCCAAATCCAGCGAGAGTATACTGATATCGAAAACTTTTCTCTTTCCCCCTGTCGAGAAGGAAGGTCCTATCGATCCCTTAAATTCTCAGTTCAGGACCAACATCAATATACACGTCTCCTTCAGTTTGGATTATATGCAGATTTTCGCCATTACCAAGTATCACCTTTCGTCCGCCGCCCTATTTGATGCTATAACTGTCAACGATTCGGCCACGTAGCTACAGTCTGTAGATCTTCACCCCGTTGTATAAGATGTGGTGATGACGAAGTTAATCACTCCACTCCTTGTCCAAATACCGAGAAATGCGGCAATTGCGGAGAACCTCATAGTGCTAATAGTATCAAATGTTCAATATATATAGCGCGCTTCGACTCTCTGAAGGAATTTGCTCGCCATGATTGAGCTTTGGCATATCAACATCAAAGGTCTTCTCACAAATTTGGATGAACTTAAAGTGCAAGTATTATCTCACCGTCCCGCTTTTGTATTTATATCGGAAACTTTCCTATCAGCTAAGATTCCACAATCGATTCTCAATATTAGTGGGTACTATATCATACGTAAAAATCGCGAATCTTTTGGAGGTGGACGTATCATCTATGTCAAAGAACAAAACACCTTATCTACGCATATCACGAAACTGGAGTCGGACGAATTCGAAACGATATGGATGTCTATCAGAACTACCAATGCACTATTCTTGACCTGCTTCGCCTACCGTCCCCCAACTCCAACATGGACATTTTATCACACATCAAATCCGCCCTTGAATCACACAACCCTAAGTACAATATCTCTCCTCTGATCATAGGCGACTTTAACTGTCACAACTCCAACTGGCTAGAGACCGAAATCACTGACAGGAACGACCAGATCATGGAGTCATTCTGCGTAGAGCAAGGACTTTCGCACTTGGTAAAATCAATAACCCGTACTCCTGATAACAATTTATCCAGCCCGTCTCTTCTGGACCTCGTTCTATTTCCTGATACTGACCTCATCGAATCTGTCGACGTTTTACCCCCTATTGGCTCGGCCGATCACAACCTAATCAAGATCTCAATTCCTGAAACTCAAATGAACGCTCCAAACGATGACCGCGGAAGAACTGTCTACGATTTCAACATGATCAAAGATTGGAGTGCTATCCAAAACTTTATACTTTTTACTGATTGGTCACCCTTGTTTGAATCAACATCCATAGATGATGCCTGAAAGTTCTTCAGTAAAGCAGTCCAAGAAATTCTGTTCAGCCATGTCCCGAAGCAGTACTGGAATCGATATAAGGGCACTAATTCTGAATTTGACCTACTTCAATATCGCTCCAATCGAAACGCATTGAGCTCTGAAATCCATAGGATCCGTCTCGAAGGATACCGAAAGAAGATTGACTCACTTCTAGATGCTCCTTCTACTAGACGATACTGGAAACTAGGTGGACAACTCTATAAATTTTCTGGTGCACCTCCGAATTTACCGGATCTCCGCTACAATAACGACTATTACCGCTCCAACAAAGACAAAGCAGAACTTTTCAATAAATATTTTCCGAAGCACAACAAGGTGACGAAACACGCATCTTCCATACCGAAGATTGCACCCCAACAACTGATTCCATGATCTCAAATATTAATATATCTGACGATGTTGTTTTCAAAAATTTTCCACACTTAACACTTCCAAATCCCCTGTGCCGGACAGACTGAACAACCTTTTTCTTACCCAATGTGCTACAGAACTAATTCCGATTTTGTCCCACCTATATCGCGTATCCTTAGAAAACTACAAACTACCTGACGAGTAGAAAATGGCCACAGTGGTGCCAGTATACAAGCGAAAAGGAGATCATGCCAACCCTGACAATTATCGTCCCATCTCCCTGACGTCATCTATTGTGAAAGTTATGGAAGATATCATAAACAACCAACTATCCAACTTCCTCTATCACAACAAAATTTTGCACGAACATCAGTTTGGTTTTCTCAAAGGTCATTCTGCAGCAGAGCAAGTTGCGCTTCTTCAACAAAAATGGACTACAGCCATGGAGAAAAATCAGACAACAGCAATTGCCTTTCTGGATTTATCCAATGTTTTTGGTACAGTTCCACACGAGGCCTTGCGCCACAGACTACTGGCCTCAGGTATTCGTGATAACCTCTATGGATGGATTTCCAACTACCTCATAAATCGTCAACAACAGACCAGAGTAGGGAACTCTTTCTCGTCATGGAAGCCACTATCCGCGGGTGTTCCTCAGGGCAGTGTTCTTGCACCCACCCTCTTTACCCTCTTCATTAACTCTCTCATAAAGGCCGTTAATTCCAAACCCTTCGAAAACTCTCCGCCTGTTGAGTGTATGGCATACGCGGATGATTCATTAATATATGCTTCCCATACTGATCCTGTCATGGCAGTTGCGTACGTCAACAAATCTCTTCAAGACATTCTTACATGGTCCAAAATATGGGGTATGAGGTTCAATACCACGAAAACTGTATCTATGCTAATCTCCAAGTCCAAGAAAAGACCCGCTCCGCAAGGAATAACCTTCGAAAACAAACTCATTTCTTTCTCTCAAACCCACATGCATCTTGCTATTGTTAGTAGTGAAAACTGTGCCCTACTTGCCACGGATAGGTACATGGATAGGTACATGGATAGGTACATGTAAAGTTTAGTGTTATCAATAGGTACATGGATAGGTACATGTAAAGTTTAGTGTTGTCAATAGGAACATGGATAGGTACATGGATAGGTACATGTATACTTTAGTTATCGATAGGCACATGGATAGGTACATGTATAATTCAGTGTTATCAATAGGAACTTGTATGAGATCTGTTTTACTGGATAGGTACATGTGTTTGGTACACTCAGTTGAGTACACTGTGTTTGGGAACGTCTATGATCGAACTTGTGTGGTTTGGTTCTGAGCACTTGGGTACGTACCGATAGACGTCCGTTGTTTGATTTTGAATGGGTTTGCTCAATTGCGACTATTGTGACAATTATTTTTAATGTAGCACTATTTAGATGTGAAACTTTACTGTGCAGTTATGATTTAGTTGCTCCCCAATAAGAAAACCAATTCCAGAACTATGTTTAAAATGAAAAGACAAGAGATTTACAATGTAAGTTTAATTTAAGCGTGAAAAATAAATGACGGGTGCAAATCACGTCCCTCAGGCGACTCCATGATCTTCAAGAAGTCATCACACCACTCATGGAATGTCGGATTTTTACTAAAGTCATGGTCACACTCGTGTACCGGACACTTCACCGGTAGTCCATTCCGCCTTTGAAGTGCAGAGACAGTCAAGGTCTTCCACAGGGCCACTTTGCAGCCGCGAGACAGATGCATGGTCATGTCCAACTGACCTCCCATAATGACTTGGCTGTCATTTTGAAAATAAAATAGTGGTTTTGAGGACATGCTTCTTGTTATGGAACGTTGAGGATAAGTACTTAACAGTTTGGAACAATGTCATCCTTTATATAGTTATATATATTCTTTAGGGAAGTTCGGTACCTCTCTGATTGGCTGTTAGGATTTCCTTTGTTTAAAAAGTATATAAGTCCGAGGTTTGTACCAATTCTTATCAAAGGTTCTAATCCTCACGTTTACAAGTTACAATTATTTTAAATCTACAAGTCATAATGGATCGCAAACAGAAAGCCGCAGTTGAGAACAGTACTGCTGATCGTACCACTTCGCCAGTGGAACGTACCAGTACACCTCCCCAATCTCCGATGGAGCGATCGACAACACCAAACGAGCCGGTGGTGTTCACCCAAGCCCCTGCATCGCCCGACTACTCGAGTGATGAAGATAGTGACGTATCAATCGAGACGATGCGTCACATGAATAAGAAGTCCATGCGAACGCCACTTTATGGACGGGTCACGGTCAAAGTCAAGAACGCCCCGAAAAAGTATCACACCAAACGGGTGTTCATGAGGATGGAGCCGAACGAGCGGAACCTCACAACCGCTCTCGAATTTTCGGTCATCGACCTTGACACACCACGTCGCTGTCCCTGTGCGCCCAAGAAGACCAGGATCCATGTGCAAGTGGACTTGAAAAAACTTGTACCCTTTCCTTACCTTGATGACATTTAGTGTGTTTTTTCTTAATCTCTTTATTTAATATTCATTTGTATATATGAACAGACTTGTTTTATCATTTCACAAATCGGTCTTCAATTAAGGTCTGAATGGGAAAGGGGAATAACTATCTACAATTAATGATGTTCAATAACTGAATTGAAACAAAAAATCAAGTATGAAGACTTCAACTTGAAATAAATAGGAACATATAACTTTTAAAGAAACAGTTATGTTGTTAATTTTAAAATGCTTGTAGCAGTCCAGGATGATATCATACATGTGTCATACACGACACCATAAGAATGAGAATGAAAAGACCTTTAGAATGATATAAGGTATGTACCTATTCGATGGGAAAATCCTAGTTGTATGCAACTGTATGCAAGCAGACAAATGTTAGATTTTTAAATTCACTAAGTTTTTAGCCCATTCTTTAAAGACATGTAGCTCTCTAGTTATATGTCATACATGTGTCCTACAATACACCATTAGAATCAGCATGAAAAGAGCATTCGAATGATATATTGTATGTACCCATTTGATGAAAAAATCCTAGTTGTATGCATCTGTATGCAACTTGAAAAATTCCAAGTTTTTTTACAAAAATGACTAAGTTTACAAATTTTCAAAGTTAAAGTTTTACAACCAAAAATGACCATAATATAGAAACCTCTACACTTGACCTTGACCTTAGACCTGACCTTCATACACTTCATACACGGCGGGGGGGCCTAAAAATTTCTCGGGCGCTTCGCGCCCTCGAAATTTTTCGGATTATAGGGTAAATAAATTTTCTCGTGCGCTTCGCGCACTCGAAAGTTTATTTACCCATGGGTTCCGGGTGCCATAGATACTCTTCTTGCTTCCCTAACCCTAACCTTAACCCTAACCCTAACCCTAACCCTAACCCTAACCCTAACCCTAACCTTAACCCTAACCCTAACCTTAACCCTAACCTTAACCCTAACCCTAACCCTTAACCCTAACCTAGTATTTTAATTTGATTATTTTAATTTTGGCGCGAAATTCAAATTTTCGAAAAAATCTTTAAATTTGATTATTCGAATTTTGGCGCGAAATTTGAATTTTCGAAATGTAGCGCTTAATTCAAATTTTAATGTTCTATTCAAACCACACGTTTTATAACTTCAAATATGAATCATTATATGACTATTAATAATAACATGTATATCAAATAATACATCAGTCCATCAGTTCATATTACTTTGAATTCACTCTACTGTTTACATGTAGAAATCTTTCAACACATATGATGGCACTTCCATTTCTAAGGTTAAAAATAAACCAGCTGTTCCAATTCTTGTTTGAGTTATCAATTTTGTTTAACCGTACCAATTCCAAGATGTGATGTCATAAGGTCTTTGTTCATAGTTGCTTTGTCAATTTCATATATAAAGAAGTTGCACACAACGAATTTTCACTCATTTTCAAATTATTTAGTGTCCATAACAGACGTCGTTCTTCGTTCCTCCGTTCTCCGGTTCTTATTACAATTCTAAAGTGAGTTTCATTGTCATGTTCTGCTACTTTATAGGATATTCGGGAGTAGGAACATTATTAAGTTTTTATAACCAAATAGCTTTAAATATAGAAGCTTGGGTTTTTAGGATAGGAACACTTTATGTTATATTATTAACCATGTTTTTTATTTTAATTTTTCATCCTATATTAAGTCACTGAGCGAGAGACATGAATATATCAGTTTAAATGTAAGTGTATTTGAATCAACAAGATTTTCACAGTTTGTAAATAAATAAAAAGATACCTAAATAAAGCCTTCATCCATTTTAAATATTCAGTCTGTCATCTGCTAACAGATGTATAAAATTCAAGCTTGTTTAATTAAACAAATTGAGAATTGGTTGAAATTTTCGAAATTTCACTTTCATTTCATTAAATTAATTTCGAAATTAAATAATAGTAAATCAGCTGTTTCCAAATTTCAACTCTTCTTATGAGCTAACCCTTTTCGAATAAATATCTAATTTTCGACTTTCGGTTTCAATTTCAACTTCAAATTTTATTTCTTCTTAAGATTTGTCAAATATTAATCTAGTACTTAATAAAGGTTTGAAGATGGTACATAAATGATTTCTCATTTAAAAAGAGATTAAATTATAATAAAATTTTTTTATCCTCTACAGAAATGGTTCGACAAGAAAGCATCGCACGGCAACGTCTCATCTTCCATTTCTGTGAGACTTGCCAACTGCCCGTTCGACATGCGAACAAAAGCGGGCATAAGGAATGCTCCTTCCGAGAGGACTGCACGTACCTCTACTGCCTCACGTGTAAGAGGTATGAAAGGAGCGATGCAAAGGTGAATAGTGACTCCGCGAAAGCATTTATTACCAAGCACACCCCTTGTTCTCAACTAAATGGGAGAAAGGGGATTAACTTAACCTCCAAAGTTGAGAAGAAGAAGTTGGAGCGTCTTTTTGGGAAGGATCGACCGACTGAAGGCGTGCTTTCCCAGTTGGATGAACCTGCTCCAAAGGATAAGCCTCAAAAGTCGCGAGTTCCTAAGAGGAAAGTTCCTAAGTCTCGGGAGTTCATCGATGAGACTTTTAGTGATTGTGAGGTGAGTGCCATCAATTCTACATGCTAGTTTCAACGGATAACTGGCTCACAGCAGAAAAATAAAAAAATACTACTTCATTATGTATGAAATGATTATATGTTGTAAAACATTTCAGGATGTACTGATGCCCCCACCGAAGAGAGCCAAGGTGTTGGTTCAGAAGAAACTGTTCGCTAAAGATGTAAGTATTTATTGACTAATTTAATTATTTCTATACATAAAGTAAATCAACATTGCTTAAACATTTCAGAGTGAGCTACCTCACCCGACAAAGACTAATGAGGATGTAGTGGCCGAAAAATTGCGAAATGTAAGCATTTCAGTTATTTATTAGTTCTCAATGTGAAATTAAACATGAATTTTTCCTACTTTCAGCTGTTTCCCAGTGTTCAAGGCTGCCCGAAAATTCCGCGCTTATCTTCACCGAGGAGCAGACTACCTTCGAGTCCCGTAAGTGTCATTACATAGGTCTCAGTCAACAATAACTGAAAATGCATCAAGTATTTTTAAAAACATACATACTTCGTCAATGAGTTGCGAGCATGTTATATTATTTTTCTCTGCAGGTTGTGCGATCGCTGTCCCTCAGGAAGCATCGCAGTTTCCTTTCGACGCCAGCGACAAGTACATCGGTGGAAGACAATGAAGAAAAGCCCTATTCGATTCGGGAGTCTTCATCAGAGGACGATGAAACCTCGTCAGCAACTTCATCTGATGAGGAAACGTCGTCAGCGACTTCTTCCCCGACATCTTCTTCCGATGAGGATGATGATCCTGTTACAAATGTAAGTATCAAAGTTGGTCAACTGCATGAGTACAGAATTTTCTATTAAAATATGTTTTTTGTTTGTAATAGATTGATTTATCTTTTAGAATGACTCGTTGCCCCGTGAGACAGAGGTTGGAACCGATCAGAAGGTCACAATCCAGCCGGAGGTAAGAGAAATTCACTTTTATATCTCATCAATGGTAAAATGCTAAATAGATGATAAACAATTGTTTCTTTCGATTACAGGACTCCGCGATGTGTGCATCTCAGGAGGAGGTCTCGTTCAGCCACATCCGGGCTTCTCCGAGCTGGAGTGTGCGCCTTCCTTTATCGCCCATGATGACACTGGCTCCGTTATCTCCACTGCGTCCTTCCTCTTCGATCCCAGCCGCAGCTCCTTCCTCTCCGATCCCAGCCGCAGCTCCTTCCTCTCCGATCCCAGCCGCAGATCCTTCCTCTCCGATCCTAGCCGCAGATCCTTCCCCTCACGCTGCTGCGCCCGCACCTCCAGCTGCTCTCCCTGTCCGGCAGTATAATGTGGATCTCGACGCGACAGCAGAAGAGGTACAAGACATTGAGATCCAACTACGTCGTTGCCAAGAGCGCCTAAAGGAGGCTGAGGCCCGCGAGGCTAAGTTGAAGGAGGACAATAGAGGTTTGATTGAGTCTCTAAGAAATATTACTCAATCAAACCTCCTGTTGGCCTCCCAAGTTACCACCAGCCAACAGCACCATAAAGAGACACTTGTCCACCTCGACTGTTCCCAAAATGGGATCAGAAAAGTGCGCCTTACGAGGATGGACGATTTGGGTGGCTGTAGTGACAGCTGCAGTCACCTAAAACTATATCATAGTGGTATTGTCAAATGCGTTAGACTGTAACTTTAACTTCTATTTTCTTCTATTTTGAAAAAAATAATTGTTAAAATTGTATGTGTTTTCTCTTTACAACAGATCGGAACATATGGTATTGGCTGGTGATGACGCTGACGTCATTAGATGGTAGATGTATATAAGGGCTTGCTAATTTCAATCCTCATCAATAATCATGGTTGTCTGTACCAAGTGTGGAAAAGTGTTCACTCTCATAGGCAATTTGCAACGACATGAAAAATTTTGTAAGTTAGGAAAAACGTATCAATGTAGCAAGTGTCCATATAAGACGAATAGGATGGATAATCTTAAGAGACATAAACTTGTATGCAATAATAAACCGAATGATAGCATAACAGAGTCAAATTCAAATAATCAAAATAGATCTACTTCTAAGCCAACAACCAGCGCTTCAACTAACATACAAAACTTTATGCAATACTGCTCTCGGTGTGGCAAAACGTATAACTCTATAAGTAGATTTCGACAGCATATGAATGTACATAACACAAATAGTGAGATGAATATGCATAATAACTATGGAACTGCTAGTCTCAGTGAAAGCGCACTCAATGGTCATGCACGTGTGTATGATATCACGCCAACAACACCTACTGTGGACATAACATCATTCTTAGAAAGCATGCGTTCCATGTTAGGGAATTTAGTGTCTGACTTACTAAGGAGCTATCAATTGCGCGGTCGTCTGATTGCACAAATTCGTTATGTCCGTTCTAATCCTCAAGAAGAAGAAACTTTTCTCGCACACTTTACCTCATCATCCTCAAACTATATTTATGAATATGATGCTTGGTTTCAGGATCATCTAAATAGTCTAATAAATCATATTGAAGCCTTCACAAAAAAGGGTAGCAATTGGATTATAGATGATGTACAAAATATAGAGTTCAATGTAATAACAAGTCCAATACTGTCAGGTGGACAATCATTTCCTCTACCAAAGAAGTTAAAAAACTCTAAAGCTGTCATTAATGTTAATTCAAATGCAAATGATTGCTTCCTATATGCAGTTTTATCAATATTGCATTATAATGAAGTACCATATTCAAGGAATGAAGTAAAATCATATAGTGAGTGGACATCTGAGCTAAATATGGAAGGCATTTCCACACCAGTATCAATCAAAGATATTCCAAAATTTGAGAAAAATAATGATATTAAAATTAACATTCACTTTTATGAAAATGGACTCAAAGGTGTTCGTTACAATAGTAACTTTACTGGTAGGCAAACGGTTAATATTTTGCTTATTCTAAACAATGGAGCAGCACACTATTGTGGAATTCCAAAGCTGTCAAGATTGTATAGGAGAACTTTAAAAAGACATAAATACTTCTGCGAAAGATGCACTCAGTCATTCACATATAAGACAACACTAGAACGACATTTCCAGTTTTGCATTCGAGGAAAAGCACAAATAGAAAAAATGCCGACAGATCTAAAAGTACTAACAAGTAGCATGGAATATCAACTAAGTCCTCCTTTAGTAATTTATGCAGATATAGAGTGCTACATTGATAATAAAATACATAAACCTGCGGCTATTGGAGCTTATCATGTCTGGCATAATGCCCTTCAATCAAAATTTGAAAACAAGTATTACCTCTTTGAGGGAGAAAATTGCATTATTAGTTTCTTGCACCACTTAGAAACTGTAGCCCAAGACTTATATGACAACCAATGTGCAACAACTAGGCAGCCAATGTCACTGTCAGCGGATGAAAAAGCACGCCACGAGAATGCAGAATGTTGCAACAAATGTAAATCAAAATTCAGCGATGAAGTCATAAAAGTTCGTGATCATGATCATATCACCGGACGATATAGGCAAACATTATGTAGGAAATGCAATCTCCGGTTAAGACTTAACAGACGGGAGCTCCCCATATTTTTCCACAATTTTAAAAATTATGATAGCCACATCGTTTGCTATAAAGCGATTGGAAGAATGAAGTCTTGGAAATTAGATGTTGTAGCAGCAACTGCTGAAAAATATATAACTTTATCCGCCAGTGTCCCTGTAAATGAATACAAAGGGAAGACAGTATACTTTAAACTAAAATTCTTAGACTCATATCAATTTCTAAGTGCATCCTTGAGTGAATTAGCCAAGGGCTTGCAAACGTATGAGCATGTAGAGACATTAAGGGTAGAATTTCCACAATTAAGTGATAATGTTTTATATCAGAAGGGAGTGTTTCCATATTCATACTTCAAAAACTTAAACACGTTGACGGAAGACTGTCTACCACCACAATTTGAATTCTATAATGATCTTACTCGTGAGCACTGTTCCGATAGTGAATATGAACACGCTAACAAGGCGTGGATTGAATTTAATTGTAGCACATTTGGTGATTACATGCTGGCATATCTGAAGTTAGATGTTTTATTGTTGGCAGACATATTTGAAGTGTTTAGAGCATTGAGTCAACGTGAGGATGAAGTCGACCCTGTACATTTTGTCAGTCTCCCACATCTTAGCTTTACCTCAGCACTAAATTTCTCTTCCAATGATCCCCCACACTACATACAAGATGAAAATATGTACAATCTATTTGAACGAGGAATTAGAGGGGGTATGACTTTCACCAACATTCACCGAGCGCGTGCACGCATTGAAGAATTAGGAAATAATATACATGAAAGTCGACATTTGACCTACTTAGATGTTAATAACCTTTACGGTTCTTCACTCAGTAGGAATCTACCCCACTCAAATTTCAAATGGTTGAATGAAAGTGAATTAGATAATTTTTTAAATGAAGAAAATGTTCAAAATATAGATGATGATGGTGAAATCGGCTACATTTTTGATTTAGATTTAGAGTATCCTGCAGCCATTCATGATGACACTGCCGATTTCCCATTAGCTCCAGAAATGCAGATGATTGAAAAGAGAATGTTTTCACACTATATGAAAAATCTATATGAAAAAGTAAGACCAAATACACATTTTTCTTCTATCAAGAAACTTCTGCTCCATCAATTTGATAGGGAAAATTATGTAGTCCACTATTCAATTTTAAAATTTTACTTGAGCATGGGTATGAGAATCAAGAAGATTCATAGTGGCATAAAATTCACACAAAAGCCTTGGTTAAAAACATACATTGATATGAACTCTCAAAAGAGGGCTCAATCAAACACTGACTTCAAAAAGTCATTCTACAAATTGAAAAATAATTCTTTATATGGTAAAACAATGGAAAATGTAAGGAGAAGGAAAAAATTTAAACTAGTCAACAATGAGAAACAACTACTGAAATTGTCAAATCATCCTCTCTATGTTCAACACAAAATATTTGATGAAGATCTGGTTGGTATGGAAATGTACAAACCTTCAATAGTTTTAAATAAATTAATATATGTTGGTCAAGCAGTACTTGACTATAGTAAGTTGGAAATGTATCAATTATATTACAATGATCTAAAAGGATGTCCACTGATAAATAGAACGCGACTTTGTGGAGGTGATACCGATAGTTTCTTCCTATGTTTATACACATCACCATCTGTCCGTCTGGAAGATATACTTCTATACTTCGGTGAAAAGTTTGACTCTTCAAACTATGACAGTCATCACCGACTATACTCAACTACAAACAAAGCTAGATTAGGTTGTTTTAAGGATGAGTGTGCTGGAAAGTTGCTTGAGGAAATGATCCTACTAAAACCGAAAATGTATTCCATGAAATATCTAGACTCTACGAATCATAGCATCAAACGTGCAAAAGGAATTCAGAGAGCAGCAGTTAAAAAATTGAAACATGATGACTATAGGAGTGTCTATTATAGTGAGAATGATACAACTGAAGATATGACAATTATAAATTCAAAAAATCACATAGTTAGCACAAAATCATTTAGGAAGCGAGGTCTTTCACTTTGGGAGGATAAGCGCTGTTGGCTGGATAAAAATTTATCATTACCATATGGACACTATAGCCTAGGTCTTCCCCACCGTCGAAGAGAAGGAGATGCCTTCCTGTCACAGGTGATGTAGAATAAGTCTAAATAAAAACAATATAATATTCCACTTGTAATAGATCTTGCGATTGCTGCATCTTCCGACATGTAGCAACACTTACTAATACATAAGTAGTCTTACTAAAATTGAAATTTCTACATCTTTCCGATATGTAGAAATGATTACTAATAAATAGGTAGTCCTAATGTGAATGAATATGTGAAGAATTTGTACTCAACATCATTCCGATATGTTGAGCTAATAAAATAACAAACTTTAGGCAAACATTAAACTTAAATTTGAAACATAGCTTTCGGAACATGCCTCATTACATTAGAACATGGAAACTTAGTGACGTTCAAAACGTTCACATAACAAATTCTAAAAGAATAGCATTTCGTCATTCAATAGCAAATAGTGATCGAAAACATCGTGGCGTTTGCATTAGTATTGACTCATTGCCTTCACTGAAAGACTTTGCGGATCTCATTGACAACCATAAGACTCGGATCAAGATTCCTCTCGATGACAAGGTATGGATAAAGTGTGATTCATCAGTCAAACTATACGTCTGTTCACCAAAACGTGAAGATGTTGAATATCGATTTTTTCGTTTCAGTGACGTCACATGGGAAACCTTTACAAGGGAAATACTACCACAGATAACGTCATTCATTAAAGATGGAGGACATCAAACGGTTGGAAGTTGTAAATCGGATGTTAACTACAAAAGCAAAGTCAAAACTCAATCTACAAGAGATCGAGAGGAATATACCCAACCGAAAACAATGGTTACTGATAAAACGCAAATTGAAGCCGACAACGAGCTTACATCTTGGAAGACCCTCAATGTTAACATGGAGGATTCAGAGGAAGGATAGATCTCTCACTATCCTATTCTTTCCAAATGGAACAATCCAATGTATTGGAAGGGTCATGGAGGGTGGTCTCTCATATCTACACTTAACTTTGGAACATTTACTTGGTGATTCATTATCTGATTGGAAAGTGAAGACAATGACCGTGTTATGTGAATTACACTATCACTATGATTTCCGTAAAGTTACATCATCACATAATCTAACTTATGAAGTGGAGTTATTTCCAGCAGCTCAATTGACTAACTGGCATCCATATCATGTTCATGTGTTCCATAATGGAAAGATTATGATAACCGGCATTAAAGACATAAGTGATGTGCCTCCCATCATATGTGATTTGAAAAAATGTTTCATGAAAACCAAATTGTAGATTTTGTATATATGTGGATAGATAATGAAATGTGAACATGTTTTTTGTATATATGTGAATAGATAATGAAATATGAGCATGTTTTTTGTTTTCCTTATAAACCCTTGTTTTGGAAAAAAAGAGAGCAAGTTAATGATACAACATCAAACTTTATTTCAAAACTGTTTCAACATATTTAGTAAGAATTACATCATTTTTATCACAGTTTTTTGAAAATAGTTCTAAAGCACTTTTACAGTTATTTTTCAATGGTCTCTCGTTGACAAAATAGAGTACATAGCCACCGCACATTAGAGATGTATTACTTTGAAGTGGGAACGATGTCACTTTCCTAACAGTCCAGGAGAACCTGTTCATCCATAATGCGATATCATGTAAACGAGGTTGATTAAGAGAGTCAAAATATTCGGCAACTTTATAACGATTGATGTATACAGCAATCCAATGTTTTCCGGGAAGATTGTTGGTATCCGTATTGATGATAAGTGAACAAGGATAGAAAGGAATTGAAACAGGTAAATTATCTCTAGAAAAGACATTGAGAAATATTGTCTTGGAGTAGGGATGAGCTTTCCTCATTTTCCTCAAGATTTCTATGTTGCTTAAGTTACTCATCTCTGATAGCTGACAGTCACGTCTCTCATTCTTGTTATCTCAACTTTGCTATCATAGATAGCATAAATGAGACAAGTAATTGTTTTCTTCAAAGGTGACTCAAATGATACCTCCAGTCGTAGATTTCCAGGCTTTGTAACTCCTACGCTTTCACCACCTAGATCTGCATCTGCTGTGAGGTTGTACATAATGAAGAAGTAGCCATTCTTGTACATATCCATTGTAATTCCATTTGAATCGTCTGTATTAAACATGTTGAGGGCGGTGAAAATAGAACCATATTCACGTGCGAATTTGCCATCTTTGAAATTAGGCTCATATGCTTTGCAAGATACAAATTTCCCATCCTGATAGAGTGCTAGTTTGCTAACATTAAAGTGTTGGAAATTGAATGGATTCTTTTCAAAATCACCAATGAATGCCTCATTTTCCACAAATGTGATATACACCGCCTTTGGCATTGCAGTGGGAAAAAGATTTGGGTAGGCATGTGAGGATGATCCCGCACCAATTGTGAAGTTTGTCAACACACTGTGATTAACTGGAGATATTGCATTGTTTTTCCTCAATCCTGTCGCATGCTCGTTGATGACTGACGGGTTCATTGTTACTCGCCTTACATTGAGCACGGCATTACTTATGTTGACTTGATAGTTTGTAGCTCCAAAAGCCATTAACGCGAACTCAGGATTTGCACGAATAAATTTTATTTGCATTTTAACCTGTGATAGCAGATATCTCGATTGACGAAGGAAATCAAGATAGACGGGTCCTTTCAAGTATAATTCCTTTGAATCCGCTGTTAAATCCATTCGTCTTTTCAACCCTGCATTTGAGACATCATCAAATTTCCCTTGCTGATCTTCATACCATCCAGAAACTTGCAAGTGTGACTGTTTAGCTTGCTTTTGAAATTGAGTCATTGTATGTATATATGCTCCATATGGATATGCTCGATCCCCTCCTTCAATCTGTTTGTCATTCAATATTAGATACACATCTGAGAACAGACTGGCAATAGGAAGATTTGCTAATCCCACTTTATCCTTGGATGAATCGATATTTGTACCATCAGTCTTCTTAATTTGTATACACAACTCTAAATCAATGGATTGACAGTCAATATAATCTTGAGGATTGGCAGGTATATCAAACTGAATAGGCTGCTGGTTACCATCGATATTTGTTGTGGGGACTATGTCTACAATTGTTGAGGAGATGATGTCTGTCTGATGAGGGGGAGAATCGAAGAAACACAAAGCCGAATTGATACTCTGCATCGTATTAGCTCTACAAATATGTTGTCTTCCTTCGTTTTGACTTGTTTCTAGTAGCTGTGGAATTTCGTTTGCGCTTTCTTGTTTTCACTCGACGTCTAGATTTAGAACGTGCTGCTCTAGTCGGCTTTTTACTTTTCCTGCGTCTTTGCTTAGTAACTCGGCCTGATCCAACTTGTCTTGACTTCCTACGCTTCTTCCGAACTGTACGTCTCGTCTTTGTTAAATCATCTAATGCGTCTATGGCAGATTGCTGCGCGCGCATTTTCATAGATTCACCGATATCCTCACCTTGAAGCGCATCAGCTGCAACATTTGCACCAAAATCTAAAGCCCTGCTTCCAACACGCTTCATGATTGGTACGCCATACTTTTTGAGTGTTGGAAGAACCATACGTCTTAGTGCACCAAATATGCCTCCTCCAACTTGTCGTCTACCTCCAACAAACACGGGATAACCGCTCTGATATGATGGTCTACTGTAAATGCCTGTCATTATGACTATTGAATAACTATGGAAGTCACAATAGCGTAAAGCCTTATTCTCGTGACCTAATATGTAGGGTCAAAACAGTAACACCACCACAGAACGGTACTACTTCTCCTGCGTCATCATGAATTGATATGTCAATTCTATTGATGAAATTTCGGCTGATTGCTAGATACATTGTATTAAAAAATTCTCGATTGATTAGTTGCTTCCTTACGGATGAGAGAGGAAATGTGCGCAGAAGTGGGGCCTCAATGTCGCCAACCCTTCTATATTCAATAATGTTACAATAGACGTATAAGTTACTTATATCAGGCTCTAGTGATGGGGTTGTATCGCCTATTGATGTACCTTCATAAATAGTTGATTTTGAGAATCCCAATGTGGTCGTTAACACGCTATCCAGCTTGATAAGAGAGTTCTTCCCTACCTTTAGAATCATGCGTTTCTTATGTGGGTCATAAGAAAAGTGATATTCATCTGCATCAAGGTAATCTACACCAAACTCATTTAACTTTGTACACAATTCAGTTGGCGTTTTCAAGCTTTCAATGTTCAAATTAACTCTTTTTACAAGTTCACTGGAAGTAGACAATTCATCACCCGATATGTCTTCGCTGTATACGTGGATATCCCATGAAGCATTTGTTGATGCTTTGAGTTTAGAAGAGGACAATTGAACCTTGAATGTATCATTTAATTCTGTCAACCAAGGTGCGCTTTCAAGGCCCTTAAACATCCCAATCATTTCAGATCCAAATTCAATAACAGCGGACTCAGACTTTTCCAATGGTGTCTTTTTAGTAAAAACAATAAATTCTGCCTCCGTTTCAACAGTAAATAAAGTTACTTTCTCTTTCTTATATTCACAAGTCATTAACGTTTCTGGCACTGATCCTTGAAACTTTCTTGCAAAGTCTTCAACACTTCTAATGACCTCAAATTGATTTTTTACTCGGATGCTCCTTTTTTGTAATGCATACAATGGCACAATTCTACATTTAAAATCAGTGACTTTCCTCTCCGAATTCCACCCACGTCCATTGTACCAATACCTTGATGAGAAAGTTGTTCTGGAATACCCAAAAGTATGACTCAAATCCTTACCTAATACAAGAAGAACATGCTTCCCTTCCTTCATCAATTTTGTTGACCCCTTTATGACTGGTTTGTAGAATTTATTCAAAGTCAGCTTGAAGAGATCATTTATTCGTTCAAACATTCTACCGATTTCCTTTTCTGTATCTTGCAAGCTCATTGTGGGAACCTTAGAATCAAAAGTTGACGTTGCAAATGCCTTTTGAATTTTAATCATGTTTTGAACAGATGGTAAAGATGTTGAAAAAGGATGTAAAGTTAGATGATGAAAAGCCCATGTACCATGTAGACTATTTTGAAATATGCGAAAGCAATCATCCTTCTCTCGCACTTCTTTATGTAATTCAAAATAGTTGTTCTTTAGCAAACTGATATCGTTGTAATAAGTAATTTCAGTTAGAGCAACTTCATGGGGTCCATGCAGAGTAATTGGATTAGCGAATTCAACAGAGTATAGAGATGGTTTGTTACTTGGGAATATCTTGGGGTTGCTATTGCTTGGAAGAATGATATTGAAGTTAGTAGACATGTTAAAGTCATATATGGAAGTAGTCACATGCTATATTAGCTTAAAAGTTACGAGTGTCTCCCATCTCCACATTTTGTAGATCCTGGTGCGTTATCCAGCTATTGAATGAATCAGGATATCCTTTCCATTTAACTAGATATTTCCTTTGATTGCCATGACCTTTCCTCCTAATTATTTTATCAGTCATATACACCTCTTCACTTCTGTCTACTACTTGCAATTCATAAGAGTAAAATTTTCCTTCAATTGGATTGCCATGGTAATCTATTAATTTATACATGGTGGGCCTAAATTTTGTATTTACTTCATCCACAAAAAACTCTTCTTCAGTCCAATTAGGTAGATACCCCTTCTCAAATGTAGACTTGACCTTTGAAATCCGAACTCTATCACCAACATTAATTTTCTTTTCATTGGAAATGTTTTTCGCTTTCTTATCATACAATCGAAGCCATACATCCATCGCATTATCTGGGGTAACATCAACTGGTTTCATCTTAATGATTCGATGGTAGCTTTCATTGTAATTCTTAACAAATTTCTGCAGCTCACCTACCCAAACATGTGTATTTTTTGCAGTGAAATAACGCCATATTTTTGTCTTCAGTGTGCGATTGAACCTCTCAACCATGGCAGCTTTATAAGCACTTTTGACACTAAACAATTCCACATTATGACTTTTAAGGAGACTTCGAACATGAGAGTTTTCGAATTCCTTCCCTTGATCGGTCTGTATTCTTTGCGGAACACGCCCCTCATCGAAAATGCTCTGAAAAGCCGCTTCAACTTCTGGTCCTCGTTTAGATTTCAGCGGACGTGCCCAAGCATAGCGAGATAAAATATCTATTACAGTTAAGATGTATTTATAGCCATCATTATACTGTGATATCTGTTGCATGTCAGCCAAGTCCGCTTGCCATTGACTATCTATATTGTTAACAACATATTTTCTTGTTGGAAACCGCTTTCTCGCATTTTTGTGAAGAGTGTAAGTCGGTTGACTCCTCAACCACTTCTTGACTTTCTCTATTCCCACACCTGCTGCACGAGCTAGAACCTCCGGACGACTGAAACTTGCGGAGTGATTTAAGTCGTAATAATACCTTTCTGAGTTTCACTGCTGTACTCATCGTCTTTGTTCTGATTTGCACGCGTATTACTCGCACAGCAACTGCTAACACAATTGATATCAACCTCTATGCCCTCTTCTCCTTTGCCTTCGAGCGCAGATTTCAAACAACAGCAAAATTTTTGTAACGACATGATATGAGAGAGGCAAGGCTTAATTCATATTTGCTTAATATTTACTATACTCCTTCGCAACACGCATTGAGCGCCTAGTAGCTCTTTTTGGTTGCAGATCATCGGGATCTGCAAGCTCTCGCTTGACCGCCATCGTGGGTGTTTTACTCTTTGATCCATCTTGTAAGTGACCTTTTCCAATTCATTCACAGTCGGTCCTCCAATAATATTGTGAGGTACATTTTGATCAGATAAAATTTTATGAAAATATGTCCACCCTTGTGGTGCACCTAGTTTTCGCCTTACATCTCTGACAGCATATTGTAGAAGGTCATCTATGTGACTATTTCTAATAACATCACCAGTTGTTTCATCTATTATCTCCCCTCTCTCATTGAACTTCACATGTGGATCAATGAAGTCAAATAATCGCTCAGCGCGCACACGATATGGTCGAGGTGTTGACAAGGTTATAAATCGTCGCAACTTGTCACGAATCTGTCGCCTCTCGTCAATGTTTTCAGCTGCTAACTGCATTCGTCGATAGGGATCCTTAATCTTCTGAATTTCCATATCCTTTTGTGTTAGTTCCTTAAGTTGATTCGTAATAGGTTGATCTATATTTTTGACTTCCTGTGCACTTTGTAATGTAGTCAATTGTACATACTCCTCTTGAGGAATGACTACCATCTTTGAATACGACATGTTTGAAAATAATAAGGCAACAAAGTACATTGCTTAAAACTAACTGTGAACCGAGAAAACTGTCATTGGTTCAGCGGAATTAGGTATGATATTTGTTCGAAATCGAAGTCGTTCCGGACATTCCTGGGTTAGATCAATAAATAGATAACCATGTGGTTTCTTTGTTACATCTTCATATATTTTTGAAAGTACTTTAGGTTGTTGAGGTAATATCTGTCTACGGAGATGATGTATCTGACTGCTATCTCTTGGATTTTTAAATATTGCCAAATAATGTGTATTCAAACTTCTAGTTCTTTGCTCTTTCCCTCCATCGAAGATGTTTTGGGTGAAGTAGATAATAAAAGCTTCCCTATGATGTGCAGTTTGAATGAACATTTCAGTTACATCCTTTGAAGATTTGCTTTCTCGTAATAGATCATCTAATACTAGTAAGTCACCTGCTTTGATATCCTCAGTTGATGGCAACCCTTGCTTCACCTCATAACCTTTCTGGCGAAGTGCAGAATGTAGTTGTGGTTGAAATATTCCATAATACCATTTGACTCTCTTAATTTCCTTGTTAAACATTTCATTTCTATATTGTAGCAATTCAGTTACAAATGTAGTTTTACCGGACTGACTTGGTCCAGCGACACACATTGTGCGATCAGTGAATAGACGAAAATCTGTTATCTTATAATTCCATTAACATTAAACTCATCATCCCGCTAATTTTGCTTAGAACAACAAAACAGACACATGTTCCAGATCAAGTTTATTTACATTCAGAATAGAAACTTTCAAGTTACATTTACAAATTAAAACATTTACAAATTAAAACATTTGTGTTTCCTCATCACAATTAGGATTATAGAAAGTTTTCAAGTCAGCATCTTGGCGCTTCAACTTCAATTTAGGATTCCCATCTTTAGATTTCCGACCTCGCTTTTTGCTCTCTTCCTTCCCATCACTTGAAGCAGTCTTATCAATGTTAATCAAACATTTATCAATTGGTAGTGGTTCATAGACTAGTTGAAGAACCTTCATTTGTAAAGATGCGACTTTACCAGTCGAACCATGTGAGCCAATATAAAGGCCGGTAACGTGAACTAAGCCCATATAGCGGCCCCGTTTGAGATCCTCACATTCCATCGCGTTTGTAAAGAGATCGAATGCTTGAAAATGATCAGATAGTTTTAAAAACAGTGTATCGAATTCCGGCAATTCCTTATAACCAACTCCTTCCTCTAATGCCTTTCTCCAATGAGTGGGAGCACTTTCAGGCAGCTCAACACATTCTTTCGCGAAAGAGTCAATAGTTTTAAGAATCACCTGTTGCCATTTTGGAAAAGTCACTCGCATTTGTCTATATTGCTATACCCTGATGTAGACATACCATTACTGTGGAAGAATGGAACTTGAAGATAAAAGCCATCATCACCATAATTCAAGGTTTGAAAGTAGAACGTATTTCCAATCCCTTGCACCTTTCGTGTCGGACGAAGCTTCAAGAGATCTTGCTCAAAAGCGTCACCTTCCTCTCTGATTGTATACATTTTCTGAGTCATGTTTCAACAAGTACTAATTCGGAGCTTTCAACCAGCGCAAATGAATTGTCACTTGAAAGTGGTAAAATATCATTAAAGCGTCTTCCTTATATACACCTATATATGACTCATCAATCAAAGTGATGACGTGTCACTTTATGATTCGCTAACCTTATATTAACATTGCAGCAGTTGCTGCAATCCTTCCAAGCGGACTATTGATTACACCATTAATACTGTTTCCAATATCATTTAACATACTTAGAAACCCACCACCACCGCGCTGAATTAAGTTTCGCCTTTTCTTATCACTACTCCTTGGATTTGAAAACTTTTTTATGCTATTCAAAGAGCCAGCATTCAACAGAGGCTTGTAAATAGGTAGACATTTGTGTATTGCAAAAGCTAAATCACGAATGAAATCATCACTTGAATTTTGAATCAATTTACACTTCCTCTTATTATCATGTATCCTGTTTAACTTTCGCAACGCCTTTTTAAACTGACTTGAAGGTTTGAAGGACCGTTTCGATTGACGAGAAGATGCCTTCCGTTTTACAGACATTTTTATTCTAATATGGAAATAGATAATACAATTACAATTTTTGCTTAGTACTTACAACATTATATATAAAAGTTTACAAGCATTCACACAGAGTTTGTTGCTGGTACGTATAAAATTACATAAAACACTTAGCAAGTTGTAGAGGGAAACTGATATACACTCACATCGGCTAGAGTCTCATTTGTAGCAGTTATGAGCTGCTCAATGTCTTTCATTAGATGTTTTGAAATTGGACCGCACATACAGCAGGGCTTTGAATGGTAAGTCTTAAACAAATTGGCATAGTATGCCCGCAAACTGATCACCTCAGAATGTCCTTGAGCAGCCACATTGATGCTTACTGATGGCGGTCCACTGAACAAGTCCAGTTTGCACTTCTCACCCTTCTCGTCATAGTAGCTGGAGGTGATAATGTCATGGAGACATGTGTTGAGTTTCCGTTGGATACTGCTGCACCAACAGCGAGAGTATTCCGGTACAATCTCCGTTTGAGATAGTGGGCGAAATACTTCGTTGAGCCAAAATCTGGCAACTCGTGTAAGAGCGTTGTTCACGACTCTCATCAACATTCTCTGCACCACAACGTCCTCTCCGCAGCGGAAATACTTCACTATTTCCTCCATCAGATCCACCAAATCCGCTTTATAGCCAGTTATATTCACGGCAGAATAAAATATATTGCCGGTGAAGAGTTGACTTCGGTAAATTATTGAAATGGGAATGTTGGTAGTGAACGACATGCTGATTGACATTGTATTAGCTCAAATTATGCTTGAAATAGAACGGTACAATGTCCTCCTTATATAGAAAAGT